>CM063505.1:68608748-68648748 GCA_032207245.1 Pardosa pseudoannulata | reverse complement strand
AACCTGTTGTTTTAAAGCTAAACACTTCTCTAAAGGATTTAAAAAAAACTTTTCTAGATGTTTTAATATCGTTTCACTAATGGCTTCATCTGTAAAATGGAGTCACAGTCATTGGTGTTTCTTTTCGAGGCAACTGAATTGTTGTGTTAGAAAATATTATCAGCACTACACTTATATTTATAAAACTAACATAGTTCATTCTCATTTTCTTTGTTGCTTACATTTTAATAAACAACAACTGCATATTTTTCTGACTTTTTTGAAGTAAGGTTTAGATTTAAAACCTGTTGTTTTAAAGCTAAACACTTCTCTAAAGGATTTAAAAAAAACTTTTCTAGATGTTTTAATATCGTTTCACTAATGGCTTCATCTGTAAAATGGAGTCACAGTCATTGGTGTTTCCTTTCGATTCAACTAAATTGCTGTGTTAGGAAATATTATCAGCACTACACGTATATTGATAAAACTAACATAGTTCATTCTCATTTTCTTTGTTGCTTACATTTTAATAAACAACAACTGCATATCTTTCTATGACTTTTTTGAAGTAAGATTTAGATTTAAAACCAGTTGTTTTAAAGCTAAACACTTCTCTAGAGGATTTCAAAAAGCTTTTCTAGATGTTTTTATATCTTTTCACTAATGGCTTCATCTGTAAAATGGAGTCACAGTCATTCGTGTTTCTTTTCGAGGCAACTGAATTGTTGTGTTAGAAAATATTATCAGCACTACACTTATATTGATAAAACTAACACAGTTCATTCTCATTTTCCAGGATTTCAAAAAGCTTTTCTAGATGTTTTTATATCTTTTCACTAATGGCTTCATCTGTAAAATGGAGTCACAGTCATTCGTGTTTCTTTTCGAGGCAACTGAATTGTTGTGTTAGAAAATATTATCAGCACTACACTTATATTGATAAAACTAACACAGTTCATTCTCATTTTCCAGTGGTGATGTTTTAAGCGCTGGTTAGAAGATTCTTCAGAAAAAATAATCCGATATTTTTTAAAAAGCCAGATGAAAAAATGGAAAGATGTTGAAATCTATGAAGATATATTCCAATTATTGTAGTATATTAGCCAGGTATGATTCCCTATCATATTTGGTTTAAAGGTCTTATTAAAAATGATAACTTCAGAGGATTTGTAAATAACCTCCCTTAATTATCTTGGATTTCCAATACTTCAAGATACTTTAGAGGGGACATCTTCTGTACTCAGGTTTGTCTACACTTACAGGTTTTGTCTGTACACTTCCAAGATTATCGAAGAGTAGAGCACTGAACTGAGCTAAGTTTGTACCAGAGTCTAAGGATTAAATTAATTGCAATATTTTTGCTCTGTTTGAACTGCAGTTTAAACAATAATTCCCGGGCAAAATAGTCCTTACGTAACAAAACGTTGAATGTTTAGTTGAAATTTAAAAAAAATAATTCCTAGTTTGTTTAAATACAGTGATTTGTTTGCTTAGAGAGGTGGGTGGCTTGTTCATTTGTCTATCGTGGAGGGAGTATTACTTTTGTCTCATGGCTGGTTCGTTGTTTTTAAGTTGAATTAAGTTTTGTTGACCATTAAATACGCCAATTGTTCCATTTCTTTATACTTATGTTTGCTAAATTTAATATCTTAGTTTATGTCTTATGCTAATAATAATTAAATTGAGTTGTATACTTTTAGACCGTGGTTGTTTTTGTTGTCATCTCGAGGCATTTTTATTTTCCATTGCATTTGAATTAACATATTAGAGTAACTATTTACAGGAAGTAACAAAAGATTATGGGCCCAGGTATAAGTAAAATGACAAGTAATGTTGTTTTTTTTGTATTCGTAAACGCAGTTTATATTTAAATATCTTTTTAGTAAAAACCGGGAATTTTTACATATTGGTACATGTAGATATTTGTGACGAGGGAGGGGCGATATGGTATGAGATGTCAGTTTAAAGGTAAACGTTTTTGTGCAAAATCTTAACATAAATTCTGTTTTATTTTTACTGTTTGAAATATAAAGGCTTGATAATGATAGCTGCCGTCAAATACACAGAGTACTTTTGGTACCGATATCCATCTGTTTGGTTTGGTTTGATTTGGAGCTATTCTGTCTATTTTATATCTATACGAGGGCTAATGATCAGAGAACCTTCTACACAACGCTGATTCCGAACTTGTCTGTTAGAATCTCACTAAAGACATAAAGGTTCGAAGATATTTAAAGTCATCTTCAACCCATTTGCTTACGAAATTTGCAGTCCACAGTCCAGTCAAAATTGACTAATGCTTACAAAAACGATGATTAAGATTTATTGTTATTCCCAATGTTCTTTTGGAACTTATTTATTAACAAAATTTATAGCTTGTTACACTATTTATCAATATATTTTATAGCCTATTATCAACTGCAATAGAATATTTTTCTCGATGTTTTTTATGTGAGAGAAGATAACAAGATAAATTGAAAGAAAATTAGCACCTAAAATAACTTTATTAACTTTAGCTATTGCAAAAGGAAAATGAAATTGTCTACTCAATCCAAGATCTAAGGTCATAATTTTGAATCCAAAAGTAGGTATACTTGTGCCATTTGAATCGTTTTACTAATCTTCTAAAATTACAGGACAAAGTACTTTAAAAGAAAAATCCAAATCCAAAAAAACGTTGTGAGTGGAATACAGACAAAAACATCCACTTCTTAAGAATCATCCAACTTTTGGGAAGACTTCTGGAGCAAATTGTTCTTCAACTGAAATCCTAGAAATTCGGTTCAGGCCAAAGTTTCGTTCCATAGTCATGGTACAGGACAATATATAGCAGAAGCCTGTCCATTATGGACTTAAAGAACTTCAATAAAATAAATGATATAAATCTTATTAAAATATGTGATCTCTTTTTAAAATATATGCTAATTTGTAAAATAGTCTAAAAGTTAAATAAATGAGGAAAAGAAGTATTCTTAGTGATAATTCTTATTCGATGAGAACGTGTAGATTCATGATTAAGAACTGAAATGCGACATCAAAGTAATATAACATTTTCGTATTAAAAATTTGGGAGTTCAAGTAGGATTTTAGTTTGGGATGTATAGCTTTCTTTTTCTCTATATACTTAGAATTAAGGCATTAAATAAACTTTAATACGGTTCATGATATACGGCTCAAGCACTGCCTTGAAACTCAAATCTGCTTTGTACAAAAACCGACTCCCTTTCAAGGTGCCTCTGAATGTAGGGTGCTCCAGAATCACTTTCCTTATTCCCAGGAAGAAACTTCCTCACTAGGACTAAGAAACATAACTTCCTAGGATGTAATTAAACACCCCGTAAGTATGTCGAAATTCTCTTGAAAGAGGGCAACACTTATTTTTGATGTGGGGGCATTTATATCTCGGTGGATAGTAGTAGTAGGCCATCTATATCTCGTCTTGCAAAGATAAGCATTCTAAAAAAGAAATGTGATGAGACATTTCAGAAATCAAGAAAAAACTCTCTTCTGTATATGAAGGAGATATTGTGAAGTAATGAAGTTTTTAAACTTATTTTAGCTCAATAGTGAAAACAACTGCAGTTTAACTTATTGAAAGATTATGTTGTTTAATTATGTTATAAATTGTATGCATTTTACTGCCACACATTTGTTGAATATCATAAAGTAATCAAATGTTCTTGACAAGCACTCCACATCTCTCTCTCTCAATAAATCAATATTCTTGACAAGCTTTCTACATACCTCTTTCTTTCTCTCTATCTATATCTATATAATATCTGTTTTTAAAACAAAACCATTATAGTTTTGTTTTACACTTATGAAATTTGTTAAGAATAGGATACCTGGGCAATATCGTGGCTTCAAATTTATAAATAATCAGGTTAAAATTTATTTCATATACATATACATTCACGGCAGTGTAAAAAATACTATATGGAAGTCACGAGTAAAATTTGAATCTGTATATAAGTTGCTGACGGAGTCAAGTCCTTTTAACTATTATATAATTCACCTTATTTTCAACCTTCTACAACTTAAAAAATTTCATATTGAATAATTATACTGTTACTGATTAGTTTTTTTTTATTTTCGTCAGTTTGAAATCAGTATCTTTCATGTTGTAGAAACATTTTAAAGACTCAAAATTTCAGTTAATATTTTAATAATTATCTGACTGTCACCATTTAGGATTATTATACTAAACATACAATATTTTTATTGATATGATTTTAAAACAATGTATCTTTAAAATGAAGAGCTTTTATAGTATTTTAATGGTAAAAATGTTAGTTATAACTAAATTTATCAGCTACAGTTTTCAAATTTCTGTAGAAAATTTAATTTTTTATTTGAAGAATATAAAATATATAAGTCATAGATTATTTTTTAAAGAGATGTTGCTTTAATTTCAACTGAAAAAAATTGAGGGATAAATTTAGTAAATAATTCAATTTAAGTTCTTTAGAATAAATATGTAATGCTGTTCTCAAGTATATAACTGTAAAAAAAGCATATTTTTTAAAAATTTTGACGATTAATTTTTTAATGGGAAAAATATGTTAACTTAATAACCTAATAATATTTTAACCTAATATTTTAATTAAAATTATATGGTTTAATATTCAGTAGAAATTTAATTAATGTAGATAAATTTTATAGATATAGTACATTAATATGAAGTCTAGTTTTACGACAGTAATCTCTCTTCCTCGCAATAACTGCATCCTTTTAGCACCTCCTTTCATTATAGGATCATTCCAAATTTTAATCATGATCATTGAGTATTTGTTGAGAATTTCAAGTTGTGGTGTAAAAACTCCGAGAATCGTTTATTGTTTTCAGCATTTTACAAAAATTCTTCAAGAACTTCCAAAATATCTAGAGAACCTGAAGTTGATATTGGCAATAATGCTTTTGCAAAGAAAGGATTCGATATCATACATTGCAAATTTGGTGTTCTTTTATCTAATAATTTGCCATTTTTCAACATCCGATTACACAGCACCGTGGTCTTGTTTATTACTTTATTATGGAGGTACGATGTAGGTGGTCAAAATTACTACTTGTTAGATTAACTTCGCCACGGAATGCTAGATGGCGCTATGGAGCGAGGGGGTAAAAACCAAACTATATGTGTATATAGACTAAGCTGTTAGGATTCGGCGTTGGATTTTAAATGTAATACTATTCACATTCCTATATTCTGTTCTTATTCATTTATGAAACATGTGTTGAAAGCCTAACATAATTCATAATTCTTTATTCATTGCTTCATTTATTCTCCATTTATCGTGACGTGTTGTGTAATAAAAAGAAGGTGTGTTCAACAGCCGTTTTCTGTTTTCCTCCCTAATTCAATTTCTACACATTCTTCATGCAAGTCCCCAGAATTAACGAAAGGTAAGCAGTTACTTAATTTGTTTCTTCATTACTATTGAACATTTACATTTATTATTTAACTTAAAGATAAAACCCAAAGTACAAAATTTGTGACTATTCAAATTCGAAATTCATTAACTATTCTATCCACTACTGATGAGAGGATAACATAAATGCGTCTAAGTATGCGTGGAAGATCGAAACTCTAGCCACTAAACAATAGAAATTGCAGATATATAAGCTGCATTTAAAATCAAGTTTTCCATGTGTGATATTTAAATATTTAACGCAAACGTTAAGCAGCGTGACTTCCTAATCGAAGTGCCATATAAAAATAAAAGTGCCATAGCAGAGAATGTTCAGGAAGTGAAAATACCTTCTGCCGCAAGCTTAGAGGTATTTTCACCCACGTACGTTTAACTTCATTTAATACATCCTTTCTTTATAGGCACTTCAAAGCTCCAGGTTCCAGTTGTTCACATTGACATCACTTTCCCAACCACCAGAGGCCTCGCAACTACCCTGTTAGGCACATTATCGTCCATAACAGTTGACGAAAATTTACAGTGCACACCTGCTGGATCTCGGCATGGTAGTAGTGACATCAATGTCGTAACTGACCTAAAAGGCGTGAGGTCTGGAAAAGCGTTTGATCCATTCTAGCGGGGACATCTTTGTCTTTTGTGCTCCCCAGTGCCCCTCATCCAATGGGGCCAAAACGTGCTGCAATTCCGGGTCAGGACTCCTGCAGGTTCTGTTGAATTTTCCTATTTTCCCCCCTCAAAATTATCGTTCAGGGAATGGTTGATATGATTTACACGTCTTTCAAGCAGGGTTCTTTTCATATATCTGACAGCAGTAATCATTCGACAGTTAGGTTCCTCGTATTGCTGCAATTTTGAGAAAGTTCCATCTGAGAAAAATAGACGAGGAAGTTCCAAAATAAATTACCCTCTGACGGAGTAATCTGTCGTTAAAGTTTCTTGTTCCACTTCAGAATAATAAATTTTGGTTTAAAAGTATATATTATAAAATTAATTTTAAATGTATGTTAAGAGGTTTATGTGTTTTATAGCACTTTCATTTGTTCTGATTATCTTTATTTGAATTTAAAATGAAACTTTTATCTTTGTTTCTTAAACTTTTTAGATAAACCAAAACCAAATCTTTTGCTATGATAAATTACAATAGTCGTTTTCTAATTATATCTTATTTATTGAAAGTTACGTATCTCTAAGTTAGGAGTTATTCTAAAATTAAAGATTTTTAATTATAAAACTACACCATTTAAATACTAGATATTTAAACAGAAAAAGAATATAACAATATTTTATGCCATATATGTATCAAATATTAATATGTTTACATAAAATGGGAGTAATTAGTGAGTAAACATAGTGATGTATATTATAACTCAACAATAAATATCTGCAACAAAATTTTAGAAATTCTTGTGATTTTGTAAGTTTTAATATTTTAGATTTTATTTTTCGCTTTGTCTTGCCTTTGAGAGCTGAACAATCACCGAATAGCTAAGGCGTTTTCGTATTGCAGTTTAGGAGTTTATGAATTTGAATCCCATTGTAGGAATAAATGTTGTTAGCTGTTGGAATATAATTTAAATAATGTATCTTGGTTTATTTAATCGTCATATTTTAAAATAATTTCTGTCAGTACTCTAAATCAAATCAAACTAAACTAACACTAATTATTGAATGTAGAGAGATGAATCATTAAGTGATATAACGACTGTCCACAGCGTAACTTATTGAATTGAAAATTTCTCAATTTCTTATTCTATTCATTAAATATTGAAATAAGTATCTTATTTTTAACCTGCAATTTAACTAATAATGCAAAATAACTAAATCCTTTCATTTTTAAATACAGTTGATTCTATGAGATACATAATTTATATTAAATTTGCATTGCCTGTCATTAGTATACCATGTAATCCTTAATAGTTGTGACTATTAAGAGCAGTATTCATTAATGCAGAATATTTTTAGCATAATGAAAATGCATATATAAATATGTCTTATTCAAATAGCAAAAGCCATTAACTATTTTCCTTTTAACCAAATATTAGTTGTTAATAGCCATGTGAAAGCAAAACCTAGCCATTAATTTAACAAACTATTTTTGGTATTTAAACTAATGCTTATTTACCCTCTTTTCTAAGTGGTGGTATTAAGAGACGGACTTTAACTTCTTTGTCACGAACTGACCTCGTATTTAAGATAAATTTAACAAAAGATCATTACCCAATTTTTTAAAACAAATTAGCCAATAAATCTCATCTTTTGTCTTATCCAAAAATGACTAATGTTGAGTACTGGTTTTTTAGCTGGAAAATTAGAGCAAAATTTCGTGAAGAGGAAATAGCATTTCTAATTCAATTCAAACATTAAAAAAGTTTATTCAGTATTATATTCACAACTAAAGCAAGAGTACTTCTTAACATGTAGAATTTTTTTATTGTACATAAAATATAATTATTTGACTGTATCATATAAGTATAAACCTGCAACTTCAACAAAAAATATAAAAGAGTTACTAAATTTGACTTGCAGCTGTAAAAAAAATAATTGTTTGAAATAATTTGAAAACATAAAAGAGTAACAATACATATTTTAGATCAATATTATATTTTTTTCCTTTGCCTAACACAATATATAAAATCATCAAGTTCTCTTGCAGTATAGAAAACAACAGCCTTAACATTATTTTATCCTTCAAGAATTCGTCTTATTTTTGTAACATAGCTTCAGCTTCCTGTGTAGTTGGTATTACGTGTTTATCAACACTATCATCTCTTTCTCTATCAACATCTTGGTTCTTCATTTTATAGATAATTTTTCTGTCATTCTACAAATAACAATTTATGGATTAAAGTTTTAAATATGAATCGTAGGAGATATTGGTAACTACTGTATCCTAGAGTTTGGTCAAAGTTCTAACAAAACACCCAGCACTTGC
This sequence comes from Pardosa pseudoannulata, assembly GCA_032207245.1. Lineage (NCBI taxonomy): Eukaryota > Metazoa > Arthropoda > Arachnida > Araneae > Lycosidae > Pardosa > Pardosa pseudoannulata. The sequence continues at coordinate 68,640,408 of CM063505.1, read as the reverse complement.
ATATGGCGGAGCACGTTCGGGAGAAGAGCACAATAACCTACACTAGAAAATTTTCCTTTATTTCGTCATATTCTATTCTTTGTATAGCTTATCAACATCAATTAAAATTAAAATTGTACAAGATAAACGTGTGATTCTAATAAATTAAAAATTCGAGAATTCTAGGTAAAAAGAGCGCATTTTTCTTAATTTCAGATTTCTCCGAACCTAAATTAATAAAAATGTCTTCAATTTTCTTTGAATTAACCATCAACATTATATAGTGCTGGGAATTCAAGGGGATTTTGTAAAATTCAAATTAACCAAAATTTTGAATTAACCAAGTTCAACTGTAACTAATTTTGCAAAAATTTCCTTCTCAACCAAAGAAGTACTGTTCATTCCAAGTGAACAAAAAAATCTCTCTTGAAAGGATTACTCAAAAACTTAGCAAATTTCCTCTGATGATGTATGATGTAAATTGTGTGTGGAAGGAAATTCATCCCTTCACCTTTTATTTTCAGGAGTTATTAAAGAATAGCCGTAATGGCCTTACCCAAAAATAAAACTACAACAAATGTTTACTTCCCCCATACGCTGCGCGCTATCTTTGATGAATCTCGGAACGCAGTCGAGCGCAACAAATGATTCGAATTCTCACTTCACGCTCGCTCACCTTACTTCCATTCCGGGTCCTAATCCGCATCGAACCTACTTTTAAGGGCACTTCTAATCCTCTTCCAGGCGAAAGTGAAAGTCCCTGACAAATTGTGATAGACAGAGTCAAAAGTCAACTAACCGTGGTCTGCGGAAGAACAAAGAATTCGGAAGTACTCCCAACGTCCATTGTGGAAGAGATTAATCAGTATAGAAACGATTAGTCAAGGGGGAGGGGAATCAATCGAACATAGAAACAATGTTGGAAAAGATATCCTACAAGTCAGATTACAGCCAATGCTACAAAGTATGGAGCATTGGGTAGGCTTTGTTATCTACATTTGGATTTTTACTGTAACATTACCTTAATGAGAATTTAATAGTTCCCCTCCCCAATTTCTTGTTTAACCTCTAAAATTGCTTTGAAAACCAATTTAATGAAATCTATATATATTGGCTTTGTTAAATTTTATTTGAGGCATTATAGCTTACACGGAAACAAACAAACACAGTGTGTGTAATATCGTAAATATTGTCTAAAAGAAATCTAAACAATTATGATTATTTTAAATTCCTATTTCTTAATACATAACGTAGTAAAATTTCCAAACCCATAGCAATTGAGTTTTTTTATAAGGAAGAAATTGTTTATTTACATTTTTACTCCTGCTCTTCAAATTTTTCCAAGGTATCTGTCAGAATCATTTTATATCCTGTAGCTTCAAGAGCCTCAAAATTCATGATAGCTACACTCACGAGAGAAACTTGGTAATATCTACTCTCCGCCACTGACGGGATTGCTTAGCCAGACGTAATTTTGCCGCATGCTCTCTCGATCATTCTAGGTTTACATTAACTACATTATTTTATTGATTTCTTGTTATCTTGGACGAACGCAGATTTTTCTCGACTGGTTCATTGTTATTTTTTTACACATTGATAAAATGTACGTTTTAAGTAGAAACCTGCCTTTGACTGTATGTTTCTAGCCTTATTTTATTTCAAAATCTTCTAGAGGGTCGCGGGAGAATAAAAAAGGGGCTTCTTTATGTTATATGAATCTTTATAGATTATATATATATATAATATATATATATATATATATATATATATATATATATATATATATATATATATACATATACATATATATGCATATATATATATATATATATATATATATATATATATATATATATATATATATATACATACAAACATATATATATACATATATTTACATACATATATATATATATATATATATATATATATATATATATATATATATATATAAGTATATATATATATATATATATGTATGTGTATCTATATGTATGTGTGCATGTATATATATATATATATATATATATATATATATATATATATATATATATATATATATATATATATATATATATATATATATACATACATATATATACATACATAGATATAGATATATATGTATATATACATATATATATAAATATATATATATATATATATATATATATATATATATATATATATATATATATATACATATATATATGTATATATGTACATATATATATACATACATACATACATACATATATATATACATATATATATATACATATATATATATATATATACATACATAGATATATATATATATATACATATATACATACATATATATAAATATATATATATATATATATATATATATATACATACATATATATATATATATATATATATATATATATATATATATATATATATATCCTCAGACCATATTTGAATAAAAAAGAAAATACAATTAAAAATATATTTACAGTAGTAATAGTAGCAGCAGTGGTAGCTAAAGCAGTTTAATTTACATGTTTAACAATGGCGTTTTGTTTGTCAAACTGTTTAAGTACATGATCTTCCTATTCTAACAAAAAAAAATGCATAGCATGTAATATAACTTCTTAAATTATAATTCATGGTTTTAATATTTTTCTGAGGGGTGTAAAGAGTTTGGGATTCCACACCGTTGAACTCACACAGTTTTGATATTCCTCATAGGGAATTACTCTTACCTTATTCCAGACATTTTTCTAGCTTCCCAGCCTCCAAGTGAGAGACAAATACAGACCCAAAATTTATTCTGCCGGCACAGGCAGGCAAGTTTACAAGATTTTTCGAGTGTCTGCAAGTATTCGAATCTAACATTATGCTATTCTGGACTGGTACGAAAGCCACAAGGTAATTCCAAGCTCTTTTTTTCTTTCTTACATCTTTAGGGAGTCAAAATAGTTCTGTACTAGAAGTCCAGCATAATATCGCCCTGTTTTTTCATTTCCTGTCGATCGTAAAAATGTGCTTTAGAAAATCGTATTTCAGGAGGTGATTAAAATTCATCATTCATAAACAAAGGGGACGAATGAGAAACTGTACCCTATCTATGTTGTAAAGCGTCCATCATGAATTGTAATCTTAATCAACAGTCAATCCTGATAGATGAGTCAATAGGGTCTTATCTGGGGGTTATAAGGCTTCTATGGGTAATTCCAGTACCGTCAAATATTTCCCCAACTGACAACTATTGCTTGATTTTAAATGGCCTATAAATGCATCATACATGTATAAGAATGAGAAAATATTGTAATAAATAAACAAACAGATTTTGGCCTTTCTGGAGATTTACAGTATTTTTCTATATTTAAATTATATTGTTTTGTGCAAGATCTTGGCTCGTGTTGAGAGACCTATGAGGACAGCCTATGCTTTACATCTTTCTGCAATTCCTTCTACCAAATTACACCTGATTTCTTGACATTACACATAATTTCTGTTGGGGAGGTGTTTTTAAATAGGGAAATTTTATTTCATTTCATTTTAATAACTGATACCTATCCATCAATGCTTCCATCTTTTGTCTCGTGATCCAGAGCTTTACGGTACTACTAACTCCATGTACTAATGCTATTTTATTCCAAAATTTATTTTTAAAATGATATTTTGTAAGAAAATGAGCCTTCGGTTTAATCTTTAAAGGAGTATTATAACTTTTTTATATTAATAAATGGGAAACAAGGTAATAGTTCATCAAAACCCTGAGTTTTCTTTTGATAATCGAGAATGAAACTGGTGAATACGTTGAACTTTCGGATAACTATAAAGTTTTAGGTTAATTGATAATGGATAACTTATTAAACGAAATTAACTTAGAAATTTACCAAACAGCCAAAAGATTCACCTTTTTAACTCATTCGTTTAATAGATTACGAGCATTTCTTTCTGTTTCTAGTACGTATTATTCACCCCAAACTGGTATAATTTCTGAGAGAAATGGAATATTTCAAAGAAATTTCCATCAATTCTTTTCCAATTTAAACTGTTTATTTAATTTATGCTGAAAGTTAGAAAATAAATTAATATAAGTAACATAGTGTTGTAGACTTTTCTTTATTAACAAGCATAAAAATGAACTGAATAGTTTCTATTTTCTTTCTTTGTATATATGAGTGTGAGTGCTTGCATGTATGTAGGTATGTATATCTATTTGTGCTTTTATGTATGTCTATGTGCATATCTATGTATGTCTGTGCTTTTATGTATGTATTTATGTGTGTATCTATGTATTTAAGTGTGTATCTATGTATTTCATGGACTGTTTGGCTATCTCACCTAAGGTGCAGTAAGAAGATTTGTTATCGAAACAAAATACAGAAAATCCTAACCATGTTTTTAGAGGTTTTATTTGTCCATTTCTCTCACCTCGATAACAATGGACAAATAAATTTCTAATTAATTTGTCAATCAATTGATGATCCAAATTGTATAAAATTATAACCAAAAAAACTTTAGGCGAGATAGAGGTGTTAGCTAATGAATAGTTTAATTTTTTTGTCACACTGGGTAACGTATCACATGCTCGGAAAAGTTATACTGAAGATTATATAAGTAATGCGCAGTACTACAAAATTTATCTCTGTGAATGGCGTTCATCAAGAGATTAACATGAAATGTAAGAACAGAAAGGAAATTTCGCAGAATGGAGAGGTGTATAATTTAGGTATAGAATATAAAAAAAAATTACAGAATATATTTCAAGCTTAAGATTATCTAACTGTATTAAAATATCATTATACATACTTATAGTCTTATAATGCTTATACATACATATATATATATATATATATATATATATATATGTGTGTGTGTGTGTGTGTGTGTGTGTGTGTGTGTGTGTGTGTGTTAGAAAGTGAGGATTTTCATATAAACCATCAACACGCAAAGTTTTACTGTAAGGAAAGTTTTTAAGCAGCTTTCAAGAAAAACAGACATTTTCCTTAAAGCTAAGTGTATATTTGCTTAATAAATATCCCAAAGAAAAAATAAAAATTTCTGAATTTCGTGATCCTTTTTCTTTACAAAGAAATCTCTGGGTAAATCTAGCTTAATGCTTCTATTTCCTGAGATGTCCCCTAAAATAATCATTTTATGCAAATTTTTGTGTCTTCCGAAATCATAAAGTTATTTTGGTTTCACAACCTTGTATTGCATTAAAGAACGCCACAGAAAAACAGACTTTTGGCAGACAGTCTTAAAGAAAACATTGATTCTTCGAAAAGATTACACTTTTATTTACGGTTTAAAACTTGCAGTACTGACATTGGATTATGATACAGAACAGGTTTAATAATTCTTTCAAACGTTTGGATGGAATTTTGATAAAAATACAAAATGAAGAAGTTGAACTATTATATATGCTAAGACTCTTAATTCTTTTTTGAAGCTATGGTTTTGATATTTAATGAGGAGGTATAAGAAATTTTTTTCGGATCCAATGTATTTCCTGGTCAATTAAAAGAAATTATTTTTCCATCAAATGTAAAGTGTTTATCTAGAAGTATTTTGAATTTGCAGTTGAATTTACAGAATGTTAATTTTTATACTTCTGAGAACAATTGATTTTTCTCTAAATTTAATAGTGGTTGACAGAAAGGAAACTTTTTGAAACTATAGTAAATCAGTAAAGGATAAGCAATAGATTGAAAAATTTATCGATGTATTTTTCAGAGATTAAATATCCAGCTTAGCTAGTTTATGTAAAAGATATAAACTGTAATTTGCTAAAGAAGAGATATATTAAATAATCAATTTCTCAATTTTCTCTCTGATTCTAATTTTACAGGAGACTTGTTGAAGCTACATTTTTAAATATTGTTTTTTATTTGCTGCACTGGTTTTGATAAAGCTGTTATGGTCAAACTTTTATTCGGTACTGCAGGCATTTTGGGAAAAATATACTATAAAGAACTACGACTTTTTTCTCGCTTAGAATGTAAAAAGAACTTCAACTTTGACTTCGCGAATAGAAAATTTCCAGTATTTTGATAGTTTGTGAAAAAATGTCGTTGCCCCACTGTATGATGAGCCAGTGTGAAGTTTCTGAAGTAAATCATGATTAATCAAAATGTTTTAAAAATGAGTAGTGTAGTGATATGTTCGAGTTAAGAGTGTTTTGCTGTTAAACACACCTAAATAGGAATAAAAAGAATTTTCAGTTCATGACAATACCTTTTTTTAAAAAATGTTCGAATACCATATTATCATAAAACCATACAATAATCTATGTATTTTGATTAGAATAATATAATATAATAAAAATATTATTTCAGAAATTCTATTGTTATCTTTTTTCTTGTAGTATTTTAAGACACTGAAGTATCGGAAATTATGAACCTTTGAAAATATTCAGAAATGTGCCTATGGAAATATATATAGTTTAAAGAACTGGAGTTTTACTTCCAAATGATCTATAACAACATGCAGCATAATGTTTTACAATTCTTACACTGTCATAATTTTCTTACTCAAAATTCGCTTACTACTTTCTTTTGATAATTATGAGCTAAAGAAGAATAATTGTCCCTGAAAATTTATAGAGATATAGCCAAACTTAAGCCTAGTTAGAATTCCTGGTTTAGTACATCAAGCATTTGGATATTATACAACACTAAACATGAATCACTCAATAATATTGTTTTACAAATTCAATGAGACATATAAATAGTCCAAATATTTATATACAGAACAGAATATAAAATTTCTCCTTAAACAGTCTAAAAGATAATTACTATCATTAGCCTTTTTTATCAACAGATAAGCTGTTTTACATGGAACACAAATTAAACAGAAATGTTTGTTGTAAAAATATTTTTTTCCCTGAGAAAATAGGAAATTTTGTTATTTAGTATATCGCCTCATACTTTAAATTCAAATAAGTTAAAACATCATTTTAGATGCACATAAAGAATTCACTCAAATAAATATGTGGCAGAAAATAAGTATTATTAAGAATACACTCTTTCGGAGCTAGAAATGTTATAGAAAAAAAATTGTAACATATGAAGATACCATTGCTTTAAAAAAATAAGCTACTTTTATAAAAATTTGTCAATGACGTGCATATGAAGTGTTTACTACTGTTGGCTGGCTCACTTTCATAAATTAAAGTTATCCGGAAGAGATTACTCTGTGTGTATTCGCAGGTATGCCTATACAATGCCAGCGTTAACAATACCGCAGTTCCGTTTTTGTTGGCAATTCAAGTGGAATTGCAGTTTTCGTTTCTCAAAGTCCTAAAACAATGAAGACAGTACCGGAAGAATGCTAAAGCTTGTCCGCCTCCGCCAAAGTTACGGATAAGTCTCAATCAAACGACAAAGGACCAGAAAAGCCGATCACATGATTGTTTCATAGCAAAATTTCGAATTTCGAGTCAAATTTCCCTCTATGTGATATTTGTTTCAGCTTTTTGTGAAGAAAATTACCCATTGGAATAAGGTATGAGCGATTTTCACGCTGCATGGTTCTGGGCTACCTCTAGGTGATAGAATTTTTTTGGTTTTGTTTGGAGTGCTACGGTCTACTATTTTGCAACACGAGGGCTAATGAGACCGGGACCTACAGCTTAAAGCCGATTCCAAATGGCTACGAACATCCATGCCACAGTATGATTCGAACCCACGAACTCCGGTTCCGAAGGCCAGCACCCTAACCAATCGGCCATCGTTCGGCCTAGACGGTAGGCAAAGAAGGCCAATGCCTAAGACCTCAAAATTAAGAATTTTCAAAACCACCTGAACTACAATGAAAAAATAATTTTTATATCTGTATCAGTATTATTGTCTTGACTCAAGTAATAATGTATAAAAATAGAGTACAATTAATTGAAAACGGTAAAAGCTGATAAATGAAAAAGCACAGTTGTGGTACTTATACATACATGATATATGTACCTCGCTGTACTACGATTAAGATTGCTTAGTTTTAGTAGAATGTATTGATATTAAAAAAATAATAATAACTGAAAATTCGAAAATTTATACACTAAAACGAATGAAAATGCATCTCAAATAAACAAATCGTGAAAAAAGAAATGTATGTTTTTGTGGAAATGTATTGTTAAAATATATTGAAGTTATTATTTAAATAGTGTTAGTATAGATTTGTATTACATTGTATTAATTGAAGAGTACAAATCTGGAAACTGCTATATAAATATATCGATTCATTAATGCTAAGAATTAAGAAATTTTATGTCATTTACTATTTTGTAAAGATAAAATGGATGGTTGAAGATGTATCTCCCAACCGCAACTATTTGTTGGTCATAAACCCCTGTTCACTGATTTTCTGGGAGTAATTTACCTTAATTCAATTATATATTTTTAAAGTTAACATAGACATTGCAAACTTCTGCTTTTTCAAAGAATTTTTAGCATAAAGGGTTGAATTTTTTTGAATATCATAAAAAATTAAATAGAAAACACATCATATCTAGAAAGTACACCACTTTATGATTTCTAGCTTTCTAAGTAAGATGTATATATATATATATATATATATATATATGTATATCGAAACTATTATATAAGTAAAATTAATATATATATATATATATATATATATATATATATATATATTATATATATATATATATATATATATATATATATATATATATATATGTATATCGAAACTATTATATAAGTAAAATTAATATATATATATATATATATATATATATATATCTGTAATATATCTAAATTATTTAACTTTAATATTTCCTTAAAAACCTCCTCTCTCGCATTCTAATTCCTTAAAATCTTTTCCCAGCCTCTAAATCTCTTAATTAAAGGAGCGTTCTCGACTTAAAATTCTCTCGATCAATTTCCCAAATCTTTCTATCCTATAGATGTAAATTTTCTGTCTGTTCAACACGTTTCCCAGCTGTCGCCGGCAAATGAGTCCGCGTTTTTCCTGATCTTACACTTAAATTCGTTGAGTAAGTGGAAAAATTCTTTCTGTCTTCGTTATTATATTAACACATTGTATGCGAGACACGTACTAGTACGTTTTCTGACGATTGATACTTGAGCGTGGGACACGTACTAGTACGTTTTCTGATGATCGATACTTGAGCGCTGGTCACGTACTAGTACGGGTTAGTGTAACTACATGGTTTGTTTGTGGGCACAAAAATAACAGTATATACAGGAAAACGAAGCCGAATGTTCTTGTCTACTACATAGATTCTGGAAAAATTTAAATAAAAACTAGTTTTTACATTATTAGTTTTATGATTGCTCTTTTCATTTTTTTATAATGTAAAAATGTTTATATATAACATAATTCGAAAAAATTAAAACTATATACTACTATTTCTATTTGATTTTACATATTTAACATACTATTATAAATTTATCCACTAAAAAAATATTTTTTGTTTGCAAAAGTCTTATGGTTGTTATTTATATACTTCTATTTATATGTTTGTTTATATAATTCAATATAAAATACGAAAAGTTGGTTAAAAAGTTAAATAATTGTCGATCTATTGAGATTTGACTGAATAACTAAATTTAGGCGCAAAACGCCCGCTCCGGTTACAATTCCGCTGCGAAATGTACCCGCACACAATGTGATAAAAATTAAAAATATATATAGCATATATAAATCTTTATATTTTACGTAATTTGGAAAAAAATGTAATGAAAAATATCTTGACTTATGTTATGAGAAACATTTTTCTATCATTTCTATGTAGAAAAAGATAGAAACGAAAATTCTAATTAAATAATTTCTATCTATTGAGAATTGATTGAATAACTAAATTTATTCTCAAAACGCCTATTCCCGGTACAATTCCGCTGCGTTATGTACCCACACACAATGTGATAAAAATTTAAAAAAAAATATAGCATGTATAAATCTTTATATTTTACGTAATTTGGAAAAAAATGTAATAAAAAAATATCTTGAATTATGTTATAAGAAACATTTTTCTATCATTTCTATGTAGAAAAAGATAGAAAAGAAAATTCTAATTAAATAATTTCGATCTATTGAGAATTGATTGAATAACTAAATTTATTCTCAAAACGCCTATTCCCGGTACAATTCCGCTGCGTTATGTACCCACACACAATGTGATAAAAATTAAAAAAAAGAATATAGCATGTATAAATCTTTATATTTTACGTAATTTGGAAAAAAATGTAATAAAAAAATATCTTGAATTATGTTATAAGAAACATTTTTCTATCATTTCTATGTAGAAAAAGATAGAAAAGAAAATTCTAATTAAATAATTTCTATCTATTGAGAATTGATTGAATAACTAAATTTATTCTCAAAACGCCTATTCCCGGTACAATTCCGCTGCGTTATGTACCCACACACAATGTGATAAAAATTTTAAAAAAAATATATTTTACGTAATTTGGAAAAAAATGTAATAAAAAAATATCTTGAATTATGTTATAAGAAACATTTTTCTATCATTTCTATGTAGAAAAAGATAGAAAAGAAAATTCTAATTAAATAATTTCGATCTATTGAGATTTAACTGATTAACTAAATTTACGCTCAAAACGCCCGCTCGCGGTACAATTCCGCTGCGAAACGTACTCGCACACAATGTGTTAAAATTAAAAATATATATATATATATATATATATAGCATATATAAATCTTTATAGTTTTCGTAATTTGGAAAAAAATGTAATGAAAACTATCTTTATTTTAGTTATAAGAAACATTTTGCTTATCATTTATCTGTAGAAAAAGATAGAAAAGAAAATTCTACAATGTTATGGATATCTTTTTTCGCCCAATTGGGCTTCTGCTTATTCTATTACAAGTACAATCACTATTTTTCCTTAGGTAAGATACAGAAAAGTGTAAATATTCATGAAAATTTTTCCTCTATATAAAAGATAATATAAAACTTTGAAAGCTTGACTACGGGACGAATTCTTTATCCCTTCATCCGTAAAATTGGGTATTGTTACTTTGGACAAGTGAATAGCCAAGTGAAAAATTATAAAAGTGATTCGTCATTTTTTAAGCATAATACCTTTTTGTATTATCCGTTATCTTCAGATTTCCTAAGAGAGTTAAAATAATCAGATGGTCCACTTCTGTCCAAGGAAAATAATCGGAAAAAAATTTGCTTTGGTATAAAAATTGAACTTTAGGTTATAGAGATACGAATTTTTCTCAGGATTTATTACATGCAAAGATTGACTGAATAAATAATAGGTAATTGCTGAAGATGAAAACTTATTACAATAAGAAAGAATGCAAAATGACTTTTCAATAAAATCATTTTACATTGCAATGTATTTAACGGAAATGATACATTTTTGCAAAAGAGAAGGGGATTTCAACAAGAATTTTATTCGCAACCTTTGTATTTTGGAAATTTATACCAGATTTAGATATATTATTTACACTGTTATACACAGTGCAAACTTGATTATAAGCAAAAATAGAACAGGAGAAAATAGACTTCGTGAATTTAGACTTTAAAGTTAAATATAGCGTATATGGCACATAATCTTAAATTAGTTTGTTACGCTAATTCCTATCTTTTTAAGATACCGAATTATTTTAATTTAGCTCTATACTTGTATAATTATTTTCTTAGAGCTATATATTAATAAATACAAAACTACTATTGTTCTCCAAATTTAGTAATACTCTCTCTCTCTCTCTCTCTCTCTCTCTCTCTATATATATATATATATATATATGTGTGTGTGTGTATGTGTGTGTGTAGTTATATTTTTATAATAAAAACTAGCCAACATAATTATGTCTATCTTGAAGTAATTTTCGGACGATTCTTTCCTTTTCTATCAGCCTTAGTGAATGTCTTTGTTTCTCTTTATGATTACTTCTGGTTTCATAAGTAACTTAAAATAGATCTTGAAGCTTAAACTACTTCACCGGCGTCACCAAAGTCGCTTGTAAGTAAATTCTAAATGGTTTGCATAAACATCTATTTAACCACGTTGTATAGGTTTCGCGGACAGTCGTCCGTAAGTAAAAGTGCCTCAGTAAACTATGTCAGTGTGAGCTAAAATTTTATCGTATTTATTTGCTTGATGTTTTCCCCTCGTCTACGATTCCATGACTGAATGCTGACTACGAATTTTCCTTTGTAATGAAACACAAAAAAATCTCCTCATGTAGATATATATATATATATATAATATATATATATATATATATATATATATATATATATATATATATATATATATATAATATATATATATATATATATATATATATATATACATATATATATACATATATATATAAATATATAATATATATATATAATATATATATATATATATATATATATATATATATATATATATATACATACATATATATATATATATATCTATACATATATATATATTATATATCTATATATATATATACATATATATATATACATATAAATATATACATATATACATACATATATATATATATATATACATATACATATATATATATACATATATATATATCTATACATATATATATATACATATCTATACATACATATATATATATATATATACTTACACATATATATATACATACATATATATATATATATATATATATATATACATACATATATATATATATATATATTTATATATATATATATATATATATATATACATATATATATATATACATATATATATACATATATATATATATATACATATATATACATATATATATATATATATATATATATATATATATATATATATATATATATATATATATATATATATATATATATATATATATATATACATATATATATATACATGTAATATTAAAATCCCTTATTTGTGTATTTTAATAATAATTTAATAACTTCTGTTTATAAATTACGTTGGGGTTTGAGCGGTAATTTTGATTTTTCCCTCCAGACACGCTATACACTTAATTCAGCTTCTGTCTGTATTTCTTTAGCCAATTGTAAACGCGTTCTCTTTAAACATGTATATTTTTTCACGTAATCAATTGTGTTTAGGGATTATCTATAGTCCTTTTTCTTGACAAATCCTTACTTAAAACGGTGAGTGTGCACGATGCTCATAAAGTTCTGACCTGTTGTATGGATTTAGTGTATCTTACCAGAATGAAATGTGTTGTGTTTTTTTGAAAAACCCCGGCCATATTTCATATATATATATATATATATATATATATATATATATATATATATATATATATATATATATATATATATATATATATGTAATAGTTATTTCCTCTAGGCACAATAATTATGTATCCCCTATTGTTTAACGATACAGTAGGGATTGAAGAGAACGGCACAAGTCTAATTAGAAATTTATTTCAGATCTGCTAAAACGGACATATTTACTTGTCAACGACAGACAAGAGAAAGACACAAAAATCACTCTGCTAAAATAGAGGTGCACAAAAGAAGGAAGAGAGAAAGAATTTTCCCACTTACTCAGAGAATTTAAGTGTTAGATCAGGAAAAACGCGGAATCATTTGCCGGCGACTGCTGGAAAACGTGTTGAATAGACAGAAAATTTACATTTATAGAATAAAAAGGTTTTAGAAATGGATCGAAAGAATTTTTAGTCGAGTACGCTCCTTTGATTAAGACATTTAGAGGCTGGAAAAAAGATTTTAAGTAATTAGAATGTCAAAGAGGAGGTTTCTAAGGAAATATTAAAGTCAAATAATTTTAATATATTACACACACACACACACACATATATATATATATATATATATATATATATATATATATATATATATATATATATATATATATATACATATACATATATATAATAACACTTGCAAATTTCTATTACTACGCTAGTAAAGAAGAAATTAGTAATTCCACTACAAAAATCGTCCCCTATATGAAAAAGAATATTCTACATTTAAACAAATGTATGAAATTACTGTGATGTCAAATTTTTTCAGGGAAAAATGGCCAAATAGTTGTTGGAAAGAGAGTATATCAAATGTAAAAACCGTGAATCATTCACAGCGATTTTTTTTAAATGAGATCATTTTTTTTTCAAAATTTTATAATTATTATGGTTTTAAAATCAAGGGTAAGAGTGAAAATTTTTTAAAAATAAAGATAAACAGCACCCACTTTCTCCGGAGTGCTATACTAGCGTGTGACCTGCCCGCCAACTTTATTGAGACATGTATGGTTTCTGGTCGTAGGCTGTCGCTGAGGGTTCATTAAACTACCTTCGAAAATTTAAGGACCACAAACAACATTTATTTACAAGATTGATGAAAAATTAAAGTATAACAAAATAACATAGCTCTGAGTCTAGGAGCTTGTCTTAAACAGATCAGATGGCTGAGCGTTTCATATCCAAAACTAAAACTCTCTCAATGCAAAACAGAGAGATGTCTCCAGGTCGCAGGCTCTGTGTCGACTTCCCAAACTCCACTGCTGCAGTTCTTCTCTCACTTCTTCGGGGGCCAGCTTCTGGAAACTTGAGCCCTTCCGAAAAGGGAAAGTCCTCCTTTCAGATGCCCTGCAAAGACAAACAAGCGACACATCCGAAAAACCATATCAGCCCCCCTTAGCCGGCCGGCTCCTATTTCCCCAAGGAACGCCGAGTGGAAGGGGTCAATGGGGCAATTTTCTAGATAGCGGGAAGGTCCCACATATGCAAAACACAGGTCGTGGGTGCAAATTCCTTACAATATCACTGTTTCCTTTCTAGAATATATTTTATTAACGGGGAAACATTTTTGTATAAGAGGTTTTCAACAATTTTGTTCGCACACTTTTGGTTTTGAACATTTATGCAAGACCCAGGCAAACTATTCGCACTGTTATATATTTCTAACATATTTCTTTTGTATAAATTTATCCAGAAGTTATATTATAAATTCCACATAACAATTCTCGTGCTCTTAAATGTTAAAAACCTGATGTAGAATGTTGTATTTCATAAACACAATAAAGATATATATTTTTTTGTTGCAAGCAATGCAAAATCTATATTGCCAAACACGATATAAGACAATCGCCGTTTGCTGAAGGTTTCTTCGTGATTATCCCAAAATAATGTATGCAAATCTCTATCACAACGATCGGGAAGAAGAATATTGATAATCCCACTGCGAACTTTTCCCCATAATAAAAAAATAAATAAATAAAAACATACTGCGTTTAAAAAAATGTATGAAATCACTAGGAGGTCAACTTTCTCCCAGGAGAAAAATGCTAAAAAGCTGATGTAAGAATGGAAAGAGTATAAAGTGAAAATAAAAAACATTAATCAATCAAGATTTTATTTATTTCATAAATAGATCATTTTATAAAATTGCATACATTAAAACAGTAGGTAATCATGATAATACTTTAACAAATGAAAATACCATAAATTTTTTTCTAAAATATATTTTTATTACATGCTTTGATAAAAACAAATTATACACTCCTACGTTAAAGTAATTTCAGGATGATGTCTAATATGAGAGAAGATAAGTATTTAACTGGGTTATATCATGGAAGAAAATTAAATATTTGAGTTTATATTATTCAATTCATAATTAAGTTGAAATAAATTTAAAAACAAATAATATAGCTTATCTCAAAAACCCATTCGATAAAACTATTGTTATGAATATTGTGTCCGTCACATGTAGTAAATTTCTTTTATTATATATCATTATATTCAATGGAGTAGTTAAACAAGTAAAAAAAAAGCGTTTTATTTCTTTGGAGACATTTGTTTTATCAGCACATTCATACCTACCGAATCTATACATACAATTTAATAATAAAATTATAGTCTATATGATCATAGTTATATCCTTGAAATTTATAAATCTTACCTATACTATCCTCAGTTATTTTATACGAGAAATTTTTATCAACAGTGTGGATGAAAATATAAATATATAAATATTATATATATATATATATATATATATATATATATATATATATATATATATATATATATATATGTAATCCATTTTTTGTAAAAATCCATGACAAGGAGAAAGATCAACAGCTATAAGAAATGAGAATGCAAAGATGCAGTTGGGCCTCATATTGAAGAGAACGCAGAAGTCTAATTTAAACTTTATTCCAGAGCGATAACAACGTACATCCTTTCTACTTAACAACAGACAACTAAAAGCCACAGATTTCACTCTGATCAGACAGAGGTGCACCCAAAAGCGATGATAGAAAGAATTTTTCCCACAGTAAAAAACAACTTAATAAGCGAATTAAATGCAATATCAGCAAAACGCGAAACCATGTTCCTCCAACACATGGGAAACTGCTGTATGGACAGAAAGTTTACAGTTTTATGACAGAAAGGAATGTTAAGTGGAAAATACTTCGTTGATTCAACCATTTAGAGGCTGGGAAAGAGATTTAAATGAATTAGAATGGTAGAGAGGAGGTTTTTTGAAGAAATATTAAAGTTAAATAATTTTGGTATGTTAAACACACACACACACACACACACACACACATATATATATATATATATATATATATATATATATATATATATACAACAAGGCTGGTACCGATGCAGCTGGTATTTAGTAGGCTTAAAGCACACACACACACACACACACACACACACATATATATATATATATATATATATATATATATATATAAGTGTGTGTGTGTGTGTGTGTGCTTTAAGCCTACTAAATACCAGCTGCATCGGTACCAGCCTTGTTGTATATATATATATATATATATATATAAATATATATATATATATATATATATATATATAATATATATATATATATATATATATATATATATATATATATATATATATATATATATATATATGTGTGTGTGTGTGTGTGTGTAAACTATTAATTATAAAACTCCTTGACAAGGAGAAAGCTCAACAGCTAGCAGTAATAAAAATGCAGTCAGGCCGACATTGACGAGAACGGCACAAGTCTAATTGAAACTCTATTCCAGAGCTGGTATTGTATATTATGAACTGACGTGGATTGTACACCCGGAGACACCCAAAACATCTTAAACCTTTGTTTTAAGGTAGATGGTCCTTGTTGGTGCAGATAATGAAAAAGCCACAAAAAATCACTCTGCTCCAACAGAGGTGCACCAACGAGTGAAGACAGAAGGAATATAACCATGGAAAAATTTTTTTAGCGTATTAAGTGCAAGATCAGTAAAAACGGGGAGCCATTTGCCATCGACAGTTGGGAAACGTGCTGAATAGACAGAAAGTTTACATTTTTAAGATAGAAAGATTTGAAAAATTTTATGTAGAAAACACTCATTTGATTAAACTATATAGAGGCTGGGAAAAGGATTTTAAGGAATTAGAATGGGAGAGAGGAGGTTTTTAAGGAAATATTAAGTTAAATAATTTTGATATATTACACACACACACACACACACACACACACACATATATATATATATATATATATATATATATATATATATATATATATATATATATATATATATATATATAGAGAGAGAGAGAGAGAGAGAGAGAGAGAGAGAGAGAGAAAGAGAAGAGAGAGATAAAGAGAGAGTTCTTTTATTTGAGAATAAATATATATGACTGCTTAATTTTTTATTAGTTTTGAGCCATTTTAAACATCTCTTTATCAAAAATAAATAAAATGTTTAATGAGAAATCAAATACACACTTTTGAAAAGTTTTTTAATTAAAATCATGAATTGAAATCGTTACGGTTAAGAATATATTATAATGGTTCGCATTCAATTCAAATGAAGGAAATCAGATTTAAGTTACTAAGTGTCATTTCAGAGAGGTTTCTCGATTACAATGTTAAATGTTATTAACTTACTTTTGAGGGAAATTTTGATTACATTTTTATTAGGACGATATATTAGTGAATCTTAATGCAAATTCAAATTCTATGCAATATAACCAGAGAAATCATTTTATGATACTATGGAACTGAAAAAAATTTAATGATTTCATGTAAGAATGAATTTTGGTTCAAGAATGAATTTTTGTTAAACAATTTTAAACAAACAAGATTTAAAATTAAGTGTGGTTAAATAAGAAAAGAAATTATATATAAACCTGAAACCAAGCATTAGTATACTTTAAAATAGCGGTTTTTAAATTTTGAAATCATGGGAAATTTGTGTATGAAAATTCAACATGTCACTGAGGGTTTGGATTTCCCGTATTTTACTGAATTACAGGTATTAGGTTAGCATAAGAAGTTTCACTTGAAAATGAAGGGTCGTTGGGATGCACTTCATTTTTGTGGCCATTTATGGTGGAAAGATTAAAGTAAAATAACAAGCTTCATACCCTTTATTCTATTCTTTTGAATATTTGTAATTAATCGGTAGGGATTTAATGTAGCTTTTAATCTTTTTAGTTTCTACATAAAATTTATCTTCCAATCTTAATTTCATAACATTAAGTTTATTATATATTAAAGAATAAAGATAAGTTTGTAGCTACCCATATCTGTGTCATCAACAACTTAAAGAAATTTTACTGATAAACTTATATTGACTACCTATATGAGTTATAATGATATGTTCATTTACCATCTGTTATATATATATATTCATTTACCATCTGTTATATAATATTTTAACACAATTAAATGATTTTAAATTTCTATTGCTTTTTGTAATAATCTAATGTTTTTTGTTTCTATAACTAAATTACCCTACTCTCTGTCACGTGGCGTAGTTTCTTTTCTTTTCCTCTATTTTATATTAACCATTTGGAAAACACTATGGCACTGAGGTAAGTTTTGTAAAAGTCAACATTATTTAATAAGCTTTTATAAGTCAGCAGTTATATAATCCTGATATAGCTGTCCAGTCGTGTATGATGGCGTCCCTACATGACCATAAAACTTACTTCTCATTGGCTAACCCATCTGTTCCACCAACAGGTATCTGAATATAAGGTGACTATTTAAACGTCAGAAGTCTGAGGATCATCTGACAAATGAAGCTGTAATTTTTGCGATATGTTTATTGTGATGTAAATTTCACGAATGCAACGATGTTGAGAGCATTTATATGTAATTTTAGCGGCATTTGTACTGGTAATTGAGTTTTCAGTCAAATTTTTTCAAAATTGCTTGTCATTCATCTAAATATGCAGACAACAAATAGATTATTAATTATATAATAACTTCTAAAAGACAAGTACTTTATACACTTTTTTATGTCTTCTTGCTTCCACTGTCTCCTGTAAAAATACACGCTTATCTACGATGATAATTACTTCAAATGCTTCAATAGTTGACGTGCAATTATTAAGACTACAGTAATTGTCAATTCAACTTCAGTAGTTTCTGTACTTCCACTTTAAGTAAAACCTAAATATGACATAAGTTTGTTGAAAATTCATATACATTGCTAGTTACATTTTTTTTCATTCCAATAAAAGCTAGACGTTCTCATTGTTTCTTTGTACAAGAAAATGCAGACAGTCGCCATTAAATTATGCTCAAGCAGTTGGATACGAAAGTTTTAACAAGTTAAGGTCAGCTATCCATAAGGTCATGGAAGATCACTGACTTTGAACCAGGCCATTCTAAATCCGGCTGTGAACAGTGATAAAAAAAAAATGCGAAGACTCTACTCTCATTTGCGTTGCCATCTCCGGAATTTTAAATTCTAGGATGCGTCCATGATAATACACTGTTAGCACAGAATGAGATTTTCTGTTTTATTTTTAACAACCTCATTCAAAACACGTAATTTCAGTGACATAGCTGAATTCGAAATGTGATGACAGTTCTGAGAGAAGGTAGATTTTTGTTTGCTTTTGGGTGTGTGGATGTTTAGCTTTCCGTCGTTGCTTTTTACGTTTATTGAATGATGGTTTCTTTATGTTGTCGCATTATGTTTTAAACCTAAACTATACACACTGACTTAAGTAGTATTTTTGACAAGATTGATACAAACATAAATTTCTAAATTTAAAATACACTAAAAGAATTTGTTTCCTTCACAAAATGTCTTTTGAATGAAGAATACATATTTTTTATATACTGGTATATTTGTGTGACCTGTATATTGACGTGTGTGACGTGTACGTTGCCTTTTACGTTTATTGAATGATGGTTTCTTTATGTTGCCGCATTATGTTTTAAACCTAAACTATACACACTGACTTAAGTAGTATTTTTGACACAAGATTGATACAAAACACAAATTTCTAAATTTAAAGTACATTAAAATGATTTTTTCCTTCATCAAATGTCTTTTGAATGAAGAATACATATTTTTTAAATACTGGTATATTTGTGTGACGTGTATATTGACGTGTGTGACGTGTACGTTGCCTTTTACGTTTATTGAATGATGGTTTCTTTATGTTGCCGCATTATGTTTTAAACTAAACTATACACACTGACTTAAGTAGTATTTTTACAAGATTGATACAAAAAACAAATTTCTAAATTAAAGATAAATTGATTTTTGATCTTTAAAATGTCTTTTGAATGAAGAATACATATTTTTTAAATACTGGTATATTTGTGTGACGTGTATATTGTGTAATGGCTAAATATAGTTAAAAGAAATCCTATATCGATAATGATGATAAGCTCTCTTTTGGTGAAAGCGTCAGCAAGTTTTACTGCAAATTCAATCTCTTCTTATTTCCCAATAATTTTTTATATCTCAGTAATTGAAGTTTTAAATACTCATATGTTTAGATTAATCAATATTTGATAAATCAAATTGACATTCAAATTCAAAGATAAATTGATATTTGATCTTTAAAATATATATCCTGAAAAAAAATGACAATATTTCTACTGAAATGACAATAGTTTGGGCACATTATCAAGTAAGAGTTTAAAGTTTACTCATATATCAATCTCAAAAAAAGTGTTTTATCTAGATGAACTTTATATTAGTATATAATTTTAGGCTAATATTATCTTGTTTCCCAGACATATTTTTTTTTAATTATTTAGCTAAACACATAACTGAGGTGAATTATTTACAGTTTTTTAAAAATTATGTTTTTTATAGATTTAAAAATTATAAAAATTTAATAGTATTCTGAAATGTATTTCCTATTTTTTTTTAAAAGAATTAATAAACTCCCAAGTCAGTCATTTCTATCGAATATATGTATTCATGAATATCTTTAATTTATTGCACAGTAAAACAAATACGAAATTTAAACTACTTTCAATATTTTAAGGTTCATCAAAAATATGTTTATTTAAAAGTGGTAAAGTACTGAATGTAATATATATACTATTTTTGGAGATATTAGTTAATTATAGTTTGAAGATTACATTTATCGAAATTATTCCATGCACATTTCTTTTACACATACTAAAGTAATTTTTTAATGTTAAATGTTGGGTTTGTTAATTATTTTGACATGCTCACAGTGTTTGTAGCGCGATCTATTGCGAGAAAATACAATTTTTAGGAAGATAAGAAAAAGATTTAAAAAAGAAAGATATAATAAACAAATGAATTATTTCCAGTAAAAATGTCTATAAAGGATCTTTTTTTTATAAAGTACATTAATAAACTTACCAAAGTCAATATTTTAATCATTACAAAGTCAATGATTTGATTAATTTTTAAATATGCAGCACGTTTTATGGTTTACGATTTTACGCTGTTTTTTAAAATCATAGGTTGCCATTTATGAAAAATGAAAAAATGGCAAGATTATTTGGTATTACGTACATAACACTGTAGTTAACTATTTATGGTATAATAAACTATTTGTTTCAATTTCGGGCTATGTACTTTTAATAAAATGTGGCGTCATTCTCGCAGACTTTTCGCATTAATGTACAGATTAATTATGGATTACTTGTAAGATGCTATCTACTTTTGATAAAAAAGAAACCTATTCCCAAAAAATTTAAAAATTCTTCAAACTAATTTTAAGGATCCCTTCAAAGTGACACTAAGTATTAAGGGCACATATCCATTTTAACCCACTTTATGAGTCGGTCTCACCAAAGTCGTTTACTATCTAACCGCGATTAATCTCTGTTTAAAAGGAGAAGTGGGTCCCACCATTGGTTGGCGACATGGGTTAATCGCGGTTAGCACTTAAACGACTTTGGTTTAACGGTGGTTTGGTCCTAAACAGAAGATTTTTTTTCTTATTTTTTCACTTTATCATATCTTTTTTTAATTATCATCAAAAATACATGGGATTTTCAACATTTGTTCTCTATTTTTATTTAATTAGTTTTGCTGAATTTACTTTGTTACTAAAATTAAGTTCGTTTTTGTAAAATTGAAAAGTGAGAACTTGTTTCAAAAATTAAAAAGATTATTTTTTACAATTTTTGCAAATTTACAACAACACAAACTGAGTTGCATTAATTACTTTTCCTTTTTTTGAATGCAATACTTATTAGGCGTAACTGTCCACCCATTTAAATTTTTAATATGTATCATAAATATTACACCAGGGGATTGAATTTGCAAGACAGCTAAAATAATATTTCAAAATACCATTTCAAATGTTATAAATACTAAATGAAATAAACAACAACAGCAAAAGCAAGTAGAATTTCATTGTAGATATATAATGTATTAATTGTGAAAATTTGAAATCAATATTACGGTAGTTTTTTTTTTTATATTCAGTGCACACAAACTGAAAAAACACCATTTTCAGTAAAAAAACATCCAAACGTTTTAATAGTTTTTTTTAAAAGCTATGATATTAAATGGAAAATGTGTATAGTTTTACATGGTCTGATAAATATTTCAATGTGGTTAGTTTTAAACTATTCATAAATAGCCAAAGACTTTAAGAATATAATTTTTTTAAATAAATTTTTTAATATATAAGTGATTTGTTCTTTTAAGTTTATGGTAGACTTTCAAATTGGCTAAATCGAGCTAAATCATTTAATTTTTTGAAAATTTATTTCTGATAGGCAAAGAATATTTCATATAAAATTGGATTATATGTTTTAAATATAACTTTTTAATTTAAAAATATTTGTTCAATATAAAGAAATAAAACTTCAAATTTGTACCCAAAGTAATTTTTTTCTGTAACAATAATATTTCATATTAAAATTCTTGTTGATTATATTTTTCTATAATTTTAATTTAAAATATTTGTTTTAATAGGTAGAAATTTGAATATGTAGAAATATTTTTTTTGAAGGACATTTATTCTGAAAAATATATTCATATTAAAAATTTTTTATTATTTTTTTATAAATTAATTAAAAGTATTTTTTATAAAAGAAATTTTGAATATGTACTAATATTTAAGCTTGTCTTAAATTTTTTATTTATATATAATATTTCCATATTCACAAATTCCTTGCTTGATTATATTTCTTTCAAATATAAATTTTTTAATTTAAAAGTGATTTGTTCCCTTAATAGGCTAAAAGAAATTTGAATATGTAGCTAAATCCATTTAAGATTGGCTCTCCGTAGGACATTTATTTCTGAAAGGACTAAAGTAATATTTCCATATTCACAAATTCCTTGCTTGATTATATTTCTTTCAAATATAAACTTTTTAATTTAAAAGTGATTTGTTCCCTTAATAGGCTAAAAGAAATTTGAATATGTAGCTAAATCCATTTAAGCTTGTCTCTCCGTAGGACAATTATTTTTGAAAGGACTAAAGTAATACTTCCATATTAACAAATTACTTGTCTGATTATATTTCCCTCAAATATAACATACTGGATAACTTTTCTCCAAACACATCTGAAAGTATATTTTGTTTCTCCTCTTTAGGGCTGCCTAGTTTGTGTCACTTAAAATACCTCCTTATGATGGCTGAGATCGAAACAAAAAGCCATATTCGATTTAACAAAGGTCCTTAATAGGCTAAAAGAAATTTGAATATGTAGCTAAATGCATTTAAGCTTGTCTCTCCGTAGGACATTTATTTTTGAAAGGACTAAAGTAATATTTCCATAATCACAAATTCCTTGCCTGATTATATTTCCTTCAAATATAACATACTGGATAACTTTTCTCCAAACACATCTGAAAGTATATTTTGTTTCTCCTCTTTATGGCTGCCTAGTTTGTGTCACTTAAAATACCTCCTTATGATGGCTGAGATCGAAACAAAAAGCCAGATTCGATTTAACAAAGGTAAATAGGTAGACCAGCTCGTAAAATGCTATTAACAATGGTCTTGGTGGTTACTTTTGTCCTCGTCTCCAATAAAAAGGGCTATCAGATTTTCTTTCCTTGTCTTTTGAACTTTCATTTCCACGCGTCTCCAAATACATTTTTACTCTCTTTTTATGAGCCCCATTCAGTTTCTGCTTTGTTATTTAAGCTTGAAAATTCCTGATCAACGGTGGAACGCTCTTCCGGAGTTTTTTTTAAGGAGATATATTTAACAACGACTCTCTTTTTTTCTTATATGCAGCCATTCATTATATACCAGAGTCATTATGATGTCTACCCTGATATAAAAGTTGCACGTTCCTATCTAGGTTCATTTCCAGCATGAAGTTCCTTCCTTGTTTCTTTGACATTTAACTGCATTAAAGCATAGACTTTATTTTAAAAATATTTTTCATAAAATTAAAAAAGTCTTATTACTTTTTTAAGTATTATGTGGCA
The DNA here is from genome assembly GCA_032207245.1 of Pardosa pseudoannulata. Lineage (NCBI taxonomy): Eukaryota > Metazoa > Arthropoda > Arachnida > Araneae > Lycosidae > Pardosa > Pardosa pseudoannulata. The sequence goes on along the minus strand of CM063505.1, from coordinate 68,615,788 downwards.
AAACAATATAGAAGGAGAAAAGAAGCATTATAAAATGAATTTGGGGAAATTTGGCTAAAATATTCCAGACTACAACTGAATAAGCTCTAGTTATTAAATCAATCTTCAGTTAAATAATATATATGGACAATTTGCTCCATTGCCAGAAACTTGCAGAATTTACTTGATTTAAGTTTTCCTCAGTATTTCCTTTTCCAATTAAAAATAAAGTATGGGATATAAAATACTATTGTTGAATGCAATAATAAATATTGATGTCACTATTTATATGACCGAAAAATTTAGAAACTAACTTTTATTACTTTTAATCCATTTGCTATCGTTTTAAAATGTAATATGTCATCAAAAATGTGTTTATGTAAAAGTGGTAAAACTGAAAATTAATCTATTAACTATTTATGGAGCTATTAGTTATTAATTGTTTAAAAATAAGATTTATCTAAAATAGCTCTCCTTGCATTCTCTTTATACAAGGGTTATTCTTTATTATTAATATTTATTGTATTGTTTGTTATTCTTATTATATTTTAGACTTTATGACAAAACTTACTTTCTACTGTAAGGATAAGAAAAGTATAGAAAAAGGAAAACCCACTCTACTTTAATATCTTCTATATAACAATAGCCTAAGTTATCTGTCCGTCTGTCCTTTTATTTATGAAGCAGTTAGACCTGGAATGGATAGAGGCATACATATTGGATTCATGATGAGTTAGGGTTAGCAAAATTCAAAGCGAATAAAGTTTATCTTCTCCTAAACTATCGATCCTATTCTAAAATAAATTGATATAAATATGCTTCATATAGTGAAAAATACTGTTGTCTTTAAAACGTTCGAAATCCAACCTTTCTCCCATTTTCGAGAATTTAATGCCATATTTTATTTCAAGCCCTATTTTCCCCGTTTAAGAGTAGGTAATTAAATTTATCAATTTATTACATAAATATTTAAAAATAACATTTTTTTCCTAGCATTGTGACGTCATTCCTTTAACCATCTCATATAGGGCCAGTCTCACCAAAGTCTTTTAAAGGCTAACCACGATTAATCTCTGTTTAAACAGAGAATTGCATCCCACCATTAGTTGTCTCCATGGGTTAATCGTGGTTAGCCGTTAACCTTTTGACGACGGGCGTACCATACATGCAAAATCTTTTAAACTGAACCAGATGATTCTCTAGTATTCAGATATCTTTAATAGACAAATTCACTTATAACAGACATAGGGCTACCTCTAGTTGCAATAAAATATATTAATCAAATGTTTTACTTGAAATATCACTATGATATACTCGTTTTGAGTCAATTTGAAAGACGTTGCATATATGATTCACCCGTCTTGAATGGGTAAAACGATTCTGGTGAGACTGGTCCTTAATCAATTCTTATTTAAAATTATTTAAGTACCGTCTTCATTATTTTCATACATTTTATCACTGAACTTAGATATTACGTAAATAGTTTTCTTTTATATTTGGCTTAAATAATAGGTTAGGTACATATGTGATAATTTAAAATTTAATCATCGATTATTTTTTTCTGCAGGATAATTCTCAGCCAAAAAACAAACTATTTTTTACCTGCCTCATATGGAACTTTACAATTCTGGAAAATTAAAAAAAAAATACTGATCCCGTCATATGACGGACTATATGCTAGTCCTTTTAATAATAGTCCATACGTATCGCTATCAAGAACCCTTCCAAGTACCAGTATTATGTATCGTAAATACTTTAAAAGTAATATCACGGATATCATCGTAAATACTTCAAAAGTAATATTACCTTGGTGAAATAAGACCAATTATTCATTTATAGGTTGTTAGTTTAAAAAGTATTTGTTCCTTGTGCGAACATATTATATATCATTGCAATGAAATCTAATTTAAATTTCATTTCAATTATAACTTAATGTTATGTGGGAAAAGTTTGAACCACTTACGTGAACTACTCTAACTGTGATCAGTTAAATTTTTAAATTCGTAAAACTAAAAACCTAATGGGATATTTTATTTTACTATTGAAAATAGATCAGTGATATTTTTAAAAAATTACGTAACGTAAACTTGTATCATGTATTAATAGCAATATAAAATTTTATGTTAGCTTGTAAATTTTTAGGGGTATGCGTAAACGTTACTGATCTTTTTCAGTCAATGCTGTCCTAGAACAGGTGTTTCCAACTGGTTACTCTTGAAAGCTATCTAAAAAAAGAGTTTTATAGCTTCATAATTTTTTCTATGATAAAATTCCTTAATAATTAGTAGAGAACTCAACTTACTAATTAGTCTATGCTTTGTCTTCTGATATGATTTACAGAGCTCGTGGTAGACATCCATTCGTAGATTGATACAGGGAACCATACATGAATTTTACAGCTCCACAGTTTTTTCTTTGATAAAATTCATTAATAATCAATCGAGAACTCAACTTACTAATTCGTCTATGCTTTGTCTTCTTATATGATTTACAGAGCTCGTGGTAGACATCTATTCGTAGATTGGTACAGGGAACCATACATGAATTTTACAGCTCCATAGTTTTTTCTTTGATAAAATTCATTAATAATCAGTAGAGAACTCAACTTACTAATTCATCTATGCTTTGTCTTCTGATATGATTTACAGAGCTCGTGGTATACATCTATTCGTAGATTGGTACAGGGAACCATACATGAATTTTACAGCTCCATAGTTTTTTTCTTTGATAAAATTCATTAATAATCAGTAGAGAACTCAACTTACTAATTGGTCTATGTTTTGTCTTTTTATATGATTTACAGAGCTCGTGGTAGACATCCATTCGTAGATTGATACAGGGAACCATACATGAATTTTACAGCTCCATAGTTTTTTCTTTGATAAAATTCATTAATAATCAGTAGATAGCTCAACTTACTGATTCGTCTATGCTTTGTCTTCTGATATGATTTACAGAGCTGGTGATGGGCATCCGCTCGTAAATTGGTACAGGGAACCACCCAGAATGTTCCCTCTAATATATCGTTTATTTCAATTTTATTTTACTAACATTATTAATTTTAGTTGGTCTCTAGCTAATTTGTTTGGCCTTTGTCATTAATAATTCATATAATGTAACTCTATTGATCATTAATCTTCAAAATTTAATTGTTTGAAGGACAATTTTTTTGTATATTTTCAAATTTCACTCTGCAAGTATAAGATAATTTGTATTTTAGGAGCTTTAATTATTTTACCTAAGCTTTAAAAAGCCATTTATTTCTATTTTGATTCTTGCTTTATCATGTTTATTCTTTCTGAGAAAATGTACAAATAATGTCACCTGAAATGTATTTTGTAGCACAGAAGTTTCAAAGTGTTTAAATCAACTATTAAAATGAATAAGCATGTTGTATCACTCTTTTTTTAAAAAGAAATTTACTGACCTGCTGCTTCTTTTCCTTTTTTATTTTTACACACAACATAAATTTATACAATTATTTACAGCCATTAATTTTGATAAAAACATAAGAAAAATTAATTGTGAGATTCGGGTGTTAACATCACTTTTTGCTCACGTCACTTGTGATAGCGAACTATCGTCTGTCCCAAAATGGCGATATTCCACATGAAATATAACTTTGGCGCTCATGCGCCAGCAAAGCACCTGTTTCAATAAAAACTATGTATATTATTAAATACTGCCATCCCTGTTCTACTTGCAAAATTTTACGAAAATAGACCTAGTGATGAAGTGCACTCCCAATCATGCAAAATGTGTCTAAAGTGGTCCAAGAGTCCTTACAAATTGAAAACCCCAGTTATAGAAGATCAGTCATCTCCTGCATGGTAAAAGAAGATTTAAATACCTAATAAATACACAGTTTGAACAGTGAAGTAAGAAATACAACTAGTTGTATTACATGCTTGTTATGATGCACCATAAGTGTTGAAGCCTATTTTGTGTTATCTTTATAAAAGACGTCCATCTTTTCAAACGCATTTGCTTATCACACTTTAACGTTTCCCTTTACACAATTCTTTTGCATTTACCTTCTGCCTTTTTGTACAATGCAGAGAACTTATGTGAATCTAATCTCTAAAAAGTTAGACAATGGAGAAAATTTCAAAAACACTCAGGGTTAAAATTAGAAATCGGAAGGAAAGGGAATGATTCATCTCTGGGACTCATCATTTCCTTGAAAGCGAAATTCATATTTAGAATTCTCAGTCTTTAGACAGCAGAGAGTCCAATCTCCAAATCAGGTCACTAATATCATCTTCATATTGTTGGAAATTTTTATGCTGTGCATTCATCGAAAATCGCTACAGCCGTCATTATGCAAATAGGCTTAAATTTCATGATGTGAATCCTAAGTGATTTTTTTTCCCGTTCATCCATTGTACCCATTATTCTGTCAATCACAATGTCATACAAAAGGACGAAAATTGCTTTTATGAATAGAATACCACACACAGGGAGAAAATGTGATGCTTTTGTCCGGAAAGTAAGTAACAAAAGAAGCATGGGAAGCAGATTAAGTGTCTAAGATGCGAGAATAATTTTAGACATTCTCATGCTCCCATACAGCTCCTTAGTTAGAAATGTAAAGAATTTCAAACATTTACATATTTTTTTCTGGATTATAATGCTAATAAATCTTTTTGTGTTTGTATTTAGATATGCAGGATTGAATTTCATCTTTTATCGCTTAGCTATTGAAGTTGATCCTTGCACGCTTTTATTTAACTCGTACTGTAGGGTATTATTCTTGTAATCACTGTCTAGATGTAAATCTTTTGTACATTTTTTTTAAACTTTCTAATTTTCAATTGAACTTGAAATTTTTCATGACAGTAAAATATTTTGATCACAATAAATAAATAAATCCTAAAATTACATCATTATGGATAATGTATTTAATTAGGATAAGCATTGATTTTTTATACTTTGGTATTCTCGTTTTTTTTTACATTTATATATTATTTAGTACCTTGGTTGAAAAATTCTGGTCGTTTATACTAGCAAAAACGGTTCGATATCAAATTGAGAATTTTTTCATGACTGTAGATAAGTGTAACTAATTTTGAGAATTAGTTTCAAAGTAGTTAAGCCAAATAATTGGTAAATAATTCAGCAGAAATAATCTAAAGACAAACTTTTAGTTGCAAAGTAATGTAACATAATAAAAATCCCAAATTCTCTGAAATTTCAAATTTATTTGTTTATAAACTTATTTGTTTATAAACTTAATTTGTTTATAATCTTTAATTTGTTTATGTACTTAATAAATAGTATGCGTTGGCATGTTTTCAAAAATACGACGCTTCTCATAAAAAGAAATGTTGTGCAGAATTCAGTCTAATTTTTTAATACGTATAAATTTTTTTCATTACAATTTCAACTTAATTAGATTTGATTAAAAATCTATTTTGAGCTCTCCACTACTGATGAGCTTAAAAAATAACTTTATGAAAACTTTGTAAAGCATTCTTTACGACTCTCCTAGAGAATATATTACAGAATTCAGTGCATATTATATGCCTCCAAAGTTTCGCACTACAGCTTCAATTTATTCCAAAGCATATAAATAACAGAAGATGGAAATTTGTCAGTTTGTAAAGTCTCAATTACAGATGAGCCGAAAAAATAACTTTATGAACAGTTTGTAAAGCATTCTTTACAATTCTCTCCTATAGAATATCTTACAGAATTCAGGTGCATATTATATACGTGTAAAGTTTTGTACTACAGCTTCAATTTATTCTATAGCATATAAATAGAAGAGAGAAATTTGTCAGTTTATAAAATCTATTAAGAGGTCTCACAACAAAAAAATAATTGTATTAGCAGTTTGTAAATCATTCTTTACAACACTTTTTCAACTGGTATTTTCGTTCTCAAATACATAAAAACCAAAATAAACAAACAATTTTAAGTTTTAAATTATAAAAGAAGGAGAAAATTTATCAATTTGGGAATTCTATTAAGGGGTATCAGAACTACTGATGAGCCAAAAAATAAACCTATCAGCAGTTTGTAAAGCATTTTTACGATTAATTTTCAGCTGCTATTTTTATTCTCAAATACATAAAAATGAAAATAAATGAACAATTTTAAATTTTAAATTATAGAAGGAGGAGAAAAATTAACAATTTGGGAATTCTATTAAGTGGTATCAAAACAACTGATGAATTAAAAAATTAACTTATCAGCAGTTTGTAAAGCATTTTTACGACTATTTTTCAACTGGAAGTTTTGTATCCATATACACAAAAACGAAAAAAAAACAAACAATTTTAAATTTTAAATTATAGAAGAAGGAGAAAATTTATCCATTTAGGAATTTTATTAAGCGGTATCAGAACTATTGATGAGCCGAAAAATTAATGCTATTTTTAAAGCATTTTTATGACTATTTTTCAACTGGTAGTTTTGTCTACATATACACTAAAACAAAAGTAAAAAAACATTTTTAAAAGGAGGAAATTTATAAATTTGGGAATTCTATTAAGGGGTATCAGAACTACTGATGAGCCAAAAATATAAATCTATCAGCAGTTTGCAAAGCCTTTTTACGACTATTTTTCAACTGGAAGTTTTGTATCCATATACACAAAAACGAAAGTAAAAAAACATTTTTAAATTTTAAATTATAGAAGAAGGAGAAAATTTATCAATTTGGGAATTCTATTAAGGGGTATCAGAACTACTGATGAGCTAAAAAAATAAACCTATCAGCAGTTTGTAAAGCATTTTTAAGGCTATTTTTCAACTGGTAGTTTTGTCTACATATACACTAAAACAAAAATAAACAAACTATTTTAAGTTTTAAATTATAGGAAAAGGAGAAAATTTATCAATTTGGGAATTTCATTAACGGGTATCAGAACTATTGATTAGTCGAAAAAATAACTTATCAGCAGTTTGTAAAGCATTTTTATGACTATTTTTCAACTGGAAGTTTTGTATCCATATACACAAAAATAAAAGTAAACAAACAATTTTAAATTTCAAATTATTAAAGGACGAGAAATTTGTTAATTTGAGAAATCTATTAAAAAATCTCTGAACTACTG
>CM063505.1:68591248-68603748 GCA_032207245.1 Pardosa pseudoannulata | reverse complement strand
AATTAATAGCATTTTAGGTTTGAACGAATGTTTCATTCTTTGCAAGAAATGTCATGCATATATCTTCTTATTTGTCGACATAGTGCATTTATTCTGAAAATATATAAAAGAATTACTTTTTTCCATTAATTTGTGAAATATCTTTCTATATAGTAAAGGTATCAAGTAAAAACAAATACATGCCTATATTAGAGTGATATCTATCTATTTATTATGATGTACTTTAGAATAATTTAATAGTTAATACTATTAAGACGTTTGAAGCTGTTTGTGATTATCTAAGAAGAGTTGAGGTGAGATTATCTTTTAAGCAGCTGTACTAATATAATGCTATTTGCCCTTGGTTATTGTTTATAAAGGAAGTTTTCACAATAATTCCAAGAAATAAACATTTAAATGCTTAAACTGAACTTCTCAGGTAAACAATACTATATAGGTTTGTCGTTGAACCTGTTTTATTCCTACTTGTATTGTCTAGGTTTTATCATATAAATCTGTCAAACATATTTTAGCTGAATTTTTTAATGTTTTATTAAATAACCTACAAATAATATTTCTAGTTTCCAGATTCTAATTAATTTTTTAATTAAATTTTAAAAATGCCGGATAAAATAAATTAACATAGAACAAATTTTAATGTGATGAAGTTGGAGATTTTTTAATAAGTTTTTTTCTTAGAAATAAGGAAGTTGATGTATCATGAAAGTAAGGAGCATTGTTAGAAATTTTCTCGCTACGTTTCTAGAAGAATGATAAAAATATTTTCCTGTGCTTGAAATGCTTGTTCTTTTAAAGTCGAAGCACGTCCAAGTGTGCTACTGTAAAATTTCTGTCACCTCTTTGTGACAATCGTGTTAGGAATGAAAGGTGCTATTTATAAAAAATTGAAGTGAAATCAAAGAATGTAAAGGTAAAGAAGGTGTTTTTGTGTTTATCTGCAAGGGCTGCAAACAGACTTTTTTTTAACATTGTTGCCTGATGCCATGCTGCTTGACAAGAATGAGATAATGAATTATAAAGCCGTTTCTAATTTTCTGATGTGTGACATTTCTTGGAATGCCAAAAGGTTGAGTTTTTGATTTTTGTTGTATATAAATGAATATTTACGTCAGGTAGGAGGTCATTCTGCAGTTAATTTGAAGAAAATATGGATTTATAGATTTACAAGAATATATTTCCCTTATGAAATACAAATATAAATGACAGGTTACCGGATAATGATTATTTATTCTGATTTGAATTCACTATGAAAGATAAAAAATCCATGTAAAACTAATATTCCCTTGGGAAACTAACAGTAATATATATATATATATATATATATATATATATATATATATATATATATATATATATATATATATATATATATATATATATATATATATATATATATATATATATATATATATAATATATATATATATACATATATATATATATATTACTATGTACATATGTAGTGTAAAAATGTAATACTTTAGTATTAAACTAAAATTACTAACTCCTTTATTAAAAAGCCGAGCGATGGCCGATTGGTTAGGGTGCTGGCCTTCAGAACCGGAGTTCGTGATTTCGAATCCCACATTGACATGGATGTTCGTAGCCGTTCGGAATCGGCTTTAAGCTGTAGGTCCCGGTCTCATTAGCCCTCGTGTTGCAAAAAGTAGACCGTAGCACTCCAAAACAAACCAAACCAATATTAAAAACCCACCAAATACGCGATTTCTACATCTTTTTAGTAGCCTCTTGGCGTTAAACTCTTTTGGCTTAGAAGAATCTCCTTCCTGTTGGCGAAATTAACTAGATATCCTACTTTGCTGATTAAGCACATTCCTTTTCTCACGCCTGTGGCGTCCCCAGAGTTATAAAACGCAGCACGACCATTTTTTGAGAGATTTTGCTGTTGAACGTTGCTACATAAAGATGATGCTAAAGTTCTCTTGCTAAATCTTATTCTTTTCGCTGACGACCACACCCCTTCGACCACGTTATATGTATATAATATATGTATATAATATATATATATATATATATATATATATATATATATATATATATATATATATATATATATATATATGTATGTATTATATATATGGAATATAACATATAATATGCCGTAGTGAAACTAGTAATGCATAATATATAAGTTTGACAGTGCTATCGGTATTTAATTTCATGTAATTCTTTATGTGCACGCATGAAAGATAATTATATATTTTTTGTAACTGCAAGAAAAACACATGTATAACAAAAGTATACCACACGTTCTAAATTACAATGAGTTTTTATCAGCAATTACAATCTCAATTATTTCTTGATATTTGATGGAAAATTCAATCACCTACATTTCAACTCTAAAATTTAAGATGAAATCATCCGTCATTAATACTCCAGTAAATTCTCTGACGGTTTAATGGGTAGAGCACTACTCTCCGGTGCCGGAGTTCATGAGGTCGAATCCCGTTGTGGATGTTTGTAGCTATTCGGAATTTACATTGAGTAGTAAATCCCGGTATTATTAGTCCTAATGTTACTAAACTATAGACTGTAGTGATCTAAACCAAACCAAAATTTGGATATTCTTTTTCTTTTGACACCATATTTGTTAAAATTTCCTTAGTGTGAAACAAAAGGAGTTTACGCAGAAATAATATATGGGATATGGTTCTGTAGAACCCTTTCACTTGAACTTTAATATTTCTTTATAGCATTTTGCAATGATTTCAAGAAATTTTTAAAACATTATTAAATCCTTTTTAAACATTCGTAGATAATTTAAGAGATTCTTCTACGAAAGACAACAGATAGTGACAAATCTCTGGTAACATCTTTTTCAGCAACTCGAATTCTGTGTCATACATTTTACGGATTCGAGAGCAACGTTTCCACAGTTTTTAAAAGCATGAACATGTTTCTGTATTATTACGTCTACATTCTAACTTGCATGCTCTGAATTCCAAAGATGTTTTAAAGGTAATTCCAATCTAAATTCATTTCAAGTCCAAATATTAATGATGCTGATGGAAATTCATATCGTTACTGATTACAACTCTGAAAAATAATCACTCTTTGTCATTTTACTTGATAAGATTGATTTTGTGTGGGAGTCACAAAAATATCTGTATTAAAAAAGCAATGTTGCTGTTACTCATCACCCTGGTGTAGAAAAGCTTACACCAGGTCCAGCAGACCTCATCGTTATATGCGGCAGGATTATGGCTAAGGGTAATAAGCAGCATCACTCTGAGTGAAGAAACAAGAGGACTGAAGGCTAACTTAACCTAAAGAATGGGTCCTAGTAATTTAAAAGCAGTTACCAAGCAGAAGACCCCCTAGGCCCCTAGAGGTATTGTTTAAAAACATAAAGGACATTTCGACCACAAACATATTTTATTTGCCTCAGCCGTAAGATATATTCGTGGTCGCAATGTCTTCCTCGACGGACCTTTGGGCAGCCCGAGCCTCGATCACGTTACCTATCGGTTACAAGATCGCTACGTTTATCGGCTGAGTTATTGCAACTCAAAGGAACAACATGCATGATATATTCGTACTGTAATGTGCCTAAATTAGAATTGTTGTATTTATGGCAAATATATCTACTGGATTCAAGAAGCCAAATGACATTAGTAAATCATTTTTAAACCTCCAGCAGATGATCTAAGAAATCTTTCAGTGGCAGACGACAGATCGTGACAAATTTCTGTCAACAACTTTTTCATCAACTTGAACTCTGTGACTTTGACATTTGACGCGACAAGAACAGCGATATTTCACACCTCAGAAAGTAAAGAAGAATAATCTTCTTTGCTGCTACGTCTCCATTTTGACTAGCCTGCTCTGAATTCCAATGATGTTTTCAGTTCTTCTCGATTTCGAGCTCAGAATATATAACATGTTATGTTTTGCCTTTTTGTCCACGCTAATAAATAATTTCAAATCTTTCAAGACGAAATTACCACAGAGGAATTTTAAAACAGTTTGTACAAGTTAGTATGACATATCGAATTGTTTTTACTGGTTTATAAAATACAAATAATTGCTACTTCTGTGATTAAAAACTGATAACGATAAGTTTGGCTCTGTTTGTCAAAATTTAAAGGTACACGAAATTTAAAGGTACAGAAGGAAACTATGTTATTTGTACTATATTAATGAGAAATTACGTAAGATAGAATAACAATAAAAAACTGCTGGAACTCCAGAGTCTGTTTTGTCTACCTTCACTCTACCTGCGGTGACTCCTTTTACTGCTGGTCCTGACTTCTTACCTATAGTCCCGACTTCAGCCTAAATACAGCTCCCTTCCTCTACATGTAACCCCGACTCTTCATTTTAATGGTAATCAAGGGACGGTAGAGAGTTGACAATTAGATAAAAAAAAATCTAGAGAGTTTTGTCTTAAAAGACAAAAGCGAACACAGTCTCCAGTAGTTTATGACCTCACCTTTTCTTATACTTGTAAACCTAATAACTTATAATACTGTAATAAGAACATAATAATGTACCAGCTCTCTATTACGCCATGCTAGAGTTTTATTTATAAACACACTATTCTCCTCTGTGGTTCTTACTCCTATAATTCAATGCATGCATACCTCCATTTAATTTTGTATTTTGATTAATGTCTTTACAGAACTATGCACATAGAACTCATATTAACTACATGTGTAATTCATATAAACTGAAAATGTTAAAAAAATATTGTCAATATTATATATTCTTTAACTGTGTCTCTGACTGTATTTGATTATGTTATGTAACTAATTATTTCCTTAACTTAAAAAAAATCTAAATCCATTATACGATCGAAGTATAGTTAGAGTATGAATTCATAATTAACATTACCAAGTTCTAACATAAATTAATTCCTATCTAATGATATAATTATGATTGATTCCCTCATTACTACTAAAGACATATATTAGTCTGCAAATTTTACCTCTAGTAGAGATCGAGAAGTTTGGAAACTACTAATTACAAGATTTAGACCTATTAAGATATACGGCGAAACTTCCATATGATCTGAAATTTGCACTATTTTTAACAAGGGAAATTCCCTTCAGGTAGAAACTGCGTAAATTCTGAGAAATCGAATTGCTTGCGACGGTTTTCATCGCTTCCAAGATCTTATCAATATCTATGTTCAAATAATGCTATCAGTAGGTGATATTTCACCATGTAGGAGGGTGAGAATAGTGAGAAGGGAGTTTTGATAAAAGTATTTCAGCAACAAGCTGACCAATGCCCACCATTACGTATGTGCAACCGCTGCCTGTAGGTGGTTCAATGAATAAGGAATGTAAGTCAGCACAAAGAGATATGGAGTAAGAAATAAAGCAAAAGGTAAATGATAAAGACAGTTATACATTGTCTATGGAATCAGCACTTCTAGAGCATCTAACAATGCCTCATCTTTAGTAAAGATGTAAGCGCAGAACTTATATTTTAATCATCAGACGCGGAAGACTTCGATGGACGAAAAAGTTCCATCCATAGCAGTATAAGTGCTCTTTAATTTCTAATCGAGGCTGCATTGCAGGTGAAAGACTCATTTATTCTCAAAGAAACAGCTAAGCCTTACACAAGATTTGAAGCAACCCCTCTAGCCCATATGGCGAATGGTTAACCAACATTTCATCCAGACAGCAAACAAAAAACTTTATATGATTTAAACCTATCAATTTAGTTCATAGCCATTAAGCATACGATCAAGGATGAAAATAAAATTTCAGCTCTGCATACAGCAATTTACTGTGGACTCAACTAACTCTTGTTAAAATCGCATTTATTCTGAAGAAAGAACAGCAATAATGCATCCGAAAATCTCTTGAAGAAGTCGTCAGGTCTAGATAAAATTTACGGGTGATAGATAGCCCAAACAAAACGAAAAGAAAAAACAAAAATAGAATAGGTGACAACTTGTTTCAAACAAATGAACCTTCCTGGTAAACAGAAGAAAGTGTTGAATGAAAATGGAACGCACGGGTCTTAAGGTAGATATTATTTATGGCTGTGTCTCCTTCAATTGTGTGCTGTCGTGACCCATAACCTTAATGTTAAACTGTTTCATTCCAAAGCAGATGATGGACTTTCTCAAATGCTTCCTTGTTTGCGTGTGTGAACGCCCAGATTCTTCAAGTGAGAAAATAGAAAAAAAATATTGATGAAAGTCATTTGATCAAATACACAAATGTCATAATTCACGTAATTGCCTATTTATACTTGTTTACGCTCACAGAAAGTGTTATTAGAGATAGCGTTACTGCTAAATAACGTTTTATCAATATATATTTTATACATTGTTAAATGTTTCAAAATGTTTTCTACGTTTAATTTTTATTAGAGATTAAATAGTATTAGCAAAGTTTAAATGATTTTTTTTTAATCAGGTAACTACTCTTAAAAATTTCACCATTTGCATTTAAGGTTTTAAATTTCAATTCTACTTAATTGTGAATTCAGTAGAATTCACAATTAAGTAGAATTTTCATCCGAGATTCTTTATTTAAAATTGTTTCATCCGTTTACCAACCTGGATTCTTTTAGAAAAGCAATGCAAGCAATAATTTGTAAGAAAATGAATTTATTTAACTTTTTGAAAGAGGTTCTCAGAAGAACTAATTCATTTGAGGGACATATGCTGTCCCAGCCCCTTTGAAAAGGTTAAACACATTTCTCTAAAATACAGCATGTGATATGTCAATAAGCATATTATTTTATTAACTAACATTTAGATCGTCATACGATGGGATCAGTAAAATTTTTAATTTTTCAGATTTGTAAAGTATCTTACGAAGCTGGTAAAAAATGGTTTGTTTTTTGGCTGAGAATTGTCTGGTACATGCTCAATACTTTCTTTATCTTCATACTCCTCTAAAGTCTCCCGATACTGTGAAGGTAGTTTAGAACCCCGTTGAATTCATTTAGAAAGATAATTCAAAGTTTTCTTAGTTACGTCGAAATTATCGTTAAGTTCTTCCCAATTTTTTGCCACAGTAATTAATGAAAGTAAAGGAATGAAACTATCATTTCCACTACACCCTGGAGGTAGATAGAATTTGTTGTTATTACCGGGGATAAAAATTTCATTGCAACAAAAAATAATAGATGATTAAATTTAAAATTATCACATATGTAACTAATCTATTATTTAACCGAAATATAAAAGAAAATTATTTATTTAATATCTAAATTCAGTGATAAAACGTATGAAAATAATGCAGACAATATTTAAGTAATGAGTCTTTTATTTTCAATGTGTGATACGTTACCAGTTTCCTTTATTATGTATATATATATTATTACACAGTATATTATTATATTACAAATATTACTACATATTGTAAATATAATTAATGGATTTAAAAGTATTCTGTTAGCTGCTTAAAAAGCCTTATTTCAACTGCATGTAAATACGTCAATATATTTGTTTTCATTGTTGTAGATAGGTAGAGTTATTGTACGTTACGTTGGAATTATATTTGAGTATAATGTAATCGTTATATAAATATCAAGAAAAATTGGAGGTGCTCAAGGTGGAGATGTTACAGCAGTTATTAATATAAAAATATAATTGGTATATTTATATGCATGTATAAAATCGATGATTAAAACTAGAGTACCTCTTTTAGATTACATTTTTATTTAATGATTAATCCTGAATTAAAATAGCAATTATAATAGTTGCATGAAAATTACGCCGCTATTCTAGTTAAAATGTATATAGTGGTTGAAATTGTTTGTAAAAAAGAAAAAAACAACCTTTGGACAAAAGACACTTTCTTGTATCAATTATTTAATTTCCACCAAACCTTATTATTATATTATTATATTACTAATATTACTACATATTGTAAATATAATTAATGGATTTAAAAGTATTCTGTTAGCTGCTTAAAAAGCATTATTTCAACTGCATGTAAATACGTCAATATATTTATGTTTTCATTGTTATAGATCGGTAGAGTTATTGTACGTTAAATTGAGATTATATCTGAGTATAATGTAATTGTTATATAGATTTCAAGCAAAATTGGAGGTGCTCAAGATAGAGATGTTGCAACAGTTATTAATATAAAAATATAATTGGTATATTTATATGCATGAATAAAATCGATGATTAAAACTAGAGTACCTCTTTTAGATTACATTTTTATTTAATGATTAATCCTGAATTAAAGTAGCAATTATAATAGTTGCATGAAGTTTACGCCGCTATTCTAGTTAAATTGTTAAAGGTGGTTGAAATTGTTTGTAAAAAAGAAAAAAACACAAACTTTGGACAAAAGACACTTTCTTGTATCCATTATTTAATTTCCACCAAACCTTATTTTTCTGTACTATGCAACTGATCTTTTTGTTTACATTTTCTACAACTTTGAATTATTCTTTAATAATGTATGGTAGATGTTTTTCCCTACACGTCCTTGACTTTGGATGCTGAAAACATTGTGGTTGAGAATTAAAAAAAATTTGAATCCTATATATAAAATTACAACATATTACTGCTTCTCATATTTTACATGAGCCCAGCAGAGTTAATACACATAATATAGAAATATTTTTTCGATGTATACAGAGTTAATTGAAACCGAAATGGACGTGCACAGCTAGATATAACAGTCTTAAATATAAAATTTCAACTTTCTACAGCTAATAATTTTTTAATTATGCGAGATACAGTTATACGTATGGTTAATTGCACGTATGCACAGACGTATCGCTAATGTTTGGTAAATTTAATTTAGTCATGATCAAACCGAATATTTTCGTAGGAATCCAAATACTGGTATTTTTCGCGATTTCAATCCTTTTTTTTTTACTTTATACAAGGGAGTAAAGTTTTATCAGAAATTGATTGTACTGCAAAATCCCTATAACTTAAAAACACAAAGCACATTCGTGAAGCATACGAATTTCTTAAGATTTAAAAAGAGATCATTTTGATTAATTCCACAAAGAATAGCCGAACGAGGGCCAAATGGTTAGGGTGCTTACCTTCGGAACTGGAGTTCGTGGGTTCGAATCCCACTGTGGCATGCATGTTTGTAGCCTTTAGGAATCGGCTTTAAGCAGCGACTTACATCTTAAGATATCCTTTGACAGAACCAAGGAACTCTAGGCAGAGAGCCTAATCAAAAACCCGGTACTGATAAGGAAGGCCAGGAGCCTGGTTGACTGGATCACCGCTAATCAAGGCGCCATCGTGCGGCCATGATTTTAACCTAAAACCACACCGCAAGGGTCAAAGTACCCCTTCATGAATGGCCATCACAACTGCCCTAAGCAGATATTGCTTCCCTCGCAAACACCTGTTCTCATGTCAGAAAGTTTCATGTAGTACACCGGGTCAACCGAACTTTTAACCTGGGCAGAACTTCTGCGGAGTATCCCCCGCACTTTCGTAAACTGCATTAGTTGTACTTATTAGTCTAGATTTTCTACATTTTTTATTTTATTTTATTTTTTTGTTATTTTAAATTTTATGGGCTTGCTTGCTTGACTTAATGCTGACTTGGCCCCTGCGTAACGCATTGTTGCCGGACGGTCAGACCGAACCAGCAATTCAACACCCTACACCCGACTTCGGGTGGGTGGCTGGTTACAGGTAGTACACGGCTTTAAACAGTAGGTCCTGGTCTCATTAGCCCTCGTGTTGGAAAAAATAGACTGTAGCGCTCCATAACCAAACCAAATCAACAAAGAATAAAATATACGATAAGTAAGTCTGCCTTACTTGGTTTAAATATAAATTGATATGAGCAGAAATAAACAGGTAAACAAAATGTAGTTCAACAACAGATCTTCGATTAAACAAAATTTTATTTCATAAAACCTTCGACCACGATGTTTTGTTTCCTAAGTGTATAAAATCCAAGTATCATTTCAACTCTTCTGCTTCACAAGCTCTGCTTATCGGTATCAGAATTATTGGGCTGAAACACCGATGATTGTATTCACACCCACTTTCGATATTATGTCGCACAGTTCATAATCGAGCCTCAAACTCTTCGGGGTCGGCACCGTATGTCTTAGCAGGGTTTGTTCCCGCATGGCCGGTGTCGCATGCCATCTACCGAAGAGAAACATTGTATCGTTGAAAATAGATCCGTCGCTACTGACGCGTTTCGTTATATTCCGGAATTACTGTCTGTATTTCAACAAGGTAAGAGTATATAAAGATACTAGTGAAATCCATGTTTTAGAATCTTTCCTAAATATTATTATATCTGTTAGAACTGTTAACTAAAATGTTTGTCTCTAGTACAGAGCTCAGACATCAGATTTTAATCCTCAACTATTATAGCCCTTGCTTTGAAGTTAAAACTGAGCTGAGCTGGCTACAAAGTAGTGTTTATTTCAATAATTTATTATTAAAGTTTATTTATGTAATTTATTTATTTCTCTAGTTTAAAAAATGTCACTTTCAAGTTAAAAGGTATAAACTTTATTTTATTTATGTACGAAGTACATGTATTACAGCCTCACTGAAATTTTTTATCTTCATTGATTTTTAGGATATCTCCCACAACAACTTTTGTATTTTTGGCATTAATAACCCAGATATTTTTTCCTTCGATAGAGACTAAAAGTAAGGACTTATTAAACTATTTCAGAGACGTTTTTAAGTGACAAAAAATATTGTTAAGTTGTTTTCACTGGTTTTGTAAAACTATCTCCCCAAACATTCCTCTGCATCCCCTATATAATAATAGCCTGAGTTATCTGTCCGTCTGTCCTCGAATTTATGAAAAGGTTGGACCTCGAATGGATAGAGGCATCTATATTGGATTGTTGATGAGTTACGTTAGCAAAATTCAAAGCGAGTAAAGTGTATCATCGCCTAAACTATTGATTCGATTCTAAAATAAATTTATATATATATATATATATATATATATATATGTATATATATATATGCTTCATATCACAGAAAAAAAATACTGTCGTCTTTAGAACGTTTGAAATCCACCCCTTCTCCCTTTTACATCATTTAATGCTATTATTTCAAGCCCTATTTTCCCCGGTTAAGGGGTAATTAAATTTATAAATTTGTCATATAATAAGTAGCTAAAAATAACATTTTTTCTAGCATGATGACGTCATTCCTTTAATCATATTATTTAATCATTTCTTATTTTAAATTATTCAAATATCGTCTGCATCATTTTCATACGTTTTATCACTCAAATTAGATATTACGTAAATAATTTTCTTTTATATTTGGCTTAAATAATAGATTAGGTACGTATGTGATAATTTTAAACTTACTCATCGATTATTTTTCGTTGCAATGAAAATTTTATGACCGGTATTAACAACAAATTCTATCTACCTCCAGGGTGCAGTGAAAATGATAGTTTAATTCTTTTATTTTCATTAATTACTGTGGCAAAAAAATTGGAATAACTTAATGATAATTTCAATGTAGCAAAGAAAACTTTGAATCTAAATGAATTTAACGAGATTCTACACTGTATTTACAGTATCGGGAGACTTTAGAGGAGTATGAAGATAACAAATTATTGAGGGTATACCAGATAATTATCAGCCAAAAAACAAACCAATTTTTGCATTACTTATAAGGTACTTTACAACTCTGAAAAATTAAAAATTTTACTAATCCCGTCATGTGATAGATTATAGTTTTTAATACTTTTTTTAATGTGAATATTTATCTTAAATAACTCAAAGCAATAGATTTGAGAAATATAGTACCAGAAAGTATTTTTTAATTTACGACTTGGGTTTGTTACTAGAAAAACTGGAGGTCGGTGAACAAGATATCACATATGAAATCCTGCAAACAAACCAAAAAAAAAAAAATCTAGCTAACGCTAAAAATATTTTGCATCTTTCAATTTAGAGTGTAATATGTATTTAATTTCACCAATCTTATTTTTTTTCCTTAGTTAATTTTTTTTATTTTATAAATTTGACGTTTCAAAATCGTTGGGATACCTTAATTTAATAGTTCATTGCATAATAATTTGAGATATGTTCTCATCCATGAAAGGAACTTGTATTATATCATCAAAAATAACACTTGTATAAGGACTTCACTCTTATATAAAAGACATTTAGAAAATAATTTAGTCTATTTTCTAGGAACCATTTTATTTTCTTGCAAAGTTCCACATCACAAAACACAAAACAACAAAGAGCACAAAAACACACTCACATAGAGCACTGACACTATATTATAACACACTACTTGGCTTTTTAGCGCCACCTATCGTAAGAAAGGAGAGGGGCGTAATTGTACCCGCTACACACTATTAAAACATACTTACGAACAATTGGGCACAAAAAGCTTTGCACAATCAAAATTATGAACGTTGTAAAATGTTGTATGTGGAAGAGTATTAACACTAAACATACCATATAACAGGTCAAATGACCCATAAGGTTTGTGTAAAAGATGCAATGGGAAATGAATTAAAAATTCTTATTCTTTGTGTTTGCAAAACATAAAAATCGGCAATATACAA
>CM063505.1:68578748-68586248 GCA_032207245.1 Pardosa pseudoannulata | reverse complement strand
AAAAGTTGAAGTTTATTAATAAATAATATTAAATTTCTTATAGGCTTCCGTTTTAATGTTTATCACATATTATTCACATTTTTTATTATCAAAAGGATATTATCTTTTTTTTTATTTATTTATTTATATATATATTTTTTTCAAACAAAAAAAAAAAATATAAAATATACATAGTCTTACAACTATTTTACCCTCTCTATACAAAGAACAAATGTCAGGAGAATCTTTTATTGCTTTTTAATCCACAGTGAACAATATTCACAGGAGAACTATGGTGTGTTCCCTTGATTCCAGCTTACGGATGGAAAAATGACAAATTAACACAATTCGGGAGGGTGAGTCAAGAGTAAGCCAATACATTTGAGAGCATATTTAGAATCTTAGAGGATGACGGCTCCTTGTAATTTATCGTATATATATGTCAGGTTTGAAAATGTAAAATTAATAATTTAGGGGTTTAAAGCCAGAAAACTCAGTACACTCTTTAATTCAGAGGCATGAACCACTAATAACTCAATATAAAAGCGCTTGACGCGTAAGAATTAAGAGAGACCGTCATCAGATTGAGTTGATGATGAACCCACGTTAAATGTATGTTCTTTGTTATAAAGTGGATGCTAGTCACTAGACGCCATGTTTGATGTTAGACTTTTAAAAAGTACAAAAGTCATGAATAAAGACATTATCAAGACATCATCGGCTCTTTGATTTGTCATAGGCTTTATATATATACATATATATATATATATATATATATATATATATATATATATATATATATATATATATATACATACATATACATGTAATATATTAAAATTATTATACTTAAAATATAACTTAAAAATTCTTCTCTTTCAAAAGGAGTGTCCATGACTTGAATTCTTCGAACCAATTTCTCAAACCTAACTCTGAAATGAATGCAAATTTTCTACCCTCTTGCCATATTTTCCAGCTATCCCCGGAGATTGGTAAACTATTTTCAATGATGTAAGTTGATAATTACGCTTTGATTTCTAATAACGCTGACTAAGCTACTTTCTATGGGAAAGAATTCGTCTCTGCGTCTCGATGTTGGGCCAACTCTGTAATCCACATGAGTGTCAGTGTGTGTTTTCCTTCTGTGATCTCTCCAGTGTGACATGTCGTTTTCTTAGATTCTAAATAAAAGCTAAGTTCTAAATAAAAGCTAACTTTGTTGCTTCTTTTCACGGTGCAACTACTGCATTTTAACTAGGATTCTCCTTGCCCAGCAAGCCCGGACAAGTAAAAAAGTAGGGACTTTCATCTTCTAATAATTTTCCTGTAGCCAGCGGATATGATTTTCGATGTTTTATACACACATATGTATATATGTATACCTGTGTTTGAAATATATAAAAAAATTATTGTGCTTCAAGTTCATCAGAATTCATCTAATTTACTTTCTTACTGACTCACATTACAAGTAAAGACGGGATTCATTGATTTTGTAATTCTTCAACACTTTTCTAAACTAAAAATCTGATTTAATATCTGCTACATGTAGCATTTTCTTTCCTTTTCTAACACAACTGTCAGAAAAACCGTCTTCTAGGAAAAAATGCAGATTCTTGCAGTCTTTATGCCGTTGTAGGTGATAATGTTTTATCAATTATGATTTTAAAAGCCTTAAAAGAAGCACTGGTTTAAAACAATTTCTAATGAGAAGTTATCCATGTGATTTCCCATTCTTCAAGATGGTTATTTCACAAATCATCGATGCACATTTGTCCTCGGTCTAAGTAAGATGCATTCAGTCAGTTCTTCGACTTAAAGAGAAAAATAAAGGATTTTTTGTCAAGTGTTTGCCTTGTCCAGTTAGTGGGCGTCTATTACATCACTGCAATAAAGCTGAGTTACAAAGTCAATCCCGGCAACTAAAATGGGCTTTAACTCCATGTGTGATACGTAAAAAATAATTATAGAGGTTAAACATAAGCACGCGCTCGCACACACACACACACACACACACACACACACACACACACACATATATATATATATATATATATATATATATATATATATATATATATATATATATATATCCACAATAATATTTCATATAAACTTCTCAAAACTTTCATGATAAATACTGACAGCCTACTCTTCCTAATTAATTACGATGGTATTTTTATACTTCGATATCGTGATTTCAAATTTCGCCGCTGGCGTGGCTTTTCGTAGCTTTTTGGAATCTGCTTTAAACAGTAGGTTCCGGTCTCATTAGCCACCATGTACAAAAGTAATAAACCATAGCGCTCCAAACAAACCTATTAAATTTTTACCAACGGAAAGCTATCTCACTCCAAACAGGTGAACGTTTTTCTATGCATAATTTTAATTTGTAATATATTATACATAATTGTAACACGTACTGCATTTTAATGCATAATTTCAATGTTTAATACATTATACACACAAACATATTTATAAATCGATATATACATTTAATAGTATTTCACATGAATGTTCCTATTAGAAATGATTTTCTTATAAATCGCAGACCTTCCATGATAAATACTGGCAGACTAGTTTTCCTAATTAACTATTAAGGTATTCTTACACTTGGAAATGGCATCTCACTCCAAACAATTTAAAGATTTAACTTCCTCTAGTACGATAAAATCGTTTTACTCAATCTCTTTCATGAAGTTCAAGTTAATGGGACATAATTATATTTTTAGCTCTCTCCGAACCAAGCGGTTTTGCGGAAGAAACCTCCTAGAGCTCTGTCAACCCCCCCCCCTTACAAAGAAACATTCTCAGCAGCTGTTTTGTTTCTTCCTTCGCAACCAAGTATCGCCTCTCATCAATAAATTCCCGGCTACAAAAACCTCAAACTTTCTCACTCTTTTTTTTCTCTCTTGTTTCCCTTCCTTCATCGAGGAAGTGGGTCACGCGCACTCTTACTTTTTATTCGTGCTTAGGGATGACCGGCATGGTCGGGTTCAACGGACGGGGGACCAATTCTCTGTGACCTGATGAGCGACCCCGACCAGCGCATCTTTCCTCTGCTGCTACCTCCGGCACGGGGAAGACGTTTTTCCCCTTAGTTGCGGGGTTGCTTGCTTGGTCACAGGAGGTAGAACATCGTCTTTTGCGTTTCGAGGGGGATGGCGTTTGCATGCTTTTAGGGCATCCAAGTATGGATGCAGGGCCAAATCATCGCATAGACCAATAAGGCAAATATTTAAGGCTTTGTCAGACTGCTACTTTGTAAAGATAGGTAAATAAGTTTAATTTTCTGTTAGATTATTCTGTTATTCTTCTTTCAGGATCCGCTGGAGCTCAGTTCTCGTAACTGGAGGGTTGTGGGTTCGGAGCCCTAGCAGACCTAAGATTCACCATGTTCGTTAAAGATAATTTTGGCACGTAAAATATGTTCGTAGTCACAATGTCCTCCAAGTTCACAATCAATACCTCTGGGGGGGGGTGGCAAACCAAGACATTAGGGACCAAAATCTTCTGCTTGGTCCCTGATTCAAAATTATGTGGACCCACTTAAGCAAAAGTCGTACTTTTACCCTTGCAGTGCTCGTTCAAACGAAGCACCATTTTGCATTAATACGAGTAGCCTCAGGTACAAATCTTGCTTGGTATGACCAAGTGGCATAAGGCACCAACAATAATTTCCTGTTGGATAATTTTATGTAATAAACAAATAAACAAAATTATATAATTATTTATTTGGTTACAAAGCACTAGTCAATTTATGTTAAACTATTTAGTTGTTTAGATATCAAAAAAGATACTTTGGCTAATATTAAGATAAAATAATTTGATAAGATTGCTGAATTATCAGTTATTTTATCATAATATTAGCCGACGTATTTTATCACTAGAATGTCCGGAACCATGCTATTTGATACTTGATATAGATATATATATACACATACACATATATATATATATACACATAAGTGTGCGTGTATGTATGCCTGTCTTTGTTCTATACAGTATGAGGTATATAAACACACATAGGTATGTATGTATGTATGTATGTATATATATATATATATATATATACACACATATATATATATATATATATATATATACACACATATATATATATATATATATATATATATATATAGAGAGAGAGAGAGAGAGAGAGAGAGAAAGAGAGATAGAGAGAGAGAGGGAGAGAAGGAAAGGTATGCATTGTGTATATGTGTAAGCATAGAAATATCCATATTAGTGGATTTTATATGAGAATTATATGAAGATTTTATATGAGAATTTGGATTCAAAATGACTCCAACTGAAGTTTTAGTGTTAAAGACTAGACAACATAACTTTTTGTGTGTGTTAGCAAAAAAGTGGTTACAACTTTTGATTAAGAAGTACATTGTAATAAACAAATCTTGTGAAAAATGTAGGTTTTTTGTTATTTAAATGAAGGTATAAATCTTTGAATATCACAAAAATAGCGTGTACTATCGTTTTACTTATAGTTAAGTTTATGTTAATTCTAATTTTAAATGGAATGCATTAATCGTTAATCGTTGTATAAAAATGAGTTATTTTATTTCGAATCTATTTTTATTGCTGGGATGAAATATAACTTAAGAAAATATCATAAATTTCGAGATTAATAGAAACTTTATTTGATATAACATTAATTGCTCACAACGAAAACTTTGCCCGAAACGATTAATATAGATACAAGGTTAGAAAGAAATAAGTTTTCTACTTCAGAGGATTCTAGAATACGTTCAAATGAGATACAGTTGGAACTACAGATAATGCAAATGATGCGATTGTCATTTATTGCATAAAACATTTTAGTACAAATATTCACCTATAGGTGGCGCTGTAATACAAATAAGCACATTCAATGTGCTTTATAAATACTAAATAATATTAAAAAGTAGAATTAAACGTGATCAGTATATCTCCCTTAGTGTTCAACAATATTCTGTAATAGCAAAACCATATTTTTCATATCTGATCGGAATGAGTCTGCCGGAATATGAAGAACATGGCACCAAATGCTGTCCTTTATATCTGGCACAGATGCTGGCATCTGACGGTAGATCTTATCCTTTTTCTTGCAATGTAGGCATGATGTGCAGAGACGAAAATAATGCTAGACTTAACTAAATAAATACCGGTTGTTACAGCGCCACCTATATGTGGATTTTGGTACGAAAATTTTTTTATGTAATAAATGTCAAGCGCATCATTTGAAGTATCTGTAGTTCCAATTACACTTTATTTGGACCAATAGAACCTGTTCTAGAATCCTCAGAAATGGGGAACTTATTTCTTGCTGACCCTGTATATGCATACCTGTACATGTATATATATATATATATATATATATATATATATATATATATATATATATATATATATATATATATATATATATATATATATATATATATATATATATATATATATATATATATATATGAATATATATATATATATATATATATATATATATATATGTATGTAGAATCGGTGGAGACTATTGGGAGAGAGATGACAGATGGCGCTACGGAGTGCTAGTGAAGGAGGCAGATAGAGATGAGAGAGGAGAGAGGGTCCAGAGGTCCGACGCGCAGGTCAACCGTGATACCGAGAGAGAGATCCTGTTTGATACGACCTGAGATAACCCTTTAATTATATTTTATGTGTGTGTAAAGTCAAGTATTGTTCATTAAATGTGATTTGTCTTCAAAAAAGTATCATCATTTACCCCTAGACGCCGTACTGCCCTACATATATATATATATATACATATATACATATATATATATATATATATATATATATATATATATATATATATATATATATATATATATATTAACAATTGTTTAACCGTGTATGGAAGTCGTAAACCTTCCACACCCAATCCTTCTTTCTCCCTATTTGTTTAGCATTTTTAGGCTTAATGAAGTTATATAATTATTCCTTTTTTATTATATTTATTTACCTCTATGTAATTGATTTGTGGAGCACATTACATAATAAGTATTTTTAAATATGTCTTTATCTATCTAATACTTTTATTAATATATATATATATATATAATATATATATATATATATACATAGAGAGAGATCTTGTTCTATTCTAATTTCTTTCATGGTAATGGTATATACCTTATGTTTTTTTGTTTATGCTATGTAAATACGTTTTATTGTTAGTTTGACTTATTGCATAGTCTGGTCACTATTTCTGACTACATCTGTAAAGATTTACTCTTTACTTTACCATGAAAGTTTTAAGTCTTTGCAAGCATTTAGTATTGCAACTGCATTGAGGGAAGATCTTTAACGTTAGAAAATCCCACAACCAAAGGTCGCAAGGAGTGATATCTGGCGAACGATCATCTTGCGTAAGGCACGTGCAGACACTGGACCTCTTCATACCCACTTCATACTTCAGAACTGTTTTAGAGTTGTAACGGATTTCTGCTGGTTCTGGTAAAACAGTTTTGCCAGTAGCACTCTTTCTTGAAACGGAGGCATGATGTGCAGACAAGAAACTAAGGCTCGACTTAACTTAAGGAAACTAAATAAATACCATATGAGTTACAGCGCCAGCTATAGACGGATTTTTGTATTAAAACTTTTTTATGTAATAAATGTTTAGTGTACCATTTGATTTATCTGTAGTTCCAATTGCATCTAATTTGACGAATAGAACTTATTCTAGAGTATTCCAAGCGGGGGAACTTAATTCTTGCTAACACTCTCTAAATGTGTGTATTCCTATCGGCGTTCTAAGTAGTAGCAAGTTTTACTAATTTAATTATTGTTTCCTTTAAATGAAAAAAACTTATTCTGAACGTCTTATTACGTTTTATACGAAACGACTTACCTGTACATAGAAAGATCATTTCTGACACTATATTTATCCTCATTAGTTTCATTCCCTCATTCTACGTCAGAAATGTTCTGAAAGCGTGACGAACTGCTACCTTAGAACTGGATAAATTTCATTCATTTGAGCTGGTATCGTATTAAAAGGTCATCAAAGTTTACAGAGGTCTACTTTTCCTTTTACGATCAAAAATTTATCTAATCCCTGATTAAGCACTTTTCTATATCGGGAAAAATGTTGTCACAGTCAGGATATTCTCTTAGAATGCCTTTCTCTGTAATTAAGAGATACTCTTATCATTTAATCTGATAAAGTCAAAAATGTAATTTTTTAACATATGTCACGTTTACACTAATATTTCCTTCAACACAAGCGATATGAGAGTTTAGGTTATTTATTTACAACTTTGAGTTGTCAGTTAATCCTTAATTCAATTTACAAACTGAAATCCTATTTTCCCTTTATTTTCTTAACTGTAAGAAGACAAGAAAAAGAAGCTCAACTATGTTTTACCAGTCATTACGTTATGGTTAATGACGCTGTTTTACGTAATAAATGGTTGGTTTTTTGATTCTAAACTTTCCAGTCTGTAATCTTGATATATAAAAGATAATTAAACCGGATCCTATTGC
>CM063505.1:68568748-68573748 GCA_032207245.1 Pardosa pseudoannulata | reverse complement strand
ACAAGAAAAGGAGGGGCGTTGGGACCTAGGTGAAGTTTTTGGAAACGGAGTGAGAGCTGAAGGCTGAGAGCTGAGAGTTAGAAGTGGGCAGTCGAGAGAAGTGGAACAAGAATCCACTAGCACGAGCTCGTCCCGTGCGCCCGGACTGACACCGCCCCGCTCAACATCACCAACTCGTCCCGTATGCCCGTGAGAAAAGCCCCTGCCTGCTCCCCTGCGACTTCAATGGAGGTAATTTATAAATAATATTTACAGTCCTTTGACTTAGGCCTCTGTTAATAATAATAATTCCTTATAAAGTGATGTGGGATAATTAGTCTGTAAATAGAAAATATAAATGATTGATTATGTTAACCAAGTATTTTTGTAAATAAATGTATAGAATAAATGTCTGAATCTATATAAGGTATTATATTCATTCTGTGTTTCCCCCTTGTAACGAACACTGGTGTATAGGTTGTATGTACATTACAACACATTTATTTGCTTTACAATTAAATATTTCTCAAACCACCTATAAAGTACTCAATTTTAGTCTACAGGAAGCATGGAAGATATTTTTATCTTTACTTTAAACAGCATTTTCAGTATGAGTTGTAACCAGTTTAGTCACTCACCAATTCTTCTCCAAAGATTCTCTATCAGGTATTTATCTATTATATTTCAAAAACATCGTGTGTTCTTTTAAAAGATTACATTAAAACTTCTGTAACCCGCATTTGTAGATTTCACTCGAAAAACAAATACCAAATTTAAATTAAATTCCAATAACAAAAAAAGTAGATTTCTTGATTATCTATATTTAGTCTCACTTTCCTACTCTTTTGTTTACAGAAAATTTTACTAGCAAATAAGAAACACCAAACGGAAAACGTGTTTCGAGTCCACGAAATCTGATTATTATGTAATCCTTTTCATGCGGGATTAGTTTTCAAGCACAAAGAAAAGCATGCGCACATTACGGATGTATGTATATTGGATTCTCTTTTTTTCACTGCTTCTCACAAAATAATTTGAAAACAGGATTACTGGTGAAACTTCTATGTTATTTTTACTACAATCATACTTTAAATACAAACTTTGAATACTTTTTTTGTAGTATTATAGCTTTTCAAATCTTTTTTATCCTATTCTAAAATATACTTTCAGTTGATAAACCTGTGCCTAAACATAAACAGAGTCCTAATTTTTAATGCACAGAGTCCTAATAAGTCCTACAAGCTTTACAGAGTTCTAATTTTAAATGCACTGCTATGAATGTAAATTACTACTAAGAATTCAAACTATTGATCATCTAATTTTACTTAATCATAATACATTTATATATTAATTTTTTATACTCACCCCGCACTTAACCCCTTCCGGTAAAATGACGAGTCTAGCTCGTCATTAGTTTTTCATTCCATATCGCACAATGACGAGCTACACTCGTCATGCGATTAAAGATACTGTTAAATATGATAATTAATTTAGTTTAAAATTTCTAGTGTACTGAATTTGGCAACACTTTTATCACTTGTGAAAATCACAAGTCACTATTGCATATTGTTTACTTGGTACAAGTCATTGCCAAATGAATGAGTCAGAATAAAAGAAAACCTACTAAGAAATGTGTTACTAAGAAATGTGTGTGTTACAAGAATCAAATTAAAAGTGAGACTACTTGGCGGTGTAAACAATTAAGAATTCCTTTGCACTTTGTTTTGAAAAGTACCACTAGCTTGAAGACTATTATCTGTATACCTTATTAATGTTTTGCTTTGATATTTTCTTAATTTTACTGTTTCTGATATTATTTAACACTATGTAAAAAGTGGATTTTAATTAAGAATATGTAAGAATTGTAAAATGAAACAAGTTTTTTAAATAAAAATTAAATGGTTATTTCATGCACAGTTTTTCATTATTAAATCATACCGGAAGGGGTTAAGAATATGTAAGAATTGTAAAATGAAACAAGTTTTTTAAATAAAAATTAAATGGTTATTTCATGCACAGTTTTTCATTATTAAATCATACCGGAAGGGGTTAATGAAGATTATTACTGATCGGCTTAATGTTTAGCACAATATATTATGTCAGTCAATATATTAGATCGATCTTGTCCGTTTCGGAAATGAAATAACGTAATGCATTACTTATACTTTTAATAATATTTATTTTTCAATATAATATCCACCATTACTTATGACTTTTTTATAGTGTGATGTAATTTATAAACACCATTTTTGAAAAACGTCTTGTATTCAGAGGTAATTAAGTGAAGTAATTAAGTGAGTAACATCAGCGTCAGTTTTAAAATTCTTTACTTTAGTATGTAAAAGGAGAGAAACAAAGGATAATTAGTTGGTATTGTGTCTAAGGGTATATTATATGAGGGAGGATATCCTAATATAGTTATGTTATTTTTTGACGAGTTCCAATGCATCATGTGCTTTGCCATTATCAAAATGCAATATAATATGCTTACTTTTGATCATCACCGGCCTCTGTTCTTTTTTGGTTTGTTTAAATGTTGCATTTGGTGAAAATATCGATATATCTCCGAATTTATTTATTTATTTATTTATTTATTTATTTGGTTTCAAAATCTTGTAATACTTCTACTACGCTTGCAGAATCTGGTGGTCTCATACACCATTCCATGTTTCAAGTTAAGCTCGATTTGTAAGTGAAGAGGCAAGTTTTATGGATTGCGAAAAATAATAAGGGGCTATGTTTAATCCAATTTTAACAAACGTGGTTTAATAAACCTGTTATTGTCTTCAATTTTTTTAGCGCTGAGAAATATATAGTTAAAAATTGATTTCAAAGAGTGTAACAAGTAAGTCTAGACTGTGACGTAGGTTACAGCGCCCTCTATGGGGTATACCAAGAAAGAACTGAGTTCGAAGCTTGCTGTCGACCGGTATGGTCGTGTACTGTAGAATTCCATCCCATTATGTTTTTTTTCTGTTCTGTGTGTAAATGTTGATGTTTCGTGGAAGTAAATTTTATTAAATTAAACCTGGGCATCCTTATTTATCACAAACGTGGCGCCCAACGATAAATAAAGATACCCAGTGGTAATTTAATAAAATTTACTTCCCCGAAATATCAACATTTACACACAAAACAGAAATAAAAACATAATGAGACGGAATTCTACAGTACACGACCATACTAGTCGACAGCAAGCCTCGAACTCGGTTCTTTCTTAGTATACACTATAGAGGGCGCTGTAACCTACGTCACAGTCTAGACTTATTTGTTACCAGAGAAATAATTAGCAAGGATCAATATAAATGTTATTTGAATTAAATAAAAAACTATCGTAACTGCATAGTATTAGTGCCATGGTAGATACATTTTATAGTCAACATAAAACAGCAAAAAGAAGAAATTCATCAGAATTGAAAAACAAATTACTATCAAACAAGTTCTAGTAATCGGGTTTTTTTCACTTAAATTAGAATTTTCTCATTAAATTGAATTTCTGCTATTCAAATAAGACTAAATTTGTTAACGGCAGGCAATTTACCATTAATAGTTTGGATTGGAGTGCTACGGTTTACTGTTTTGCTACACAAGAACTAAAGAAACCTGAGCCTACTGCTTAAAGATGTGAACGGTTACAAATATCCATGTCAACCGTAGGTTTCGACCCCGCCAGCAGTACCAAGAAACAGCGCATACCCCTCGGTACTAGTTTGTCTTTACCATGTCTAAAATTTAACTAAATATTAATACATAACATATAAAGTATGGTAATAAAAATTAAAAAAAAACGTTAAAATTGTTAAATGAATTAAAACCAAATACATTCCTGTTTATGCCTTGACTTCACACAGAAGTCTGAAGGAATAGAATAAATACTTTAAATAATCTTTATATAGTATCCTAAAAAAGTAAAAAAATCAAAATAAATTTGAGCTAAAAGAATAAGGCATGCCAAATTTTTAAACAGCGTATTAATCGAATAAAGCCATAATTATCATAAATGCAGCAGTTTCTATCCTGTTTGCATTTTAAACGTATGAATATGTAATTGGAATATCTTTAAAAGATTAAAACTAATCTTCCTCTAAATTTGCCTTTAAAATTATATTTTAATGTAAATTCCAAATAATAGAATAATTAAACAAAATTATACAAATGTTTAAGCTAAGTGAAAAACATTTTATTTTTAGATCATAATTAGGGCACAGAATTCAAAATTACTTGGGTTGTTTTATTTAAATCACATTGTTATGAATCCTTCAATTAAAAAAAATCATTTAAATCAAGAATACACTGTTCATACGACTGTTATACGACTGTTCATACAAAAACATGTTTTCTTGTAATTGAAAAGAAAAAAAAATCTTTTCTGACTTAAATATACAGAATAATTTACATGGGTATCTCTAGTCAGGGATAATATAAATGTTTAGAAAACATCAGTCACACCTTTATATTCTCATGAATAATATATATATATGTAATATATCAAACTTTTTCACATTAATATTTCCTTAAAAACCTCCACTCTCCCATTCTAATGCCTTAAAATCTTTTTCCCAGCCTCTATCTTAATTAAAAGACGGTTCTCGGCTTAAAATTCTTTCGATACAATCCCCAAATCTTTCTGTTCTATAAATGTAAATTTTCTGTCTATTCAATACGTTTCCCAGCTGTTGCCGGCAAATGGCAATTCGTTTTTCTTGATCTTACACTTAAATTCGCTGAGTAAGGGGGAAAATTCTTTCCGTCTTCCCTCTTTGGTGCACCTCTGTTCGAGCAGAGGGATTTTTGTGTGTTTCCTTTGTCTGTCGTTGACTAGTAAAGATGTCCGTTTTAGCAGCTCTGAAATAAAGTTTTAATTAGACTTGTGCCGTTCTCTTCAATACAGCCCCACTGCATTTTTATTACTGATAGCTGTTTAGCTTCCTCCTAGCCCAGTATTCCGGGCAAGTAAAAACAATAGGGGCTACATACTTATTGTAACCAGAAAAAATAATTTTTACATATATATATATATA
>CM063505.1:68548748-68566248 GCA_032207245.1 Pardosa pseudoannulata | reverse complement strand
GAATTCTGTGAATACAACAGAATAAAAAGGTTTGTAATCCTTTAAAAATATTGTTTAAATGAGCTCAGTTTACACGCTATAAAATATTAATTTAAAAAGAAGTATGTTAGATTGACAATTTCACATATTATTAATTATTGGAGCACATGTTGCTGAAAATATTCTACTATGTTAAATCAGAATCTGCACATAAAAACGTAAAATATGAATACATCTGCTTTTGATAAAGTTACACAATTAGTTTTTCATGATTACAAATATTTGACTTCAATTTAAACTTCATATATGTAAATATATTTTTCACCCAAAACAAATATTTAAGATAAATATTTCTTCAAATGTCTTTCAAAAATATAATATCAAACTTTATAGAGCGACAAAATTTGAATAAACCAAACTAAAATGATACAAAATATAAATGACTTGAAATTTTATTAAAAACTATGACAAATCTGAAAATAACAAATACTATTCACATTTCAAATTTTTTTTTATTCAAATGTTTTACTTCATTTTAAATTTCATACATGTAAATAGATTACTTTTCCCCAACAAAATTAAATTATTTAGGATAAATATTTCTTCAAATGTCTTTCAAAAATATAATACCAAACTTTAAAGGACGACAAAATTTGAATAAACCAAACCAAAATGATACAAAATGTAAACGACTTGAAATTTTATTAAAAAATGACACATCTGAACATAGCAAATAGTATTCACATTTCAAATTTTTTTATTCAAATAGTTTACTTCGCTTTAAATTTCATATATGTAAATAGATTACTTCTTCCCCAAAAAATTAAAGGATAAATATTTCTTCAAATGTCTTTCAAAAATATAATACCAAACTTTAAATGACGACAAAATTTGAATAAACCAAATCAAAATGATACAAAATGCAAACGACTTGAAATTTTATTAAAAAATGACACATCTGAACACAGCAAATACTATTCACATTTAAATAGTTAATTATTTTACATAAAAAAATCTCCACTATTTATAATTGTTGAAAATTAACTAAAATATAAATTTGACAAAAACATAAATACTAACTTAATATATAAAAGGTAAATATTAACTAAAATATAAATTAATTAAATATAAACTGGTGTGACTACAAAGTGACATAATTCAGACATTTCGTTTGTTTACCTCATATAGTTATATTTGAAATGTTATACATAATCAATGTAATCTCAAAGTCAGTCGATTCCTGTTAAAAAATTTTCGAATGAGTGAAGCAAGAAATACATAAGATTATGAAATATAAATAACTGACACTTTAAGGAAATTATAGTTCAGACGAAATATATAATAATAGAATTCTTTTCACTAATATCACAATAAAAAAAAGAGATTTAACGCAACACTTGCATGTCACGCTATTTTTAGAATAGCAGACATTCCAGAAAAACTTTTATTTTTCTAATAGTTCTTGAAGATAATGGGGTATTTATCAAACAAAAAAATTCCTATAAGATTGGAACTATTATTATCATACTTGAAGCTGACGGATTAAAGAAAATTGTTATTTTGGAAATTATGATTTCTATCAAAACATTCTTATTGCAATGTATAACAATCTTTCATAAATGTCAAGCATAGTTTTTTGTAAAAAGTATTTCTAAACGTTTTCGGGAACGAGTACATTTTTGCAATTAGATATTACATATTGAATTTCCTCTATATAATATTTTAATACATTAATTCATAAAAATATCACTTGAAATGTGCCAAAAAGGCATAACGCATTTTTTCTCATTTCATCAGTTAGGCAAACACATTTAAGCAGAAACTCAATTTTAAAACTGCAAACTGATAAGATCGTAATAATTCAGTTCAGCCACATAAAATAAGACTAAAAATTCATTAGTTTTAATAAGGTTATCTTTAGCTTGCTTCCAAATATCCGTCTGTCGATTACATTCCTTTGAGCTTTCAAATAATATCCCACTATAATCATCACACGACCACATAGAGGTCAGTCTATATTTGTCTATATTTTAATGCTCACCTCATCACCTTAGAGGTTAAAAATAAAGTCTTAATTTTCTTGTGCAAGGTAAATGGAGATCTCGTAATTGTAGTAAGCAAAGAGGAAAATTTAAATCTCATCTTTGCTCTCTACATTACCTATTAAATTTTCAATTATAGAAAAGTTTTACGCTCCATTCAATTCCCTAAAATTTTCACTTGAAAAGTGTTGCATCTTCTGTAAAACTTTTTTTGATTTTAATTATCTGTTGCAGCTTCTTTAACCCTTTGAAGGACATTAATATAATTTTTTTTAGGATTTAATAAAATTAGTTTATAAATGTTACCTATGAACCTTATAAATGTTAAATATATGAAAAAAATGTGTATTTATTGAGAGGAAGAAATGTTGGAGTCCTGATTTAAATGCAAAACCATCCCTTTGTACTGTGTGAAAACAATACTTTATTTTAAATGTTCATTAAGGTGGAAGTCCAATGAATAATTATCATTAAAAGAGTAGATTATAAACATAGCTAAACAGTATTTAAGTGTTATTTGAATAATATAGGTATTTGGGGTCACAAGGAAGATAAATCGAATTTTGGTATTTTCTGGGTCAAGCAAGTTTAAAAATTCATATTTCAAGTGAAAAAATGAATTAAGTGTAGTGTTTTTTATCTGCTGTAAGTTTGAAATGTCATAAACATAGAAAATTTTTAAAAAATCATTCATATGTCTTTAAAAAGTAGAAAAAAGAAACTTTTAACAGGTGGATTCGCTACAAAACCACCGTTCATTAAAGGGTTAAGCAGAAACTGAATTTTAAAACTGCAAACTGATAAAATCGTAATAATTCAGTTAAACCAGATAAAATAAGACTAAAATTTCATTAGTTTTAATAAGGTTATCTTCAGCTTGCTTCCAAATATCCTCTGTCGATGACAATCCTCTGAGCTTTCAAATAATATCCAACTATAATCATCACACGACCACATAGAGATCAGTCTATATTTGTCTATATTTTAATGCTCACCTCATCAACTTAGAGGTTAAAAATAAAGTCTTAATTTTCTTGTACAAGGTAAATGGAGATCTCGTGATTGTAGTAAGCAAAGAGGAGAATCTTGGATCCCATCTTTACTCTCTACATTATCTATTAAACTTCCAATTATAGAAAAACTTTATGCTCCATTCAAATCCATAAAATGTTCACTTGAAAAGTGTTACATCTTCTGTCAAACTTTTTTTTATTTTAATTATCTCTTGCAGCTTCTTTAAACAGAAACTCAATTTTAAAACTGGAAACTGATAAGATCGCAATAATTCAGTTAAGCCAGATACAATAAGGCTAAAAATTCAATAGTTTTAGTAAAGTTATCTTCAGCTTGTTTCCAAATATCCGTCTGTCGATTACATTCCTTTGAGCTTTCAAATAATATCCCACTATAATCATCACATGAACACATAGAGGTCAGTCTATATTTGTCTATATTTTAATGCTCACCTCATCACCTTAGAGAGTAAAAATAAAGTCTTAATTTTCTTGTACAAGGTAAATGGAGGTCTCGTGATTGTAGTAAGCAAAGAGGAAAATTTAAATCTCATCTTTGCTCTCTACATTACCTATTAAATTTCCAATTATAGAAAAGTTTTACGCTCCATTCAATTCCATAAAATTTTCACTTGAAAAGTGTTACATCTTCTGTAAAACTTTTTTTGATTTTAATTATCTGTTGCAGCTTCTTTAACCCTTTGAAGGACATTAATATAATTTTTTTAGGATTTAATAAAATTAGTTTATAAATGTTACCTATGAACCTTATAAATGTTAAATATATGAAAAAATGTGTATTTATTGCGAGGAAGAAATGTTGGAGTCCTGATTTAAATGCAAAACCATCCCTTTGTACTGTGGGAAGACAATACTTTATTTTAAATTTTTATTAAGGTCGAAGTCCAATGAATAATTATCATTAAAAGAGTAGAATATAAATATAGCTAAACAGTATTTAAGTGTTATTTGAATAATATAGGTATTTGGGGTCACAAGGAAGATAAATCGAATTTCTGAATTTTCTTGGTCAAGCAAGTTTAAAAATTCATATTTTAAGTGAAAAAATTAATTAAGTGTAGTGTTTTTTATCTGCTGCAAGTTTGAAATGTCATAAACATAGAAAATTTTTAAAAAATCATTCATATGTCTTTAAAAAGTAGAAAAAAGAAACTTTTAACAGGTGGATTCGCTGCAAAACCACCGTTCATTAAAGGGTTAAGCAGAAACTGAATTTTAAAACTGCAAACTGATAAAATCGTAATAATTCAGCTAAACCAGATAAAATAAGATTAAAAATTCATTAGTTTTAATAAGGTTATCTTTAGCTTGCTTCCAAATATCCTCTGTCGATGACAATCCTTTGAGCTTTCAAATACTATCCCAATATGATCATCACATGACCACATAGAGGTCAATCTATAGTTGTCTATACTTTGAGGATCACCTTATCACCTTAGAGGTTAAAAATAAAATCTTAATTTTCTTCTACAAGGTAAATGGAGATGTCGTGATTGTAGTAAGCAAAGAGGAAAATCTTGGATCTCATCTTTACTCTCTACATTATCTATTAAACTTCCAATTATAGAAAAATTTTAAGCTCCATTCAATTCCGTAAAATGTTCACTTGAATAATGTTACATTTTCTGTAAAACTTTATTTGATTTTAATTATCTCGTGCAGCTTCTTTAAACAGAAACTCAATTTTTAGACTGCAAACTGATAATATCGTAATAATTCAGTTAAGCCAGACAAAATAAGACTAAAAATTCATTAGTTTTAATAAGGTTATCTTTAGCTTGCTTCCAAATATCCGTCTGTCGATTACAATCCTTTGAGCTTTCAAATAATATCCCACTATAATCATCACATGACCACATAGAGATCAGTCTATATTTGTCTATATTTTAATGCTCACCTCATCACCTTAGAGGTTAAAAATAAAGTCTTAATTTTCTTGTACAAGGTAAATGGAGATCTCCTGATTGTAGTAAGCAAAGGGGAGAATCTTGGATCTCATCTTTTCTCTCTACATCATCTATTAAACTTCCAATTATAGAAGAATTTTACGCTCCATTCAATTCCATAAAATGTTCACTTGAAAGGTGTTGCATCTTCTGTAAAACATTTTTGATTTTAATTATCTCATGCAGCTTCTTTAAACAGAAACTCAATTTTAAAACTACAAACTGATAAAACCGTAATAATTCAGCTAAGCCAGATAAAATAAGACTAAAATTCATTAGTTTTAATAAGGTTATCTTTAGCTTGCTTCCAAATATCCGTTCACTTGAACCGTTCACCCGTTCACCAAATATCCCTATAAATGTTCACTTGAAAAGTGTTACATCTTCTGTCAAACTTTTTTTTATTTTAATTATCTCTTGCAGCTTCTTTAAACAGAAACTCAATTTTAAAACTGCAAACTGATAAGATCGTAATAATTCAGTTAAGCCAGATAAAATAAGACTAAAAAATTATTAGTTTTAATAAGGTTATCTTTAGCTTGCTTCAAAATATCCGTCTGTCGAGTACAATCCTTTGAGCTTTCAAATAATACCCCACTATAATCATCACATGACCACATAGAGGTCAGTCTATATTTGTCTATACTTTGATGCTCACCTCATCACCTTAGATATTAAAAATAAAGTCTTAATTTTCTTGTACAAGATAAATGGAAATCTCGTGATTATAGTAAGCAAAGAGGAGAATTTTG
Organism: Pardosa pseudoannulata; assembly: GCA_032207245.1. NCBI lineage: Eukaryota > Metazoa > Arthropoda > Arachnida > Araneae > Lycosidae > Pardosa > Pardosa pseudoannulata. Next base: position 68,560,495 of record CM063505.1, on the reverse strand, counting down.
GATCTCATCTTTGCTCTCTACATTATCTATTAAGTTTCCAATTATAGAAAAATTTCACTCTCCATTCAATTCCATAAAATGTTCACTTGAAAAATGTTATATCTTCATGAAAATTCATGAAAACTTTTTCTGATTTTAATCAGCTAGTGCAACTTCTTTTAACAGAAACTCAATTTTAAAACTGCAAACTGAGAATCGTAATAATCTTGTCTCGTTAAGAAATCCTTAGTGTCTTTTGTATTTTTTGAAAATTCTACGTGATGGCAAAACTGCCCTTAACTTTCAAATGATATCCTGTCGTAGTCATCGTACAGCTAAATAAAAGTCAGTCTGTATTTGTTTAAACTTCAATGACGACCTTATCATCTTACAAATTAAAAATAATTTTCCTTTTCTTTTACAGGGTATTTGAAGATTTCAACATCGTAAAGACTAAAGATGAGATATCAAATCTTATCTTTACTCTCTACATTACATATTAAATTTCCAATTATAGAAATCCTTTTTTTACAACATTCAATTCTATAAAATCTAACTTCAAAGAGTTACGTCTGAATTTTCTATAAAACACATTCTTATTTTAATCCGACTGAGTACCCTTTTTAAACAGAAGCTCAACTTTAAAACCGAAATCTAAAGATCATAAAAATACAGTGTGATTAAGAAATCACGCTGAAAATTCCTTCAGTGTGATTGAGATTTAATAATGTTTTAAATTAATAGCTTTTAAATTATCTGTCAGTCTCTTTCATTCCTCTCAGCTTTCATTTCAAATCCTACCATAAATATCACTCGCCCACGCAGATGTCATGTATTTTTAAATTTTCTACAGTTTAAAATAGTTCTCATCACCTTAAAAATTTAAAACAGTCTTAATTTTCTTGTACACTGTTCTTGGCATTTGAAGACTTCCTGAATGCAGAGAATGCAGAGGAAATATATAATCTTAAATGTTATCTTTACTTCCTACTTTATCTATTAAATTTGAAGCTTAAAAAAACTTTTTATTACATTCAAGTCTATAAAACGTTTACTTGAAATGAGTACCGGAATTGCATTTTGTATACAATTTAATATGATTTTTATTAGCCATAAAACCCTTTTTAAACAGAAGCCTAATTTTAAGACTCAAAACTGAAGATCATAATAATTCAGTCCGATTAAAAAACTATTAGTTTTAATAATGTTTCTTGTTTGTTTAAGTTTTCAGTCTGTCATTCCTCTTTGCTTTCAAATGATATCCTACCATAAAAATGCCACGACCACACAGAGGTCACGCATTTTTATATTTATCTACAGTTTAATGCAGTCCTCATGACCTTTCAGGTTAAAGGAAAAGTTATAATTTTCTCGTACAAGACGTTTGAATACATCATGATTGTAGAGAGTAAAGATGATATATTATCTCTTGTATCTTATCTTTATGCTCTCTACATTATTCAATTCAATAAAATGTTCATTTGAAAAGAGTTACAACTGCATTTTAGATAAAACTTACTCTGATTTTAATGAGACTGGGCAGCACCTTGAAACAGAAACTCATTTTTATGGCAAAAACTGAAACTTGTAATAATGCAGTCTGATTAAAATATATTTAGTTTTAATTTTGAATATACATCTGAAATTGATCACCTGAAAATTTTAGTCAGTTAGCCGTTTTCCATTTAGCTTTCAAATGGCATCATGTCATAAATATCGCACGACCAAATAGAAATCATGCATTTCTATATTTGTCTACAGTTTAATGCCGCACTCATCACCTAGGAGATTAAACACAAAGTCTTAATTTTCTTATACAAGAAGTTTCAAGACCTCGTGATTGTAGAGAGTAAATATAAAATCTTATATTTTATCTTTACTTTCTACATTATCTTTAAATTTCCAGTATTTGGTAGATTCAATTCCATAAAACATTTACTTGAAAAGAGTAAAATCAGCATTTTATGTAAAATTAATTCAATTTTTTAACAGCCGGAGCAAACTTTTAATAAACAGAAGCTTAATTTTAAGACTGGGAGCTGAAACTCATATAATAATTCAATCTGATTAAAAAATTATTAGTTTTAATAATGTTTTAAATTGTACTCTTCAAATTCTGCCAGTTTGCTCGATTCCTCTTGGCTTTCAAATGATATCCTATCTGAATTATCACACTACCACACACAGATCATGTCTTTTTTATATTTGTAAGTAGTTTAGTGCTGTTTTCATCAGAGGTAAAAAAAAGTCTTAATTTTCTTGTACAATGCGTTTGAAAACCTCATAATTGTAGAGATTAAATATGAGATATAAAATCCTGAAATTTATCTTTACTTTTAACATTATCTATAAAATTTCCAGTTTTTACTACATTCAGTTCTATAGAAAGTTCACTTAAGAATTAAAATAGTATTTTTTATAAAAAAAATTTTCTAATTTTTATCAGCCAGAAAAAAATTTTAAACAGAAGCTTAATTTTAAGACTGGAAACTGAAGTTAATATAATAACTGAGTCTGATTAAGAAATCATTAGTTTTAATTACGTTTTAAATTGTATGCTTCAAATTTTCTGCCAGTTTGTAGCATTCCTCTTAGCTTTCAAATGATTTCCTACCACAATTTTCAAATAACCTCACAGAGATATAAAATCTTAAATTTTATTTTTACTTTCTGTAATATTTATTAAATTTCTAGTTTAATTACAAAACTATTTTATTACATACAATTCTATAAAATGTTCCCTTGAAAATAACTACAACTGCATTTTCTATAAAATTCATTTTAAATTTTAATTTTACAGAGCACTACTTTTAAAGGGAAGCTCATTTTAAACGAAAAATTTAACGTCGTAATAATTTAATCTGATTAAGAAATAATTAGCTTTAATAATGTTTTAAATTATTCACCTCAAAATTTCCATTTGCTTTCTGCATTCCTCTTTTTTCAAATTATATCGTACCATTATCATTGCACGACCACCACTCAGAGGTCAGGCCTTTCTATATTTGTATACAGTTTAATGCAGTCCTGATCACTCTAGAGGTTAAAAATACAGTCTTGATTTTCTTGTACACCGCGTTTGAAAATCTCGTGATTGTAGGGATCAAATATGAGGTATAAATACCGAAATTTATTTTTATTTTTCTAAATTATCTATAAAATTTCCAGTTTTTACTCATTCAATTCTATAAAATGTTCATTTAAAACAGCATTTTTATAAAAAAAATTTCTTATTTTTATCAGCCATTAAAACTTTTTAAACAGAAGCTTAATTTTAAGACTGGAAACTGAAGCTCATATAATAATTGAGTCTCATTAAAAAATCATTAGTTTTAAAAACGTTTTAAATTATACGCTTCAAAATTTCTGCCAGTTTGTTGTATTCCTCTTGGCTTTCAAATGATTTCCTACCATAATTTTCAAATGACCTCACAAAAATGAGATATAAAATCTTAAATTTTATTTTTACATTATGCGATATTTATTAAATTTCTAATTTAATAAAAACTATTTCACTACATACAATTCTATAAAATGTTCACTTGAAAATAACTACAACTGCAATTTCTATAAAATTCCTTTTAAATTTTAATCCTACGGAGCACCAATTTTAAACAGAAGCTCATTTTAAAACCAAAAATTTAACATCGTAATAATTTAATCTTATTAGGAAATAATTAGTTTTAATAACATTCACCTCAAAATTTCCATCGTTTTTGTATTCCTCTTTTTTCAAATTATATCGTACCATAATCATTGCACGACCACCACTCAGAGGTCAGTCCTTTCTATATTTGTCTACAGTTTAATGCAGTCCTCATCACCCTAGAGGTTAAAAATAAAGTCTTAATTTTCTTGTACAACGTGTTTGAAGACCTCGTAAATGTAGAGATTAAATACGAGATATAAATATGTAAATTTATCTTTACTTTCTACATTATCTTTAAAATTTCCAGTTTTTACTACATTCAATTCTATAAAAATTTCACTTAAGAATTAAAGGAGCATTTTTATAAAAAATTTCTAATTTTTATCTGCCAGAAGAAATTTTTAAACTGAAGTTTAATTTTAAGACTGGAAGCTGAAGTTCATATAATAATTGAGTCTGATTCAGGAATCATTAGTTTTAAAAACGATTTAAATTGTACACTTCAAATTTTCTGCCAGTTTGTTGCATTCTTCTCAGAGTTCAAATGATTTCCTACCATAATTTTTAAATGACCTCACAAAAATGAGGTATAAAATCTTAAATTTTGCTTTTATTTTCTACCATATGTATTAAACTTCTAGTTTAATCAAAAAACTGTTTTATTACATACAATTTTATAAAAAGTTCCCTTGAAAATAACTAAAACAGCATTTTTTATAAAAAATATTCTAATTTTTATCAGCCATAACAAATTTTTAAACAGAAGCTTAATTTTAAGACTGGAAACTGAAATTAATATAATAACTGAGTCTGATTAAGAAATCATTGGTTTTAAATATTTTAAATTGTATGCTTCAAATTTTTTGCCAGTTTGTTGCTTTCAAATGATTTCCAACCATAATTTTCAAATGACCTCACAAAGATGAGGTATAAAATCTTAAATTTTGTTTTTATATTCTACAATATTTATTAAATTTCTAATTTAATAAAAACTATTTCACTACATACAATTCCATAAAATGTTCACTTGAAAATAACTACAACTGCAATTTCTATAAAATTCCTTTTAAATTTTAATCCTACAGAGCACCAATTTTTAACAGAAGCTCATTTTAAAACCAAAAATTTAACATCGTAATAATTTAATCTGATTAAGAAATAATTAATTTTAATAACGTTTTAAATTGTTCACCTCAAAATTTCCATCTGTTTTTTGTATTCCTCTTTTTTTTCAAATTATATCGTACCATAATCATTGTACGATCACCACTCAGAGGTCAGGCATTTTTATATTTATCTACAGTTTAATGCAGTCCTCATCACCTTAGAGATTTAAAATAAAGTCTTGATTCTCTTATACACGGCGTTTGAAGACCTCGTTATTTGTAGAGAGTAAATATAAAATCTTATATTTTATCTTTACTTTCTACATTATTTTTATATTTCTAGTTTTTTGTAGATTCAATTCTATAAACGTTTACTTGAGAAGAGTAAAATCAGCATTTTATGTAAAATTAATTCAATTTTTAACAGGCTGAGCAAACTTTTAATAAACAGAAGCTTAATATTAAGACTGAAAGCTGAAAATGATATAATTCAATCTGTTTAAAAAATCATTAGTTTTAATAATGTTTTAAATTGTACGCTTCAAATTCTGCCAGTTTGTTTGATTCCTATTGGCTTTCAAATGATATCTTATCTGAATTATCACACTACCACACAGAGATCATGCCTTTTTTATATTTGTAAGTAGTTTAGTGCTGTTTTCATCACATTAGAGATGAAAAAAGTCTTAATTTTCTTGTACAAGAAGAGCTTGTTTGAAGAGCTTGTGATTGTAGAGATTAAATATGATATATAAAATCCTGAAATTTATCTTAACTATACATTAAATATAAATTTTCCAGTTTTTACTACATTCAGTTCTATAAAATTTCACTTAACAATTAGAACACCATTTTTTATAAAAAAAATTATAATTGTTATCTGCCAGAAGAAATTTTAAACTGAACCTTAATTTTAAGACTGGAAGCTGAAGTTCGTATAATACTTGAGTCTGATTAAGGAATCATTAGTTTTAAAAATTATTTAAATTGTACACATTAAATTTTCTGCTAGTTTGTTGCATTCCTCTTAGCTTTCAAATGATTTCTTACCATAATTTTCAAATGACCTCACAAAGATGAGGTATAAAATCTTAAATTTTGTTTTTACTTTCTACAATATTTATTAAATTTCTAGTTTAATTAAAAAACTGTTTCATTTCATACAATTCTACAACTACAACTGCATTTTCTATAAAAAATGCATTTCAAATTTTGATCCTACGGAGCACCACTTTGAAACAGAAGCTATGTTTAAGACTAAAAATTGAACATGTTAATAACTTAATCTGGTTAAGATATAATTAGATTTAATAACGTTTTAAATTATTCACCTCAAATTTTCCATCAATTTTTTGTATTCCTCTTTTTTCAAATTATACGGTACCAAAATCATTGCACGACCACCACTCAGAGGTCAGGTATTTCTATATTTGTCTACAGTTTAATGCAGTCCTCATCACCCTAGAGGTTAAAAATAAAGTCTTAATTTTCTTGTACATCGCGTTGGAAGACCTCGTGCATGTAGAGAGCAAAGATGAGATTTAAAATGCTTCTCCTTCCTGCTTAAAACCATTCAGTGATGGGAAAAGTCATAATAGTCTCGCAGTAGGCTCTGACATTTTCGATTTCACCAGAGGGTAAGTTGCAGAAGTGTGCTGACCTTTTTTTTTTTATTTCTCAAACAGATTCAGCTTTTCATATACGTGAATCACTTTTGTTGTGGCTTTTTAGGTGACCCAGTCATGAAGCTTCTTCCGAGAGCACGAAATCCAATTTCTTTTCGAACTTTTGAATTAAGTTTGTTTTAAACTGATCGACTGGAAACTGAAGTTCATATAATAATTGAGTCTGATTAAGAACTCATTAGTTTTAAAAACGTTTTAAATTACACACTTCAAATTTTCTGCCAGTTTGTTGAATTCCTCTTATCTTTCAAATGATTTCCTACCATAATTTTCAAATGCCTCACAAAGATGAGGTATAAAATATTAAATTTTATTTTTACTTTCTACAATATTTATTAAATTTCTAGTTTAATTAAAAAACTATTTTATTACATACAATTCTATAAAATGTTCCCTTGAAAATAATTAAAACAGCATTTTTTATTAAAAAGTTTCTAATTTTTATCCGCCAGAACAAATTTTTAAACAGAAGCTTAATTTTAAGACTGGAAACTGAAGTTCATATAATAATTGAGTCTCATTAAAAAATCATTAGATTTAAAAACGTTTTAAATTGTACACTTCAAATTTTCTTCTAGTTTGTTGCATTCCTCTTAGCTTTCAAATGATTTCTTACATAATTTTCAAATGCCTTTACAAAGATGAGGTATAAAATCTTAAATTTCATTTTTACTTTCTACAATATTTATTAAATTTCTAGTTTAATTAAAAAACTGTTTTATTACATACAATTCTATAAAATGTTCCCTTGAAAAGAATTAAAACAGCATATTTTATAACAAAATTTCTAATTTTTTCAGCGAGAACAATTTTTTAAACAGAAGCTTAATTTTAAGACTGGAAACTGAAGTTCATATAATAATTGAGTCTCATTAAAAAATCATTAGTTTTAAAAAAGTTTTAAATTGTACACTTCAAATTTTCTGCCAGTTTGTTGCATTCCTCTTAGCTTTCAAATGATTTCCTACCATAATTTTCAAATGACCTCACAAAGATGAGGTATAAAATCTTAAATTTTATTTTTACTTTCTACAATATTTATTAAATTTCTAGTTTAATTAAAAAACTGTTTTATTACATACAATTCTATAAAATGTTTCCTTGAAAATAACTAAAACAGCATTTTTTTATAAAAATAATTTTTAATTTTTATCAGCCAGAACAAATTTTAAACAGAAGCTTAATTTTAAGACTGGAAACTGAAGTTCATATAATAATTGAGTCTCATTAAAAAAATCCTTAGTTTTAAAAACGTTTTCAATTGTACACTTCAAATTTTCTGCCAGTTTGTTGCATTCCTCTTAGCGTTCAAATGCTTTCCTGCAATAATTTTCAAATGGCCTCACAAAGATGAGGTATAAAATCTTAAATTTTATTTTTACTTTCTACAATATTTATTAAATTTCTAGTTTAATTAAAAAAACTCATTTATTACATACAATTCTATAAAATGTTCCCTTGAAAATAATTAAACAGCATATTTTATAGCAAAATTTCTAATTTTTTCAGCGAGAACAATTTTTAAATCAGAAGCTTAATTTTAAGATTGGAAACTGAAGTTCATATAATAATTGAGTATTATTAAAAAATCATTAGTTTTAAAAACACTTTAAATTGTACACTTCAAATTTTCTGCCAGTTTGTTGCATTCCTCTTAGCCTTCAAATGCTTTCCTACCATTATTTTCAAATGGCCTCACAAAGATGAAGTATAAAATCTTAAATTTTATTTTTACTTTATACAATATTTATTAAATTTCTAGTTTAACTAAAAAACCGTTTTATTATATACAATTCTATAAAATGTTCCCTTGAAAATAATTAAAACAGCATTTTTTATTAAAAAATTTCTAATTTTTATCAGCCAGAAAAAATTTTTAAACAGAAGCTTAATTTTAAGACTGGAAACTGAAGTTCATATAATAATTAAGTCTCATTAAAAAAATCCTTAGTTTTAAAAACGTTTTCAATTGTACACTTCAAATTTTCTGCCAGTTTGTTGCATTCCTCTTAGCGTTCAAATGCTTTCCTGCAATAATTTTCAAATGGCCTCACAAAGATGAGGTATAAAATCTTAAATTTTATTTTTACTTTCTACAATATTTATTAAATTTCTATTTTAAGAAAAAACTGTTTTACTAAATACAATTCTATAAAATGTTTACTTGAAAATAACTACAACTGCATTTTCTATAAAATTCGTTTTAAATTTTAAACTTACAGAGCACCACTTTTAAACAGAACCTCATTTTAAAACCAAAAATTTAACATCGTAATAATTTAATCTGATATATTCACCATCGAGGTACATTCACCGGAAGATGATATGTCTATTGTCTTACAATATGAGTTTTGTTTTTAGATAAAAGTGTCATATACCAATAAGAATGATTCTCAAAAAAGTGATCTCTATTAAATTTTTTTTAATTTCCTGAACTGTGATAACGAAGAATTTTTAAATTTGCCTTACTCTGAATCAATAGAATTTTTTAATAGGCTAAAACATGCAACTTTAATATTTTCCTCTTTCAGATCAAAAAATAATTTTCACATCCATTGACTCCTCTTCATAAAAGAACCTTCTTTTTCATGCCATCTTGATTTTGTTCAAGGTTCTAGTTATAAAATTTCTTTTAAAAATTTTTTATTTTATTTATATATGTCATGTTAGGAAATTGGAAAATGAAAATTAGGAGAAATACTACCAAAATCGCATACAACTAATTAATATTACTTCAGTGAGGAGACGTATCATCGGAAGAGTACGGAAAAACAATACAGGCCGAAGGTTATGTCGCGAAAAAAAGAGATTACATAGGCAAAAGTTAGACACTTTTGGTTAGTGGATCTGGGCTGGAGGCACCTCCACGCTGTTAAATGTGCTACTGGAACAAAGAAGAAAAAACTGATGGCGTAGCCATTGTATTTCTATGCATAGATCCTGAAGTAAAGAATTTGAGAGTGTATTAGAGTGTTGAATTCTATAACGAGTCCTGTATGTATATTTATCTGAGGGAGCATAGTACCTCTCGAGATGAAAACTCTTCATTAAAACAGGCTATTTTTAATTCAATAAAAATAGTTCTGATTTATTAGTATAAAATTTTCCCTAGATCTTCAATAAGAATTTAATATTAAAAAATATTTAATTTTTTTGCATGAAGCAATTCATTAAAAAAATCATAAAATCTATACATCAAGTGAAAAAAACAAATAGAAATCCATATACCCGCGAAATAACTTTGAAATTTGTATGTTAGACACTATCTTTAGAATATCGAATCTATCGAATAGAAGCTAATTATCGTTTTTTCGGTACACCTTAATTATATTAATACGAGTAGTATATTTTATTTTATAGCAGTATAAAGGTTAATTTGTTCTACTATAAAAAATATGTTGCTATATGTTTTTGTTTTCATATTAAACTGGATGTTTTATTTCAATTCGATCTAAAAGTTTATTTTCTCAAAACTAATATATTTAAGCTAGATTTTTAGTAACGAATTAAAAAACTCATTCTAAAAACTACAGCACAGAACACTTTATCTTAGGATGAATTGAAAAATAATGGTATAATGATGGCTGTTATAGTGTTATAATTAAATCTCAAATTTAATATGTTCCCATACGTTCTTAGGTATTATATAGTAAACATTTTTCGCAGGCTAACAATAACGAAGAACCAATTTTTTTCCAATTAATGACTACATTGAGGATATGATCCCTGTTATGTCAATGTGAATCCATGTTAAAATGTACAATATAAATTTAAAAAATTTAAGGCATTAGTTTTTATTTTTCATTAGAAATTATATACTTTCAATAAAAAAGTTTGCATTAATGTATAATAGTATAAATGTATAATAAATAATAAATATATATTTATTATATATATATATATTTATATATATTATATATATATATATATATATATATATATATATATATATATATATATATATATATACACTCATGTCCATAAATTAAGGATAATTCAGAATCACACAGAAATTGAGCTCTAAAATAAAAATTTCACCTGTAGAATTATCACACACATCTTGAAAAAGAATATGCAAACTGCAGGAAACCACCAGATGGCGCGGATAGTACGTCACAATGACGAGAGTGTATGAAAGGGGTATATAAGGAATGGTAGCAAAGAAGTAAAATTGTTCACAAGCGCTTTAAAAGCCTTTCAATGCAATAACCGCATAGTTATGGCACAAAGGAAGCATTTGGATGAATTTTTACGTGGTAGAATTATCGGACGACTGGAATGTGGACGTACCCAGCTGGAAGTATCCGAGGAACTTGGAATCGCCCAGAGTGTCATCTCCAGGCTTTGGCAACAATTCAAACATGATGGTAATGTAAGTAGATGTTACAGCACAGGTCGCCCCCGAGTTACTACGCCGAATGATTACCGGTATTTGGCAGTTACTGCCAAAAGAAACAGACGGAGCACAGCATCAGACCTGTCTCGTCAGTTCTCTTCAGCTACCGGTACGACAGTTTCAAGGCAGCCGTGTACAGACGCTTAGGGAACATTGGTCTATATGCTCGTAGGCCTGTAAGATGTGTTCCCTTTACCGCAACTCACTATCGCCTGCGATTATGCTGGGGCTAGAGAGCATGCATTGTGGACACCGTAACAGTGGTCTTGTGTGATGTTTTCCGACGAGTCCAGGTTCAGTTTACATTCTGATTCTCACCGGACTTTCATATGGAGAACGCCAGGTACCCGTTACCACCAAGAGAACACCATTGAACGACACCGTTACGGTGGTGCAGGATGTCTCGTTTGGGGAGGAATTATTCTTGGTTCCAGAACTGACCTGCATGTTCAGATTGTAACGATGACAGGCCACATATATCGGAATATCATTCTGGAACAACATGTACGTTTGTTTCGGGGCGCCATGGGTCCTGAATTTCTGTATATGGATGACAACGCCCGACTCACCGTGCAAACATTGTAGACGAATGCCTTCAATCGGAGGATATCACCCGTATGGATTGGCAGCATACTCACCGGACTTGAATCCAATAGAGCATGTGTGGGACATGTTTGGCCGACGAATTGCAGCCCGTCAATCCCCTCCCAACTGTCTATCGGAACTTCGGAGGGCATTGCTTGATGAGTGGTGTAATTTTCCCCAAGATCAGATTGATAATATGATACTCAGCATGCGTAGGCGTTGTAACGCTTGTATTGCATCGTCCGGGAGACATACTCCGTATTAACCATCATACTAACCATGTTATACTGCTTTCTGTAAATAGGTTCTTTTTTTAAATTTGCTCCAGGGAGTAAAAATCGCAATTT
>CM063505.1:68506248-68543748 GCA_032207245.1 Pardosa pseudoannulata | reverse complement strand
GAGCCTGATGTTGGTGGCTCTTATGAGAGGAAAGATGAAAGTTAACCGGGTGGTAGTGGCTTTGTAAGAAGAATGTTATTAACAGTCATATAGCTTGATAACAGTCTTGTATGAAATAGAAAGATAAATGTTAGCCGGATGGCAGTGACAAAGTCAGGTGGTAGAAGAATAGTTGAACTTGGTGATATTAAATTTTATAGGAGGTAGACAGATGAAAGCTATTTTGATGTCCGTGCTTTGTAATGAGAAAGTCAAAAGAATCGATTACTTAGATGGTATTTCATCTTCTTCATGTTGCAGTCCTTGGGAAAGTTTTAATTTTAATTTTATTCATGAATTTTTTTCTGCGTATTTACTTCTTGCATAGACTTGAGTTGAACATTAAATTTTTACTTCTTTATTCATTAAACATCTTCATTCTATTTTGATGATGTAAAACGAATTAAATAATTAATCTTTTGTACTGGCGATGAAACAATCGTAAGATAGTTTTTCACATGTATTTTAAAGATAGCTCGATGTGGTTTTGGAAGGTAGAAGAATAAGAGAGCTTGGTGATATTAAATTTTATAGGAGATAAACAAATGAAATCTGTTTAGATGTCAGTCGTGGATTTGTTAGGAGAAAGTCATGAAGAATCGATTACTTGGATGGTATTTAATCTTCTTGGTATTAAGAGTCCTTGTGAGTACCGAAATTCAGATTTTATACATGAAAGGTTTTCTTCACATATTTACCTCTAGTAGAGACTTACATTGAATTTTAAAGTTTTACTCCTTTATTTATTAAATATTTTCATTCAGTTTTGATGATGTAAAGCGTGATTAATGTTTAGTCTTTTGTACTGGCATTAAAACAACCGAAAAAAAGTTTTTTTACACGTTTTTTAAAACTCGCTCGATGAGGTTTCGAATTAGAGACAGGTTTCGATAACACTACAGGAGCCGCAGATATGGCTTGCTGAGCTTTCATGGCATTGTCCATTTTAATTTTAAAAGCAACAAATCGTACTTGAAACTGCACGCAATCATCCAAAAACCTGTCCATATAAATGTAAGTGGGATTTTTAATTTTAGGCTGGTATGGTTTCCTCGGGGGCTTACGAGGATGGCCTTTCGCCAGTACATACATATTTTCAGAACTTTCACTTGCAGTTTCAAACATAGTGGCATCAGGTAGGCATGATTTCCTAGGGGGCTTGCGTGGATGTCCCCTGGCCAGTACATAGATGTTGTTGGAACAGTCCGATGCTGTATCATATAGAGTACACTGATCAGCTTCCATAACGTATATATTACTTTGCTTCTTGTAAAGCTTGCACTATAAATTATTGTCTTTAATTTTATACGATGAGCAAGTAGATCGATTTTATTGGATGCTTTTCTTTTATCCAAATTGGAAATAAACAAAGTCAATCGTTCAAGTAAATAGAAAATCGTTTTATCGAGCGCTTAAACCGTCAAGAGCAATCTTTTGGTTTAAAATGGCGTCTATAGAACAGCCTTTGTTGCACAGACTCTCTTTTGCAACAATGTGGTAAATGCCAGTGTTTCTTATATTAGAGCTATAAAAATGCCTTTACTGTTATTTTCAACAATTGCAATTTTTCAAAACCTTATTCACACAACAATTACATTTGTAATTGTATATGGGTATGTGTGCGTGCGCATTTAGGGAACATATAAATTAATTAAAGACATTTTATACACGAAAATACGGCTATGTGATATAGCTCAACTGTTCTTAATCTGATTTTTTTATATAATTTTGTAAATGTAGGATTAAAAAAGACTTATTAAGAGTCCATATTAAAGAGTATCAACTTTTAGGACTACTTAAGAATTTGGTTCCCCTTGGCAAATTTGGTGAAAATATTGGCGATATTTACTAAAACACATCCATCCAAACATTGTATTTCTTGTATTTTCTGGCGACTTTAATTAATCCACAGTGCTCCATTGTCATAGAATTAATACTCTTACTTAATTAAAGAAAACGACTTGAGAACGGGACATTTGTATTTATGGGCAATTAATCCCTTAACATTTTACAAACGCAACCGCTCCAAATTATTAAAAATCAGCCATAGTGAACCATTAATGGTTTATTATATCTTATTTTTTAAGCACTGCGCACTTTTAATATATAAGAAAAGAGTTATACAAGGATAGTTGGATGCAAATATCATATAAATTATAATATAGATACAGATTTTTGGACACGGTGGGATCAGGAGAAAATGTTAGGCTACCATACTTAAACCATTATCATCAAGTTGTAGGGGGAATCCAGTTTTTTAGTCAAGCCCAACTTTTTAAATTATAGCGCATCTCTCTCATAATGTTTACAAAGAAAGCTCGAGATTTAGTAACAGAGAAAATAGCAAATAATAAATCTTTTAAATGCTTCTAGTATTTTTATATATAGTGTAGGTTGGAATAAAAAAAATAGTGGTGCACAACTAGATGTTACAGCAGGCCTAATTACAAAATTCCAACAATCTATGAATCAACGTTTTTGAGTTCTTCCCAGAAGCATTAATACCGTTTTATTGAAAGTTTTCGTTATATAAAGTATAGATTGTAATAAAAGAGGAGTGTACAACTATATGTTACAATCTTGTATAAAAAATTTCAATTGTCTACTACTGCTAATCAATTTTGAGTTATGAAAGATACATACGAACATACTTACGTAATACTGACATCACGATGAAACAAGACAAAAAAGTATATTAAACATTTATTTTACGTAGTACAGATGTAATGCTTAAACTAGTCAGAGGGAATCCAATTATGATCAAAATGGGAATAATACCTCCAAGGGAGAGTTTCGATGTCTTACTATGACAGGGACTACACATTCTTGACTATCAAGTGCGGAAAATATCATGAAGATTACAGTGAATTACAAACTCATAAATGGATGGTTAATATGTATATATGTATATGTATATATATATATATATATATATATATATATATATATTATATAATATATATATATATATATATATATATATATATATATATATATATATATATATATATATATATATACACTGTCTGCCAATGAGTATTTGAACACCTGTGATAGAAAAGAAAAACTAACTTTATTCAAAATCAGTCGTTGGTAGAGCCTCCACTAGAGGCAATTACAGCGTGAACCTTCCGGGGTATATTTTCCACAAGTCTTTGTATTACAGCTAGTGGTATTGTCTTCCACTCGACTTGTAGTAGACATACAAGTTCCTTCACCGATTTTAGACTGATTGTGTACCCCTTAATTCGGTGATCAAACTCGTCCCAGAAGTGCTCGATAGGGTTCAGGTCTGGGCTCTGGACAGGCCAGTCTATTCGATGAACTCCATTGGCACCATACCAAGCCTTGGTTAACCTCCAAACATGACAACTGGCATTGTCGTCCTGAAAGTAACAAGGGTAAAACTGCCACAACGACGGAAGCACATTATCATCCAAACTAGTGCAGTAGGCATCGGCTTTGAACTTACCATGAATGGGGACCAAGTGTCCCAGTCCATACCAGGAGAAACACCCCTAGATCATAATTCCACCTCCACCGAACTTGACTATTGGCACAATGCATTCTGGAAGGAGACGTTCTTCAGGCAGACGCTAGACTCAGACCCTGACATTAGAACGGTAAAGGGTGAACCTTGATTCTTTGCTCCAAAGAACCCGTTTGTACTGATCTACTGTCCAATTTCGATGTGCTTTGCACCCCATTAACCAAGCAGCGCGGTTGGACTTTGTGATCAAAGGCTTATGGGCAGCAGCACGACCATGAAAACCAAGCAGATGTGCTTCCTTACGGATATTATTCATAGAAAGAATACTCCCTGATGCCTGTTGAAACTCCTCAAAGATGAGGGCCATCGGTTGGGTGTGGTTCATTCCGAATTTCTCTGGACAGCACTCGTTGGTCTCTCTCCCCAGTTTCCTCGATCTGTCGACTCCGCTCACCTTCCTCTTTGTAATCACATAGGCCACTGTCGTTTTTGGGTACTTCAGATTGCTAGATATGTCCCTTAAGGATCGGCCACATTTGTGATACCCGATAATTGTACCTTTCTCGAAATCAGAGAGCTCCGAACTACGCGACAACTTGCATGCGACTAATGCCGATGCTGTTTTCTATACGATGTATACCTCCGGAGGCCGTGACGTACCTCAGGACCGGAGATATCGTCATAGTGTCCAAAGTGCATAGGTGTCCAAATACTTATTGGTAGACAGTGTATATATATATATATATATATATATATATATATATATATATATATATATATATATACATATATATATATAACATATATATATATATATATATATATATATATATATATATATATATATATATATATGGGGATATAAAGATATGCTGATGTTTTCTAAACATTTATATTATCCCCGAATAGAGATACCAATTTAAATAATTCGGTATATTTATGTCAGAAAAGATTTTTTTTCTTTACAATTATAAAAGAAAAAAAAGTTTTTGCTTGAACAGTCGTATAACCCTAAATGGATTTTTAATAGCATTCAAAGTGTGTCTTTTACAGTTTTTTTAGGTTTTAGCCATTTTTAAAAAATCGCGGATAATTATTAGAGCCTAGAATTCGTTCAGCTTTCTGTCAGAAGAAATGACTTTTCATCAGAAGAAATGAAACTGAAATAATAGTAATATCAAGTTATAAATTTTATATACCCTCAATACTCAATTTTTAAAGTTTGTTTTTAATGTGGAACAAAATTTGATATCATCGATAGACATGGAAAAGGTTTTAGAATGGCTAATGCTCTAACCACGTCTTTTTCTGTGATTAATCTTTGTAAAGGTTTCTTAACCTCTCGATCCACCCTCTCTCTTGTCATCAAACATTTACTTACGTTAAGCCATAAATCAGTTATGAAATGAAAAATGACTTTTTTCTTTTTCCTCGGTGAACTGTCATAAATAAATATACACATTATATGTTCATGTCACTTTGATTCCCCTAACATCATAAATAATCTTGACAGTTCTTTTGTTGGGTTCAGCTTTAGTCTGATAATATATTCAAATCCACCTATTCAAAACACTAAAATAGGAAACTTCGGATAAAAATGGGCATTTAAATGACCTTGAAACACTTTTCATTTTTAATGTAGTTGAATAATTTAACCCTCCGAGTGGAAGACATCGAAGAAAAAATACGCTAAAGTTTTACTGTGTCAATGGCTAAAGCGTTCTATGATATTTTCCTTCACCCTTTGTCGGCTAGTATGGAATATGAGAAACCCACCCTCGTTATTGTCCCTTCACTTAAAGTTATAAATAGGTATAAAAATAGATATTATAGATTGTTAATTTTTAATACACATAAAGCTCGTCAAGCCTCGACGATCATCTCATAAAAAATAATGGATTCTAAAAGTAGAAATGAAATTATTCTTTGAGTGACTTATTTATATTTTTTATGAAAGTCATCCAAGATATTTAAGTGGTGGAATTAGAGATACATCTGTTACCGCAAACGAAATACTTCGAAATAGAGATTTACAAAGCCATGAACATCTATCAGCGCCTTTGTTCTTCAAGGGGTAGGGATGCATCCCTCAATAAATGTCGGTGAAAGAGGGGTGTAGTTCTTAAACAATCGACCTGACCCTCCTACTGCAAAACTCCATGGGGGATCGAACTGGCAGATATGTACATACATCCATTTTCGGAGCGTTTTTGGAGGTCGAAAATTGTACGTGACAACCGCTTTCAAAACATCATCGGTTTGACGGAATTGTAAGTGCGAACCACTTAGAGGGTTAAGGAGACATTATTCGTGCAGAAAAATCTTTATTATAACAGCCGATATATAATAAAATATGAACTTCCATACTCTTTAGCATAAAATTTATTAAAATATATTGATACTACTCTATCTTTAAAAATTATTTAGTTTTGCCATTTTCTTTCCTGTAATATAGTTTGGGAAGTACATAAAATAGGAACTAAATTTTTATATCAAATAGAAATTGGAACTAAATATTGTTTTATATTATATAAAATTAAAACTTTAAAATTATCTAAAGTTTTAAAATCTAAAGATATAAGAAACTCAATGCATTTAAAATTTAGAAAATTTTAGTGTTTTGGATGCTATAAATTTTAATATATTGCTTTTATTAATTATTATAATTGAGACACAGACTTAAAAAGATTCAGTTTATTAAAATGTATTTTCTAATTTATATATGTATCAAAAATTATCCTAAAAATAAGTAAGTTTCATTTATTTCATTTGATTTGATGTATATATATTCTAAGTTTTATTAAAAATATGTTACTTAACACTTGGCATGTGGGAATACTTCACCGCCAACTTACGCATGTAGCGGGCGTTTTTTCATGAATCGCGCGAAAGTTTAGTTATTCAGATAAATCGAAGTAAATCGAAAACTACTTTATTTTCCTGAACGAAACTTTTTTATTTTACACTTTAATATATACTGTATGATTATTGAACAAAAAAAAAAAACATTTTTACGAAATCGCAAAAATAAACGATTTTTAAAATTAAAGTCCGATAATCTGTCAGCACATATTTCTTCATCACTATCTTTGTCACAACGACTCATTTTATCAATTTTGTATTCAACAATAAAAAACCAAGCTTCAAATTACCAAAACAAAACTTGTACGTTCTGGAGCTAGGAATTCGATTGAAGAAGAAATAACGCAGCAAAAGACCGAGTAACTCGACAATCGTAACTTGTGGAAAGAAAAATGCAAAGCGTGGCATAGCAACGCAAACAATATGCATATAATGTTACACATACATATAATTATACGTACTTCGTATATTTGTGGTGGTTAGCGGGTATCCACCACAAATCTACTAAATACGTATTTTTACGTGATCCGCGCTCCAGTGTCAGACTGCAAAAAACTTAAAAATTCGTTGCCCGCAAGCGAAGTGTTAAAACGATATAACTAAATAATTTTATTCTTATTAAAGACATTTTCAATTTATTTTATTATGAAACGAGCTAAAATTATATTATGATGAATTATGGATAATATTGTTATAAGGAACCTTTTTCTGCTGAGAAAGGTAGCAAGTTCCCTCCAGAGAACACGTTATGTCATATTAAAAATATCGAAATTCATATTGCCTCAAATTCTTGATCTAACCTTTATACACATGTATGCCACATTTGAAATTTGTATTTTCAATATTTTAAAAGTTATTTACGAATATTTTTAATGTTTATGACGTTTTTAATGTTTATAGTATTTTTAACACATGAAAATTTTAAATGGTTTCCAAAACGTTTGTTTTTTCTTTAATTTCATGCATTAAAATTCTTAGGCTTTAGCATAATATTTAAGATAATAGTGCTGCATTTTTAATTCAAGTTTTTTACTGCAGAGAATAAAAATGTGTATGGAATCAGCAGCAAGTTGTATACAAATATACATACATAATAATAACAACTTACTTCGATTGTTTTTTGATTAAATTTTAGCAAAACTTTAAAAATATTCATTAATAAGATATCTGAAAATCTGTGTACCCTTGTGAATAAATATTTAATAAAAAACTTTTTGAACAAAAATAATAATAATTGAATAAGTTACAAAAAATTTTAAATGAAACATTTTTAAAAATTTATTTTCAATATTTTAAAAGTTATTTACGAATATTTTTTAATGTTTACGACTTTTTTTAATGTTTTTAATATTTATAGTATTAATTTTTTTTAACAAATGAAAACTTTAAATGGTTTTCCACCACGTTTGTTTTCTTTTATAATTTCATTCATCAAAATTCTTAGGCTTTAGCCTAATATTTAAGATAATAGTGCTGCATTTTTAATTTAATTTTTTTTACTGCAGAGAATAAAGATGCGTATAGAATCAGCAGCAAATTGTATACAAATATACATACATAACAATAACAACCTACTTCAATTTGTTTTTTGGTTAAATTTCAGTAAAACATTAAAAAAATTCACTATAAAGATATCTGAAATTTTATGCACACTCTTGTGAATAAGGTTTTAATAAAAAAACTTTTCGAACAAAAATAATAATAATTGAATAAGTTATAAAAAATTTTAAATGAAACATTTTTAAAAATTTAAATTTTAATTAACAGATTGTACAACAAATATATAAATAACAACTATAAGATTAGCCCCCGTGTTGCAAAAAGGAGACCGTAGTGCTCCAAAACAAACCAAACCAAACCAAACAACCATAAGATTTTTGTAAACAAAAACTATATTTTTTAGTGCATAAATTTATAATAGTATAGTAAATATATGAAAAATCAAATAGAAATATTAGTATATAGTTTTAATTTTTTCGAATTATGTTATTTATAAATATTTTTAAATTCCAGAATCTATGTAGTAGACAAGAACATGCGGCTTAGTTTCCCTGTATATACCGTTATTTTTGTACCCAGAGACAAACCATGTTGTTACACTCACCCGTACTAGTACGTGACCCGTGCTCAAGTATCAATCGTCAGAAAACGTATTAGTACCTGTCCCGCATACAATGTGTTTAAACAAATTTTGATACCTTTATAATTGGTAATTTCTTTAAATTTGAATCTAAATACAAATTAATTATGATATTTGCTCTAATATTAAAACCATTTAATTTTTTTAAAAATTTAAAAACATTTCTTTTGTTCCTTTATTATGATTGAAATATGACAAACTTATTAGAAATATATTTTTTTAATTAATAATACAAATTCTATAAAAATTAATCTTATTTTATCTTCTAAGAAGTATTTCCCTTTTATTTTTGATTGCTTCTAAAAATGTTAAAATTACCTGAAGAGCTAGTTTAAAAGGTGTTAATGTCCCTATTTTGACATTTTCATTCCAAAAATCCCTGCTGAGTTTTCCTACCAGTGAAATCATTTTTTTTCAGTATATCTAAAAAAAAAAAAAAAAAAAAAAATTAATCATGCATTGAAAAAGTGTTATATTTATGCTGGTTAATGATGCGATAGAATTACATGTTAAAACCATAGAAAATATATTTAGCAGAAAAAATTACCACGATTTCCTGATGAAAAGCCTCTTCTTTTATGTGATTAAAACTTAAAATTTAAAGAAACGTGTGTTTATATGCACTTATAAAATATTCCACAAAATGTCATTGTAAATAACTTGGACTATTTTTATTCTAATTTAAATTAGCACTTGCTGAATTTTTTTTTAATGAAATTCTTTTGAAAATCTCGACAACAGATAAATATTTGTAAATATATATATATATATATATATATATATATATATATATATATATATATATATATATATATATATATATATATATATATATATATTATATATATATATATATATATATATATATATATATATAGTATATATATATATATATATATTTATAAATAATTGTATATACATATATATATATGTATATATATTTATAAATATATGTATATACATATATGTATATATATATGTATATATATATGCATATATATATATATATATGTATATATGTATGATTGTATGTATATATATATATATGCATACATATATATATGTATATATAAATATGTATATATATAGTATATATATTTATAAATAATTGTATATACATATATAAATATACATATGTACATATATATATAAATATATGTGTATATATATACATAGTATATTTATGTAGACATATATGTATATACATATATATATATACATATATATATATATATATATATATATATATATATATATATATATATATACATATATATATATTTATATATATATATTATATATATATATATATATATATGTATATAATATATATATATATATATATATATATATATATATATATATATATATAAATATATACATATATAAGTATATACATATATATATATATATATATATATATATATATATATATACATATATATATATATATATATATATATATATATATATATATATATATATATATATATATATATATATATATATATATATATATATATATATATATATATATATATATATATATATATATATATATATATATATATATATATATATATATATATATATATATATATATATATATATATATATATATATATTATATATATATTATATATTGATCCAGTATTAAGGCGAATGGAAAACAGTCTTTCTTGATAATAATAAGTTTATTAAATCATGGTTTTATTTGAAAGCAACTTGCGCCATTTTCATTTTTCATTGCGGAGCTAAGCATGGAAAAGGTGTTGACCGCTCCATGTCCACGCGCTAACTGAAACTTATCTGTTTGCAAACTTAAAAAAAAAATTCTTTCTAAATGTTTATGCCTGGCCGGATTATCCTAAAAGCTTACTCTAGCGTGGGTCTTTTTCCTTTATTTTATTATTATATAATGTTCCCTTTTTAAAATTGTGTATAACTCACGTAATTTCCAACTACCCCCCCTTTTTAGACCTGACATATATATAAAATATATATTATAAAATATATATATATATATATATATATATATATATATATATATATAATATATATAAATATATATATATATATATATATATAAATATATATACATAATACATATATATAAATAATATATATATAGATTATATATATACATACATACATACATATATATATATATATATATATATATAAACACACATATATATATGTACATATATATACATACATATTATATATATATATATATATATATATAATATATACATAATATATATATATATATATATATATACATATATATATGTCATATATATATTACATAATATATATATATATATAATATATACATACATATAAATATATATATATATATATACACACATATATGTACATATATATACATACATATAATATATTATTATATATACATATATAAATATATAAAATTATATATATAAAGATATATATATATAATATATATAATATAAAAATATATATATATATAATATATATATATATACTTATATGTAAAGATATTTTTAACCTAAAACTAAAACTGTATTTTACAGTATAGAAAATGCATACTTCTTATAATTATGTTTAATTATTTTCAACAAAAATTATCTTTACATAAAGTATTTGAAATTCTCTTTATAATGAATCCAATTCTGCCATCTCTATTATCAATGGTCCAATAATCTCGTTGTTAATGTGTTACTCAAACTCTCATGTCTCGCTCTTCTATGCGAATATCTTGAACAATTCCAGGGAACAGCTATACTGGTACATAATCGAGCCTGTTATATCATATCTACTATAGAGTTCATATAATTTCAAATTCCAAAAAGTGCTGATACTTTATCTCTAAGACACACAAAACACAAACGTTCAAAATTAAATGAAAAATGAAAATTATTATTTAAACAATATTTAAACATTATCTGGCGGCAAAAAAATCATCGACGATATTATCTATATAACAACACATATCCTAAAAATGGTTCTATATTACATACATGAACATATTGCGAGCATAGTGTTCAATCTAGTAAATAAAAGCTATGAGCACAGCACTTTTCATGACACTAGAGTTGGACAAAATCAGATTTAGAGCACACACAAAAAAGATCATGTTACAAACAAAAAACACTAACAAAAACTACATCTGTAGAGTAGCAATTAGATAATAATTCACAAAATAAATTATCCAGAAAAATAACTATATCCATATTTATAATTTATATAAAATCAATATTCTCTTTTAAAGTTTCATTTACAAATATTACTTTATCCAAAATATTTGTATTATGAAAAATCTCAAAATTAATCGTTGATCTAACCAAGTACTATGTGTTAAAATTCAAAAGGAAACGATTTCTGGGAAAAATGGTCTTCTGAATCACCATGCAACAATAAATAATACATAGCTTTTTTATGCAAAGCACAATTTCCTCTACTGTGTGGGAAAATTTTTGTGACTATTTACAAGGTTTGATTATCTGAATCTATTTTGGGTGCAATGAAACTAATGCATTACTCGAATATTATTGCTTTATTTGCAATTTCCCATGTTAATCATAGCTCATCATGACTGAGAGTAAACGGTTTGAACATTTAATCAATTTTGGTGTGTTCTTGTCGATATTATATTACTGCTACGAATTTCTCTGCCCGACTGAGTATTTATTTCTAGATCTCTTTGAGGCTCAATGTAGTCAAATTATCTGTATTAAGTTCTTATAAAAGTGTACTTGTCACTAATGTATTGCAAAAGAGTCTGTTTTCCTTTAATTGATAAACAGTACTAGATAAAGTTCAGCAGATTTAAAGAGATTTATTCTTAAGGTACATTCGTTTTATATTGAAAAGAGCAGTTTAAATTCTTATTCGTTTTTAGTATAGTGTACATTATACTCATCACAGTAGCACGACGGGATGATGCACCTGATCCAATTCATTTGAGAAGATTATCAAATAGTGGACAGGCTGACGCAGGTCATACTTTGGAATAGCACTTTTGCAATCAGATTTTGAGATATAGGCAGTCTTTTTAGAGAAGACGAGCACTGAGCACAAGAGCAGCAACTGATTTTTTTTGTTCATTTGAAGATAGTTCACATCAGCAGGAGTGCTATCTCAATTCCAGCGACTCTCCATATTGAGGAATATATTTGAATACACATGCAGTATGCCTCAGAGAAATGCAAAGTAAAACTGCGAAAACTTAAGATACGTTGTTTATCTGGTGTCTTAATTTTTGCATCGAAATGTTATAGGTAGATTAAGAGACTATCTTTGGGCGTGAGATAGTCTACATCTCTGTTCTGTATTAGAAAATATATATTGTATTAGGTTGTAATATGACAAAATCATGCAAGTCAAATGTATTTAAAACAAATTTGCTGTATACATGTTATCGAACATGGTGAGATAGAGGTAGAAACACATAGAATATCTAAAGAAGACATTGCTTCTATAGTAGATCTTAGATGAATCATTGGTAAAACTATTCATATATATACATTGTTAAGAGTACGATTATTAGATGAACAGACACAATGATATTTTAATTTGTTCATTAGACAAGATGCTATTTTTTTATATACAAACTCTTAAACATTTAATAGTGTTTAAAACAATACATTTTTCACAAATATACGACACTGTAGGTATCACTTTTCAATTTTTATATTGTTCATTCATAATGATAGTCATCTAATGATTCATTGTGTGCGGATATATTTAATGAGAATTGTACCTGAAGAGGCGCAGTTTGTATTGTGATCAAATTATTAACACACAGTGTATAATGGAAATATTGTCACGCTGAGACTTTGCACATGTGATTTCAGGTAATCTTTGTACCCACATCTATTAGTTAGTCAGTTTTGATTATCTTAACATCAGGTGTTAGACTACACACTAGTAAATATTTTCAAATAGAGTGAAGAGTACATCTCTACTTATCTAGGATTTGTGTACTCCATATGAATATTTATATAATTATGTCGTTTCATATTGAACAATTTCACAAGGTGTAATGTATATTATAACTTGTTTCCTTATCGATAATATATAGCACCATGTAGATGTGATACTTTTATTAATAAAATTAACTATGTAGAAACACAATAATTCAATTATTATACAAATCTGGATTTTTAGATATTATGATACATAATGTTACAGAAACTATTGAATATTAAACTACATAATTATACATAATCACGTAATCTAGCGACTCAGAAGTTACTATACAAAATGTGGATACACACATTCATAGTTTAACAAGTGGATTAATTATAATTTTAGTGTAAAAATATTCAAAAAAAGAATTTATACACATTCCTTTTGTGATAGCATCACCGAACGATGGCTGTGTTGGTGGGGTAAATTTAGTTGGAGATACAATTAATAGGGATATGACTGAGAACTCTATTGTTTGGTGTTCACATGTATACAACCCTTGAGTTTTTATAGACTAACAAAAATATGGTTAAAAAGATGGCTTACTTTTAGACAAAAGGATTTA
Source organism: Pardosa pseudoannulata (assembly GCA_032207245.1). Classification (NCBI taxonomy): domain Eukaryota; kingdom Metazoa; phylum Arthropoda; class Arachnida; order Araneae; family Lycosidae; genus Pardosa; species Pardosa pseudoannulata. The sequence continues at coordinate 68,529,693 of CM063505.1, read as the reverse complement.
TGAGTTCATTTAATTAGTTCAATATCTAACAAAGAATTGAGCTGTTTAAAAATTGGAGTTTCAGATGCATTTGGTTTCATGAGTAAGCATTTGGTGTCAATAATTGTAATTATTGTAGGTTATGTTTTATTTTTTCTAACTTGACTATTATAAAAACATGAATTGAAAATGTAGATACTTTAATATTGAACAACGAGAAATAATTAGATATTACGTAGGGGGGAGTACAGAAAACATTTAAATCATTATTTAGAAGATATATGTACTATGACATTATTAATATGGTGAAGTAGAGAATGATATTCATTTAGGGAAGAGAATCAAAAATAGAGCTTTAAAAATAATTAGATTATTATAAATGAGAATATTAAAGGAGAGATTTCAAAAGGTATGCTATTCAGTTAATATTTAATTTCTGTTCACTTGTATTTATACAGATCTCAAGTTTTAAAAATAATCTCTATGCAGGAAAAATAAATTTAGAGACTTAATGGTTCATTTTATAGAAGAAGACTATCTGAGGAGTGAAAATATTTATTAAATGGTATTTTTTTTTTTTGCTGTTGGGGGTTTGGTAAGTGGTGGATTGTTATTTTGTAATTTTGAGGGGGACTAATGCTAAATATGTGTTGGTTTATATGTGAAATTTTTGGTGGGGGGCTTTGGATTTTTTGGTTGGTTTTTTTTTATCTTTTTTTTTTATATGTTTTAATCTTTTAGATAACATGGGGTAAAAAATATCTTGTAGTGGTATATATAAATAGTAAAAGATTGTTAGAATGTTTTTATTGGGGAAAGTACAATGTGTAAGTTATATATATATTTATATATATGGGGTGGGGGTGTGGGTAATCCATAATTAGGGGGTGGGTTGTTGGGGGGGGAGTGGGTATAATTGTTTTTGGAGATATCAGTTTTTTGTTGGTTTACATATATTTGAATGCTATATTTCGATGGTAAGAACTAATATTGAGTATGTATTGTTTATTGTGATTTTTTATTTTGATGGTATATATATATAGTGTGGAGAATTTTTTTATAGAAATGATTGATTATGTATAATATTTATGAAAATTTTTTGTTAAAAATTATATCTAAAATTTCGTAATTAATAATATATTTGTTTTTTTGGTATTGTATCTTTATATATATATTTATTTTCTTATATTATATTTATTTTTTTTTTTTTATTTTATGGTGTTTTAATGTTTGTGTTGTTTTATATTTCTTTTTTATTAATTGTGTATATAATTTGTGGTAGTTGTTTATAAGTGTGGTTTTATTAGATATTTATTATTGTGGGTTTTATTATTTTTTTACTTTTATTATCTATATTGTGTTTAGTAATATTTATTATAATTGTGTAATATTATTAATATTATATTGTGATCTTTATATTTAAGTATATTTATTTATTTTTTTTCTATTATTTTTTTTTATATTTTTTTTATTTTATGTGGATAAAATTTTTTGTGTTTTTCTTTTCATTGTTCTTTAAATTTATTTCTTTGTTTTGTCACTTATATATTATTTTTATAGTTTCGTTATTATTTTGAATTTTTATTTAATGTTTGGCTGGTGTTTCGTTATATTATTTTATATAATTATTATTCGGTTTGAATTCATATTATTTGGGTTATATATTTATTTAGTTTGGTCTATATAGATTATTGTGATTAGTGTTGTATTATTATTATTTATTTGCATATTTTTAATAATTATTTAGTTTTATAATTATTTTTTTTCTAAAATAGTATATTTGTATTATTTTTATATATTTTTTTTATAATATTAGATATTTAATATATTGAATATATTATATAAATTTAATTATATATGAAAATGGTATTATATTTAAATATAAAATATTATTTAATAAATATATGTTTGTTTGTTATTTTTGATTTTGAATGGTGGTGGTGGAAATAGAATAGTGTTAAATAACTACAATTCTTGTCTATATGTTATCAAGAAAATACAAAATTTTAATATTTTTTAATGGTTTTTGAATCACTAATATTTCGTTTAGAATTTAGTTGTTTTTCAGTTTCCTTTATTTATTAGGTAGTTTTGTAAATTGCTCCATCATACCGTAAATAAAATACTATAATAATAAAATACTATAGCAATAAGAATAAAATAATATAAGAATAAAATACTGTAACAATAAAATGAAGTGCGTATTTATAGTGTGGAACGAATCAATGAAGTGTAACACATTGAATTATAAACAATAATAGAATTTTACAAGCGGAAACACAGATTAACTAGCCGATTAGTTCATGCCTGTTTATGTTTGTTTAGTAAAATTTTACACATACAACTTTCCATCTTGAGATAAATTATTACTTTTTTGTGTAGTTTACTCTAAAAACAAAGGCATTATTTCTTTTACGTCTCATTTTTCCCGCCATATACTAGATTCATACCTTATTGAATTCATTTGACTTATTCTCAGTTTTAGTATTTTACTTTTTACATTATATAACTATCTTATTTATCTCTAGAAAAACAAAGTTACCAGTATTATAAATGATTCTGAAATCTGTTCTGTAATTAAGGAAGAAGAATACAAAAATTTTTACACATACAACTTCCCAGCTTGAAATAAATTATTACTTTTTTGTATAGTTTACTCTAAAAACAAAGGCATTGTTTGTTTTAAGTCTCATTTTTCCCGCCATATCCTCGATTCATACCTTATTCAGTTCATTTAACTTATTCCCAGTTTTAGTATTTTACTGTTTACATTAAATAACTATCTTATTTCTCTCTGAAAAAACAAAGTTACTTGCATATAAATGATTCTGAAATCTGGTCTCTAATTAAGGAGGAAGAATGCAAAAAATTTTACACATACAACTTTCCAGCTTGAAATAAATTATTACTTTTTTGTGTAGTTTACTCTAAAAAAATGCATTGTTTGTTTTACATTTAATTTTTCTCGCCATATACTCGATTCATACCTTATTCAATTCATTTGACTTAAAACTAGTTTTAGTATTTTACTTTTTACATTATATAACTATCTTATTTCTCTCTGGAAAAACAAAGTTACCAGTATATAAATGATTCTGAAATCTGGTCTCTAATTAAGGAGGAAGAATACAAAAACTTTTACACATACAACTTTCCAGCTTGAAATAAATTATTACTTTTTTGTGTAATTTACTCTAAAAACAAATGCATTGTTTGTTTTACATTTAATTTTTCCCGCCATATACTCGATTCATACCTTATTCAATTCATTTGACTTAGGCCCAGTTTTAGTATTTTACTTTTTGCATTATATAACTATCTTCTTTCTCTCTGGAAAAACAAAGTTACCAGTATATAAATGATTCTGAAATCTGGTCTCTAATTAAGGAGGAAGAATACAAAAAATTTACACATACAACTTTCCAGCTTGAAATAAATTATTACTTTTTTGTGTAGTTTACTCAAAAACAAAGGCATTGTTTGTTTTACTTCTCCTTTTTCCCTCCATATACTCAATTCATAAATTATTCAATTCATTTGACTTATTCCCAGTTTTAGTATTTTACTTTTTACATTATATAACTATCTTATTTCTCTCTGGAAAAACAAAGTTACCAGTATATAAATGATTCTGAAATCTGGTCTCTAATTAAGGAGGAAGAATACAAAAAATTTACACATACAACTTTCCAGCTTGAAATAAATTATTACTTTTTTGTGTAGTTTACTCTAAAAACAAAGGCATTGTTTGTTTTACGTCTCATTTTTCCCGCCATATACTCGATTCATACCTTATTCAATTCATTTGACTTATTCCCAGTTTTAGTATTTTACTTTTTACATTATATAACTATCTTATTTCTCTCTGAAAAAACGAAGTTACCAGTATATAAATGATTCTGAAATCTGGTCTCTAATTAAGGAGGAAGAATAAAAAAAATTTTACACATACAACTTTCCAGCTTGAAATAAATTATTACTTTTTTGTGTAGTTTACTCTAAAAACAAAGGCATTGTTTGTTTTACGTCTCATTTTTCCCGCCATATACTCGATTCATACCTTATTGAATTCATTTGACTTATTCCCAGTTTTAGTATTTTACTTTTTACATTATATAACTATCTTATTTCTCTCTAGAAAAACAAAGTTACCTGTATATAAATGATTCCGAAATCTAGTCTCTAATTAAGAAGGAAGAATACAAAATAGCAGATTTCGAAAGGAAGGTGATGAGATATATCTTTGGGGATGTGAAAGAAAACAACATTTGGAGACTACACTTGGATTCGAAAATTTATAGGACTTTAGAGAGCTCGATATAATACTAAAAAATATAAAACTAAATAACTGAACTGTTTATATCACAAGGACAGAAGAGGGAATTTTGGTGAAGAAAGTTTTCATTACCAAGCCCTTTACCCAAGAGAGGAAAAATTAATCTTCTTTGGATGAAATCAATTTAATTTGATTTTAAAGCAATGGCTGTAAAGAATTAGCAAATAATGGCGAAGAGTAACCCTCCAGAGAAGAATTTTCATCGCTTTGGCCAACTCTGGGCTGTTTGTCAATTATAATTATGATATGCCCTTACTATAGTTTATATATTTAGTATCTCTAAAGTTTTTTAAAGAACTATAAATTCTGTAAACTTTTTTTAGTGTTTTCTAGTGGATAGAATTCATTTAACCCTAAAAGTATAAATAAAACAAATCTAATTCCTCAAGTGTATTTACATTTAAACTCAGCATCAGTAAGACATAATCTCCTAAATCCTTGCATTAATTTTCATATCTTTTCATATAGCTTCATGAGCCAAATCTATATGTAGATGATTTTAAAAACTCAGTTCCATAAAACTGTAATGATTAATTACAAAAATAGTACTTTCTAAACTTTCTGTTTAAGAACGTGTAAGTACGTTAGTGAAATTTTTTTAAATAGCGAAACAAAACATATTATAAAATCACAAAAAACCTTAGTCATATGAAGATTTAAAAAATATTCATTTCTTCGAAAGTGAATTTTTTATAGATAAATTATGTTTTCCTGCTATTGACAATACAGTAGGGTATATTAAATTTTAAAGATAAGATTTATTATTCAGTCACCTAATTATAAAATAAATAATTTTTAATGAAAATTAGGTTTCAGGGTTTTGAGTATTTTTTTACAGTATTAATATGTGCTATTCAATATTTTTTGTTCTCCCCTAGTAGATTTTAAACGTCATGTTTATTTAAAACTATTATTTATTTGAATCAACTGTATACTTACTGAATCTTTCTAGGTTTGTATAATATTATTTAAATCTTTTTTTACTGTACCTCTTTTTAATGCATTGCATTTTATAAAATTTTCTAAATCCACTTCTATATTTACATTACACATCATTCTATGTAAGTATTGATTCATTTAGTTTGTAAATAACTAATCGAATAATACAAAATACCACATTATATTAGACTATCCCAAAAGATCTGAGGTATTTAATGATAAAAACAAATGAAAAACATACGCAAATTTCTCTGAATCACATTTGTTTCTGTGAATTTATTCATCTCTGCTGCAGTTTAAGAATTTCTACATAATGATCATTGTCTTTTCGTTCTATTTCTTCAAAATTGAATATTTTATAGCAAAATTATTTTTTGCTGCTATTGACAATACAGCAGAGTATATAAAATTTTAAAGATACGATTTATTATTCAGTCACCTAATTATAAAATAAATAATTTTAAATAATTAATTCTTTGTCAAAATCACTTCTGAGTTTACATGATAACAAACTACAATGGATCGGGAGGTTAAAGTTTTCGAATTATTCTTGGATGATAAATGGTGAGCCGTGGGTCGCTTTTTTTTAGTTGTTTTTTTCAGTTTTTTTTTCGTTTGGTTTTTCAAGTTTTTCTTTCTCCATTTCATCATTTTCCAATGAAAATGAAATTACAAAAAGTGCATGCAAGTAGTAAAGCTGGAAGCATAAGGAAATGACTTTGTTGATACATATAAGGTTTCTAGAGTGGCAGATGCTATGATGGAAGATGAGAGAAACGCAGCAGGGTTGGATGATGGACGACAGAAAATAAAGTGAAAAACTTTAAAGATTAGGGACATCTTTACAAAACTAAGATTGATGATTTTGAAGTTATATAAATTGTGTAACAAAGACTAAAAATCATGTTTATCTCCAATATTGATCATGAACATAAAATTACGACGGGTTTTGCTTCTAAACTGTAAACGCATATTTAAGAAGAATTTTAAAATAAATGCTTTTAATATTACTGTAAATAAAACATATAATTTCTAGATTCTTTAATCCAGTTAATACTTAAGAAATAATTTGAAAATATATCTAACAGAAAATTGTGTCTGCAAACAATTATTAATAATGCAATAAAAATATCTTCTTTATTGATATATCAATATCAGATGAATATTTGGTTTCAGGGTTTTGAGTATTTTGTGCAGTATTAATATGTGCTATTCAATATTTTTGGGGGATTCAAACCAAAGTTCTCCACAAGTAGATTTTAAAAGTCATGTTTATTTAGAAAAGTTATTGATTTTAATCAACTGTATACTTACTTAGACTTTCTAGGTTTGTGTAATATTATTTAAATTTTTTTTTTACTGTACCTCTATTTAATGCATTGCGATTTATAAAATTTCGTATATCTACATCTATATTTACATTACAAATCATTCTGTGTAAGTCTTGATTCACTTAGTTTGTTCGTAATTAATCGAATAATAAAAAATACCACATTATATTAGGCTATCCAAAAGATCAAAGTTTTTTAATAATAAAAACAAATGAAGCCGTACAAAAATATACGCAAATTTCTCTGAATCACATTTGTTTCAGTGAATTTATTCATCTCTGGTGCAGTTTAAGAATTCCTACATAATTGTCATTCTCTTTTCGTTCTATTTCTTCAAAATTGAATTTTTTATAGCTAAACTATTTTTTGCTGCTATTGACAATACAGCAGAGTATATTAAATTTTAAAGATAAGATATATTATTCAGTCACGTAATTATAAAATAAATAATTTTTAATAATTAATTCTTTGTCAAAATCACGTCTGAGTTTACATGGTAACAAAATACAATGGATCAAGAGGTTAAAATTTTCGAATTATTCTTGGATGATAAATGGTGGTGTCAATATCATATTTGAAAATTAAATTACAAAAAGTGCATGCAAGCAGTAAAGCATAAGGAAATGATTTTGTTGATACATATAAGGTTTCTAGAGTGGCAGATGCTATGAAGGAAGATGAGAGAAACGCAGCAGGGTTGGATGATGGACGACAGAAAATAAAGTGAGAAACTTTAAAGATTAGGGACATCTTTACAAAACTAAGATTGATGATTTTGAAGTTACATAAATTGTGTAACAAAGACTAAAAAATCATCTTTATCTCCAATATTGATCATGCACATAAAATTACGACGGTTTTGCTTCTACACTAAAAATGCATATTTAAGTCTAAAATAAATGCTTTTAATTTTACTGTAAAGAAAACCTATACTTTCTAGATTCTTTAATAAAGTTAATACTTAAGGGATAATTTGAAGATACTGTTAACAGAAAATTCTGTCTGCAAAACAATTATTAATAATGATTATTAATAAAAATACATTTTTATTGATGTACCAATATCAAATGAAATTTAGGTTTCAGGGTTTTGAGTATTTTTTACAGTATTAATACGTGCTATTCAATAGTTTTTGGGGATTCAAGCCAAAGTTCTCACTAGTAGATTTTAAAAGTCATGTTTATTCAAAAAAGTTATTTATTTGAATCAACAGCATACTTACTTAGTCTTTCTAGGTTTTGTAAAATATTATTTAAATTTTTTTTACTGTACCTCATTTTAATGCATTGCAATTTATAAAATTTTCTATATCTACTTCTATATTTACATTACACATTATTCTATGTAAGTCTTCATTAACTTAGTTTGTAAGTAATTAATCGAATAATTCAAAATACCACAGTATATTAGGCTATCCCAAAAGATCTGCGGTTTTTAATGATAAAAACAAATGCAAAACATACGCTAATTTCTCTGAATCACATTTGTTTCAGTGAATTTATTCATCTCTGCTGCAGTTTGAGAATTCCTACATAATTGTCATTCTCTTTTCGTTCTATTTCTTCAAAATTAATTTTTTATAGCTAAATTATTTTTTGCTGCTATTGACAATACAGAAGGGTATATTAAATTTTAAAGATAAGATTTATTATGTAGTCATTTAATTATAAAATAAATAATTTTTAATAATTAATTCTTTGTCAAAATCACTTCTGAGTTTACATGATAACAAACTACAATGGATCGGGAGGTTAAAATTTTCGAATTATTCTTGGATGATAAATGGTGGTGTCAATATCATATTTGAAAATGAAATTACAAAAAGTGCATGCAAGCAGTGAAGCTGAAAGCATAAGGAAATGACTCTGTTGATACATATAAGGTTTCTAGAGTGGCATATACTGTGATGGAAGATGAGAGAAACGCAGCAGGGTTAGATGATGGACGACAGAAAATAAAGTGAGAAACTTTAAAGATTAGGGACATCTTTACAAAACTAAGATTGATGATTTTGAAGTTATATAAATTGTGTAACAGAGACTAAAAAATCATGTTTATCTCCAATATTGATCATGCACATAAAATTATGACTGTTTTGCTTCTAAACTAAAAATGCATATTTAAGAAGAGCTAATATTTAAGAATGCATATTTAAGAAGAGAAATAAATGTTTTTAATATTACTGTAAATAAAACAAATACTTTCTAGATTCTTTAACCTAGTTAATACTTAAGGAATATTTTTAAAATACATCTAAAAAAAATTCTGTCTTCAAACAATTACTAATAATGCAATAAAAATATTTTTTATTACTATATCAATATCAGATGAAAATTGGGTTTCAGGGTTTTGAATATTTTTTACAGTGTCAATATGTGCTATTCAATAGTTTTTGGGGATTCAAACCAAAGTTCTCCCTTAATAGATTTTAAAAGTTATGTTTATTTAAAAATATTATTTATTTGAATCAATTGTATACTTACTTAGTCTTTCTAGGTGTGTATAATATTATTTAAATCTTTTTTACTGTACCTCTTTTTAATGCATTGCAATTTATAAAATTTCCGAAATCCACTTCCATTTTACATTACACATCATTCTTTGTAAGTCTTGATTCACTTAGTTTGTAAATAATTAATCGAATAATGCAAAATACCACATTATATTTGGCTATCCCAAAAGATCTGCGGTTGCAAATGAAAAACATACGCAAATTTCTCTGAATCACATTTGTTTTAGTGAATTTATTCATCTCTACTGCAGTTTAAGAATTCCTACATAATTATCATTGTCTTTTCGTTCTATTTCTTCAAAATTGAATATTTTATTGCTAAACTATTTCTTGCTGTTATTGCCAATACAGCAGAGTATATTAAATTTTAACGATAAGATGTATTATTCAGTCACCTAACTAAAAAATAAATAATTTATAATAATTAATTCTTTGTCAAAATCACTCCTGAGTTTACATGGTAACACACTACAATGGATCAGGAAGTTATAGTTTCCGAATTATTCTTGGATGATAAATGGTGGTGTCAATATCATATTTGAAAATGAAATTACAAAAAGTGCATGCAAGCAGTAAAGCTGGAAGCATAAGGAAATGACTTTGTTGATACATATAAGGTTTCTAGAGTGGCAGATACTATGATGGAAGATGAGAAAGACAGCAGGTTAGATGATGATGGACGACAGAAAAATAAAGTGAGAAACTTTAAAGATTAGGGACATCTTTACAAAACTAAGATTGATGATTTTGAAGTTACATAAATTGTGTAACAAAGACTAAAAATCATCTTTATCTCCAATATTGATCATGCTATAATAAATACGACGGTTTTGCTTCTTAAACTAAAAACGCATATTTAAGAAGAATTCTAAAATAAATGCTTTTAAATTAACTGTAAATAAAAATATAATTCTAGACATCTAACAAAAAAATTCTGTTGCAAACAATTATTAACATAATGCAATAAAAATAATTTTTTTATTAATATATCAATCAGATGAAAATTAGGTTTCACGGTTTTGAGTATTTTTTACAGTATTAATATGTGCTATTTGAATATTTTTGGGGATTTCAAACAAAAGTCTCTAGTAGATTTTAAATCATTTATTTAAAATTTATTTATTTAATCAACTGTATACTACTTAGTTTTTCTAGTTTGTATAAATTACTTAAATCTTTTTTTACTGTACCCTCTTTTTAATGCATTGCAATTTATAAAATTTCTATAATCTATATATATATTTACATACACATCATTCTGTGTAAGTCTTGATTCACTTAGTTTGTAAGTAATTTAATCAAATAATGCAAAATACCACATTATATTATTAATCCAAAAATCTACGTTTTTTTTTTAATAAATAAAAAAATAATTTATACAAAAACATATGAAAATTCTCTTAATCACATTTGTTTCAGTGAATTTATTCATCTACTGCAGTTTAAAAATTCCTACAAAAGTCATTATTTTTTTCGTTCTATTCAAAATTGAATTTTTACATCTAAATTACTTTTTGCTGCTATTGACAATACAGCAGGTATATTAAATTTTAAAGATAAGATTATTATCAGTCACCTAATTTAATAAAATATTTTTAATAATTAATTCTTTGTCAAAATCACTTCTGAGTTTACATGGTAACAAAATACAATATCAGAGGTTAAAGATTTTCGAATTATTCTTGCGACAAAAAAAAATGCAAAACTTTAAAAATTAGGAAATACAAAAGTTGAGAATTTTAAGTTACATAAACAAATAAAGCTAAAAATATTTTATCTCCTATTGATACATAAATTGATTTGCTTAATATACTAAAATTGTATAATAAGATTAAAATAATGCTTTTAATATACTGTAAATATAAACAATACTTTCTAGATCTTTATCTGATAATACTTAAGCAAATTTGAAGATATTTTGAACAAAAAATTCAGCAAAAAATTATTAATAAACATAAAAATAATTTTTTTTGATAGATTCATATCAGAAGAAAAATATTCAGAGTTAGAGTATTTTTGCAAATTAAGTCATAAATAAAATAGAATTAGTGCTATTATATTGATCATGAACATAAAATTACAGGTTTTGCTTCTAAACTGTAAACCATATTTAAGAAGTTTAAAATAAATGCTATTAATATTACTGTTTAATATAAAACATACTTTCTAGATTCTTTAATCCAGTTAATACTTAAAAATAATTTAAAATACAACAAAAAATTGTGTCTGCAAACAATTATTATAATGCAATAAAAAAATTTTTATTGATATCAAATCAGATGAAAATTTTTTCAGGGTTTTGAGTATTTTTACAGTATTAAATATGTGCTATTCAATATTTTTGGGGATTCAAACCAAAGTTCTCCACAATAGATTTTAAAAGTCATGTTTATTTAAAAAGTATATTATTTGAATCAACTGTATACTTACTTAGTCTTTCTAGGTTTGTATAATATTATTTAAATCTTTTTTTTTTAGTACCTCTATTTTAATGCATTGCATTTATAAAATTTCCTAAATCACTTCTATATTTACATTACACATCATTCTTTGTAAGTCTTGATTCACTTATTTGTAAATTAATCGAATAATAAAATACCACATTATATTAGGCTATCCCAAAAGATCTGGTTTTAATGCAAATGAAAAACATACGCAAATTTCTCTGAATCACATTTGTTTTAGTGAATTTATTCATCTCTACTGCAGTTTAAGAATTCCTACATAATTATCATTGTCTTTTCGTTCTATTTCTTCAAAATTGAATTTTTTGTAGCTAAACTATTTTTTATGCTATTGATAATACAGCAGAGTATATTAAATTTTAAAGATAAGATGTATTATTCAGTCACCTAACTAAAAAATAAATAATTTATAATAATTAATTCTTTGTCAAAATCACTCCTGAGTTTACATGGTAACACACTACAATGGATCAGGAAGTTATAGTTTCCGAATTATTCTTGGATGATAAATGGTGGTGTCAATATCATATTTGAAAATGAAATTACAAAAAGTGCATGCAAGCAGTAAAGCTGGAAGCATAAGGAAATGACTTTGTTGATACATATAAGGTTTCTAGAGTGGCAGATACTATGATGGAAGATGAGAGAAACGCAGCAGGGTTAGATGATGGACGACAGAAAATAAATTGAGAAACTTTAAAGATAAGAGACATCTTTACAAAACTAAGATTGATGATTTTGAAGTTACATAAACCACATAACAAAGACTAAAAAATCATGCTTATCTCCAATATGGATCATGAACATAAAATTACGACGGGTTTTGCTTCTAAACTAAAAAAACATATTTAAGTCTATAAAATAAATGCTTTTAATATTACTGTAAAAAAACAATACTTTCTAGATTCTTTAATAGTTAATACTTAAGGGAAATTGAAGATACTCTAACAGAAAATTCTGTCTCAAAACAATTATTAATAATGCAATAAAAATACATTTTTTATTGATATCAATATCAGATGAAAATTAGGTTTCAGGTTTTGAGTATTTTTTACAGTATTAATATGTGCTATTCAATAGTTTTGGGGATTCAAAAAGTTCCCTAATTAGATTTTTAAAATATGTTTATTTAAAAAAAGTTATTTATTTGAATCAACAATACTTACTTAGTCTTTCTAGGTTTTGTAAAATATTATTTAAATTTTTTTTACTGTACCTCATTTAATGCATTGCAATTTAAAAATTTTCTATATCACTTCATATTTACATTACACATTGTTTGTAAGTCTTCATTAACTTAGTTTGTAATAATTAATCGAATAATTCAAAATACCACAATTATTAGCTATCCCAAAAGATCTGCGGTTGTAAAAACAAATGAAAAACATACGCTAATTTCTCTGAATCACATTTGTTTAGTGAATTTATTCATCTCTGCTGCAGTTTGAAATTCCTACATAATTATCATTTTTTTCGTTCTATTTCTTCAAAATTGAAATTTTTTATACTAAATATTTTTTTGCTGCTATTGACAATACAGAAGAGTATATTAAATTTTAAAGATAAGATTTATTATTGCAGTCATTTAATTATAAAATAAATAATTTTTAATAATTAATTCTTTGTCAAAATCACTTCTGTACATGATAACAAATACAATGGATCAGGAGGTTTAAATTTCGAATTATTCTTATGATAAATGGTGGTGTCAATATCATATTTGAAAATGAAATTACAAAAAGTGCATGCAAGCAGTAAAGCTGGAAGCAGAAGGAAATGACTTTGTTGATACATATAAGTTTCTAGAGTGCATATACTGTATGGAAGATAAGAAACGCAGCAGGGTTAGATAACGACAGAAAATAAAGTGAAACTTTAAATTTAGGCATCTTTACAAAACTAAGATTGATGATTTTGAAGTTACATAAACCACATAACAAAGACTAAAAAATCATGCTTATCTCCAATATGGATCATGAACATAAAATTACGACGGGTTTTGCTTCTAAACTGTAAACGCATATTTAAGAAGAATTCTAAAATAAATGCTTTTAAATTAACTGTAAGTAAAACATATACTTTCTAGATTTGATTTTTTAATCTAGTTTATACTTAAGGAATAATTTAAGGAAACTTCTAACAGAAAATTAATTCTGTCTGTAAAACAATTATTAATAATGCAATAAAAACATATTTTTTATTGATATATCAATATCAGATGAAAATTAGGTTTCAGGGTTTTGAGTAATTTTTACAGTATTAATATTTGATATTCAATATTTTTCGGGGATTCATACAAAAGTTCTCCCTTAGTAGATTTTAAAAGTCATGTTTATTTGAAAATGTTATTTATTTGAATCAACTGTATAATTTCTTAGTCTTTCTAGGTTTGTATAATATTATTTAAATCTTTTTTTTACTGTACCACTTTTTTAATGCATTGCAATTTATAAAATTTTGTCTATCTACATCTATATTTACATTACACATCATTCTGTGTAAGCCTTGATTCACTTAGTTTGTAAGTAATTAATCAAATAATGCAAAATACCACATTATATTAGGCTATTCAGAAAGATCTACGGTTTTTTATAATAAAAACAAATGAAGGCGTACTAAAACATCCTCAAACTTCTCTGAATCACATTTGTTTTAGTTAATATTATTAGTGAATTTATTCAGCTCTACTGCAGCTTAAGAATTCCTACATAATTGTCATTGTCTTTTAGCAAAGAAGTCATCAAGGAACTGGTTAACAGTTCTCCAAAACAATAGGCTCTAGGTTGTTTATAAAAATTTGCCTGATGTGACATAAATCGGAGAGGGCTAGGTCTGGTGAATGTAGAAAAATGAAATTAAATCCAGAATTCCTAAGTAAATGTCCTTCAACAAAATGTGGAGTCCAATTTTGTCATGATAGAAGACAGAACATCCATCATATACAGAACCATAGGTAAGTTCTGGGTGCTTTGATTGGATTTTTATTTTTAAAAATGCCATTTAGAAAAAATATATTTCCTTACTTAATTTCCTAAAATAACAACAAATTATAACATACATCTCTTTGTAGTCATCATGCAAAAAGCATTTCTTCTTTGGGATTCATCACCCACTCTTTTAGATGCTATTAAAGATATCTTTATCTCATGACCCTTTGCATGCAACACCATTGTATATATGCTTTTCTCATCTCCAGTAATAAAATGTTTTTAAAAGAAACGTATTTTTTTCGTTTTAGTAAAATATTACATTCTATAATTTTAGCAATCATATTCTACAGTATTTAGGTCTGGCATATACGTACCTTCTTGTGGTTTACATACTCAAAAGACTCTGATACTGTACAAAACACTCTGAAATATTTAACCCTTTCGTGGGCCATGGGAAGATTACTTTCCACCTACACAATCTTACAAAATACACCTGTGGGGAGCACAAAACACATTCTAATATATTGGTCTTGTTATTGAAACGAAGGGAAGACTGATTCCCGCTTCGGTTTTGCGCTGGCATCCATTGTTCGCTCGATTGAATAAAATTAGCAGCTCTGTTTTGAAAGTTTGGAAACGTGGAATGAGAAATAAATGGCAGACGAAAGGCTTAATCTGGTCCTGAACAACATATTGTGCACTTTTAGAGATAATTTCTCTTAACAAGTTGTCTTACAAGGGATGGTTGCGCAGAAAGGTCAGCATCTTTGAGGCTGAAATGTTTACTCTTCTCTAACCACATTCGAACTGTGACATGAGAATTATTTGTTGCTCTTATGCATCCCCAATTTTACGAGCAATTTGAATAAGAATTTTCTCTATTTTTCACAATAAAAGAAAATAAGATGACGAAAATTATCATCTGAAAATATTGTGCCTAACATATTCCAGATTTATTCAGACTGATCAGAAGTAACCACATTTATTCATATGTATCAATAAAAATCAGACCTTGTCAGCAATATCAAAATATTCTTCAGCAAATCAACCTCGATTTGTGAAACTGCAAAATTTTCTGAATTACTCATATATTTTGATTGGTGACAATAATATTTTTTTATATAATTTGTCTCCTACTTCCCACAATACTAGTGCTATCATATTCTGGTCGAGATATGTCACAGGACGAATTCTGCGTCATAATGACGTCAGAAGATGCTAGAGATGGAAAAGAAAATAAGATGACGAAAATTATCATCTGAAAATATTGTGCCTAACATATTCCAGATTTATTCAGACTGATCAGAAGTAACCACATTTATTCATATGTATCAATAAAAATCAGACCTTGTCAGCAATATCAAAATATTCTTCAGCAAATCAACCTCGATTTGTGAAACTGCAAAATTTTCTGAATTACTCATATATTTTGATTGGTGACAATAATATTTTTTTATAATTTGTCTCCTACTTCCCACACCCAAACGATGGCCGATTGGTTAGGGTGCTGGTCTTCCGTACCGGAGTTCGTAGGTTCGAATCCCACTGTGGCATGGATGTTCGTAAACATTCGGAATCGGCTTTAAGCTGTAGGTCCCGGTCTCATTAGCCCTCGTGTTGCAAAAAGTAGACCGTAGCACTCCAAACCAAACCAAACCTACTTACCACAATAATAGTGCTATCTTATTTCGGTCAAGATATGTCACAGGCGAATTCTGCGTCATACTGACGTCAGAAGGTGCTAGAGATGGAAATTTGGTGTCATAAATTCCTCTCTATCACGTCATTAGGAAGCGGAACTCGCCTGTGCTATATCCTGAACGCCAAAATTTTCAATTACCGTAAGTATTCTTGAAAAAAATCTTAAAACCACCTGTTTACTTTCTGTAACTAAAAAAATGCATAACAATTTTTAAAAACTCATTTGCATACTCATTCTATAAAATTTGCCTTAGTTTTGATTTCTACATCATTATTTCTTTAATGGATTTGGGTTATGCCACCAAACATAAATGCATTAATTAAAAAGACTAAAGTGACGGTAAATGTTTAAACGTCCATTTATTAAACAACTACACATCAAGAAAATTTATTGTAATTCATAAAAAATCCAAACAATACCATTTCTATTTATGTCATGAAAAATTTAAATTAAGCTCTATTTTCCAAACTCGTAAGTTTCATTTAACTAACCTTATTTTCCCTAACTAAATTATTTTGAGAACAGGCGTTCAGGAAATAAGTAGTAAGTAATATTCAGATTCTAACTCGTTGACGCTTTCAATTTTTCTTTTACACAATTGTTTTTATTTTGATATTTCATTCCTTCATTTAGCCCACACTATTTGACAGATATGAAATTTGAATTTCCAACAGCTATCAATCAAACTAAACATTAAAGCTATTATTTATGCCATATATTCATTTTTAAGACTAGATCAAGTCGAAAAGATGGAATAGAAAAAGTTACAAAGTGAGTTGAAAGACGACTTTTGATAGATTTGACTTTCAAAAAACCTTTTTGGATCAAATTGTTTTAATTTAATTTTTACCTGCTTAATGAATATCTGAATGGTATAAAAATATGCAGGTTATAAAATAGGCCTTAAAATTACATGAGTTTATTAATTAATGTCAGAAAATAAATTGAAGCTATACATTCATATTATGTAAAAAGTATCGTTTAATAGAAATTCTGAAAGAGATAAAGAGCTATATTTATCAAAGGCAATTCAATCTGCACTGTATTTAGAGCAAAGATGTCAAACTCGTATCTCACGGGTTACATGTAGCTCACAACAAATGTATTTACAATTAATTAATTCAATATAGCAGAATGTTGAAAAAGGATTAATATAAATTTCGTGATTAAATTTTAAAATTTTGTGTGATGCAGTTTGTCATCTCCGTTTTTCTAGTATTTTTCTTTTACACAATTGTCTTTCATTTTGATATTTCATTCCTTTATTTACCCACCACTATTTTACAGATATAAAATTTGAGTTTCTTACAGCTATCAATTAAACCAAACATTAAAGCTATTATTTATACCATATATTCATTTTTAAGACTAGACCAAATCGAAAAGAGGAAATAAAAAAAAATTAAGAAGTAAGCTTAAAGGCGGCTTTTGATAGAAATAATTTTTTTTTAATTTTTTATAAAATTGTTTTAATTTTGTTTTAATTTAGTTTTTATCTGATTAGTGAATATTGCATAGTATAAAATAGGTAAATAGGTCTTAAAATTATCTGCGTTTATTAATTAATGTTAGGATATAAATTGAAGTTATAAATTTGGATTATGTAAAAAGTATCGTTTAATAAAAATGTTGAATAAGAGAAGGAGCTATATTTATCAATTTAATGGTAGATCATTTGTCACAAAGCTTTTTAAGACCATTAAATCTGAACTGTATTTAGAGCAAAGTTGTCAAAATTGTATCTAGTGGGTTGCATGTGGCTCATAATATATTTGAAATTAACTCAATATAAAAGAATTTTGCAAAATAATAAATATAAATTTCGTGACTAAATTTTAAAATCTTGTGTGATGCTGTTTGTCATCTCCGTTTTTCTAGCATTTTTCTTTTGCACAATTGCCTTTCATTACGATATTTCATTTCTTCATTTAGCCCACACTATTCGATTGATATGAAATTTGAGCTTCCAACAGCTATCAATTAAACCAAACATTAAAGCTATTATTTATGCAATATACTCATTTTTAAGACTAGATCAAGTCGAAAAGAGGGAATAGAAAAAGTTACAAAGTGAGTTGAAAAGGCGACTTTTGGTAGATGTAACTTAAAAAAACTTTTTCGATAAAATTATTTTAATTAAATTTTTATCTGCTGAATATCTGAATGGTATAAAATAGGTTTTAAAATTATCTGCTTTTATTAATTAATGTCAGGAGATAAATTGAAGCTATAAATTCATATTACCATATAAAAAGTATCGTTTAATAGAAATTTTGAATGAGAGAAGGAGCTATATTTATCAAAGACAATTCAATCTGGACTGTATTTAGAGCAAAGATGCCAAACTCGGATCTCACTGACTGCCTGTAGTTCATAAAAAATGTATTTACAATTAACTCAATATATCAGAATGTTGCAAAAGAATTAATTTAAATTTCGTGACTAAATCTCAAAATTTTGTATGATGCTGTCTGTCATCTCCGTTTTTCTAGTATTTTTCTTTTACACAATTGTCTTTCATTTTGATATTTCATTCCTTCATTTACCCCACACTATTCGACAGATATAAAATTTGAGTTTCCAACAACTATCAATTAACACTAAGTCTGCCAAGAGGGGTCAAATGATCCCATTTTTAGTTATTTTTACCCTTATAAAAATATACGGTAGTTTTAGTGTTAAACCAAACATTAAAGCTATTATTTATGCCATATATTCATTTTTAAGACTAGACCAAATCGAAAAGATGAAATAGAAAAAAACATGTTTTAAAGAATTAAGCTTAAAGGCGACCGACTTTTGATAGAAGTAATTTTTTTTTTTAATTTGGATAAAATTGTTTGAATTTTGTTTGGATGTTGTTTTTATCTGCTTAATGAATATCTGAATGGTATAAAATAGGTAAATAGCTCTTAAAATTACCTGCGTTTATTAATTAATGTTAGGATATAAATTGAAGCTATAAATTCCTTTTATGTAAAAGCTCCGTTTAATATAAATTTTGAAAGAGAAAAGAAGCTGTATTTATCAAATTTACGATAGACCATTTCTCATAAAGCTTTATTTTAGACAATTCAACCTGCACTGTATTTAGAGCAAAGATGTCAGACTCGTTTCTCACGGACTGCATGTGGTTCATAATATATTTGCATTTAACTCAATAGCAGAATAATGCAAAAGAGTTAATATAAATTTCGTGATTAAATTTAAAAATTTTGTGTAATTATGTTTGTCATCTTCGTTTTTCTAGTTCTAGACTTATTAAGTTTTCCAAAAAGACTCTCTAAATATAAGCAGATATTTTCATATATTATACCAGGTAATTTCGACATGTTTCCTCCTGAAGTAGAAAGGAGGATAGCAGAAAATAGATGCCAAGTTTAAGGAAGAACCGTTAATTTATTATGCTATTTTTTTAATTTTAATTTATAACAAATAAGTAATGTTATGTTCTTTTTTTCTGTATGCAGTACAGATAAAAGGTATACAATTCTATAAAAATTAAAGTTTTTACTTTTTTTCGAACAACGAAAACCCCGTATTTATTAACCCCTTATTTCGGACCATCTTATTTATTTGGCCCATATTAGTCTTTGAGTTTGACATGAATTAGAGAGTAAATTAAACAGAGATTGTTTAGCCCTCGTGTTGCAAAAAGTAGACAGTAGCACTCAAAAACCAAACCAAAGCAAACTAAAACGAGATTGTTAGTATATCGTTTTGTTAAATAGCACTTTCCTGTATCCCCTATTAAAATTCATACTTAAAATAATTTGATGTTACTTTGTTTGTCCTTACACATATTAAAAATATTAGAAACAGATACAAAAACAACTTCAAGATGCTTTAAATTCAATAACTTCTGCCTTATCCCTAAGCATATTATAATTTGCTTTTTAATATTTCTGCTCCATCAATCAAGTACCGTTTAAGTGTGCAGGGTAATTAAGAGTTTTTGTTATGGCTAGTTAAGTACTCGTTGACAGGTCTTTATAACATCCAAGATGAACGTATCTAGAGCAACAGCATTCACCATGACGCAATTGTATCAGAATCTAACTGATCTCACTTAGTCGATGGGTCCCTCACCTAAAAAGGAAGCCATCGAGAGAGAGAGAGAGAGGACAAACGATGCGATAAAAAACAAAATAATTTCCATTAGAAAAAGGACTTTCCATTTCATGATTGGCACATCTCGCATTAGCACTGACTTCTTTAGCATCTTGTTGTTTCGAAAAAGTTCAGAGTTCAGACTGACAACGGCACAGATGCAGCTGCTTTTTCCTTGTTAAATACTCGTATTGGTTTTGCATTGGCATAATTTACGTCAAAATCTGGGTCTTTACCTCAGAGAAAAGAGTTTAATGAATTGTTTAATTTTCAGAACTTGTATCGACAGAACAACAGTTCGACTTGATTGCTTTTAGACTTATTTATTCAAGCAGATACAGAAATAAAAATATAGACACTCGAATAACTAAGGATCTTTGAAAAATAATTTACAGCATCAAATAGCTATGATTGTTATGTGTGTATTTTTTATATAGTAAATATTCTTGAAAAAACTGTTATCTCATTTTAGTATTACTGTAGAATATTCGAATTCCAAATACCATCATTTTGGAATGATCACTGCAAATGTGGAGGATAATACACCAAAATAACATTTGAAAGCAAAAATACTTTTATCAATAAAATTGTACTTCGTAATATAAATAGTATATTAAAAAATCCAGTCTGAGTATTTTTACCAGCATCTAAGGAATTTTAGATCTATTTATGTGGTAATAAACCATTATAGGAAAGAAATAGAGTGTCTTTCGAAGATGATTATTTTCTCTTCTTATTTTTTCTAGTCTACATTATTTCTTTATCCTTTTTTCTTCTATAATTCTGCAGATGTTATTCTCTCTTTGATAAAATTTGAAAATATACTCTATTTTGCTTTATATCCATTAAAAACTCAACCCTTTTCTTGTTTCAAAATTTAGTTTTGTTCTTTATACATTTCCGGTAGAAAAGAAAACTCTCTTTGACTTTTCCACATATATAACCTTTTTAAACGATAAAAAAATTAATTACTGCAAAAACTTTAAAGTTTTTATAAATTAGTTTTATCAAATTGAATTAGTTGAAATTAGGTAGATGAAACTAAAGATGATTTAACATACAATTACGAGCAAGTTTTAAGTATCTAAGGTCGGTAAAATTTCCTTATACATTTCCGGTAGAAAAGAAAACTCTCTTTAACTTTTCCACATATATAAGCTATTTAAACGATAAAAAAATTAATTATTGCAAAAACTTCAAAGTTTTTATAAATAAGTATTACTAAATTGAATTAGTTGCAATTAGGTAGATGAAACGAAAGATGATTTAACATACAATTACGAGCAAGTTTTAAGCATCTAAAGTCAGTAAAAAATTCTTTATGGTCAATTAAAATCTTTAAATGCATTTGGGAAGAAACTCTCGTTAATTTCAAAAAGAATAAATGCCATTTATTAAAATGTTTTCAAGGCATATAAATTAAACTTTTCAAAAATATTTTAATGTCTCCTAGATATTTTATTATCCAAAAAACTTCTTTGAGATTATTTAATCATTTTAATCTTTTTTTTTTAAAAAGTTATGTTACCTTCGGAATTTTTTGGGGGGGGAAATACTGTAATATACTGACAATATATAGAACTACCGTAAATCATTTACTTCTCAATTTAAATATGTAAATTATATACTAAAATTAGAGTTTTAATAATTATTAAATAATTTATTAATAGTGTAATTTTTCATTAATAGTGTATGGCTGCAGTTCCAATATTAAGTTCCTTCTGTATAATTTGATAGGTACAGCGATTATTATCCATTAACATTTTTCTTATGGCAAACACATTATTCGGGATTACTGCCAACGGCGACCTTCCTGTGTGTTCTTCATCTTGAAGAAAATTGCGACCTCTACTAAATTCTTTAGACAATCTGAATACAGTAGCACTAATTGGAGATTCATCACCAAATGCCAATTGCAACCGTTCAAAGCATTCTTCTTGTTTTAATCCTGCATTAAAATCGTAAAAAATCATAGAGCGAAAATGTTCTCGCATCAGTTCCATTTTCTCTTCTGTTTAAAATTTATTCTACGCTAAACAAGTTGAAATAAGTCAGTAAAAATTTGTCTGTGTTAAAATACTTTGTATTTTAAAATTAAACCGTTATTTTTATTTTGTAAATTCTCGTCTGCACTTATCTTAAAAATGTCAGAGTAACCCTCGTATTTCATTACACCTGTAACTACTGAATAGTAATACCTCAAACTTTCAAGTCAAATGAACTAATGAGGTACCTCAGTGTCCCGAATGAAATCAGAAAAATTCTGGAAATACCTAAAATGTAAATAAAAAATAATATAAACCAAGAAACACCAGAAGAGCATTTTTTACATGCAGACACCGTAATTAAAGAAATTAATGAATAAATATAATTAATGGAAGCTGATGACTGCGCTATAAAAACTTAAACCCTTTAAAAAAAATCTCTTCCTTTTACTCCTCAATTAATCGTCTACCTTTACTGTCCTTGGGCGACAGAGCAAAACAGTTTTTCGCCATTGACTTTTACAATCCATTTAATGCAAACTTTCATACTTTTGCTATCTTTGTAAAGCTTTTTCTTTTCCGCCTTTTTATAAAAACTTCATCTATTTCAATTTCCTCCATTTTCACATAAAACCAAAAGTACGCTGGTGTGGGAAAAATCTGAAATTTGCTTTTACATTTAATTTTACACTTATGCTAATGCAGTAATAAATATAAGAGCAGGTAAAACGTTTGCGCCAGAATGTTGAAATAAATGCAAAGTGCGATACATATAGTAAAAGTAAAGTTAGCCAGTCAATATACCTGGTGTTTAGTCTGTTGTAGAAAAATTAGTAATGTGGGGTAATTCTGAAATATACGGTCGGCAACTATGCAGAATTTAAACCTTTTGCCATTTATAGTACTAGCTGAAAGGTAACTCAAATAGAGTCTAGCTTGGAAACTGGTCTTGTTGAGGAATGTGCTCAATAATTTAATTTCCGTGGGCAAAATATTGTAACCGCGGTCGAAATTCACCGGAAGCTGGTAGATATTTAAAGAGAGACTCTACCATTTCGTCAGTTTGCCTCAGAATGGTGCAGAAATGGATTGTTGTCTCAGAAATGGATTGTTGGATTGTCATCGACCAACCCCATTATAGTTCGAACCACACTCC
>CM063505.1:68466248-68501248 GCA_032207245.1 Pardosa pseudoannulata | reverse complement strand
TTTATTTTTTTTTTTTTTTGTAGTCCAGTCATCCGGTATTTTCTGTAATGGGATCAGTTTTCTCCTGATAATCTGCACTCTACAGATCTTTGATTTGGCTGGAAAAAATTTTCGAGAAAGATCATTTTTCTATAACTAATTTTTCTTATGAATCTGTTAGCT
This sequence comes from Pardosa pseudoannulata, assembly GCA_032207245.1. NCBI lineage: Eukaryota > Metazoa > Arthropoda > Arachnida > Araneae > Lycosidae > Pardosa > Pardosa pseudoannulata. Next base: position 68,501,086 of record CM063505.1, on the reverse strand, counting down.
TTCGCTGAGGAATCGAATTAACTTTGTTTAATAGCTTTCGACAGTTTTGGAATGACCGATCTGAAATAAACCTAAATTTTGGCTCCCTTTTATTTATTTTTTATTTTTTTTAAACTTCTAACATAAAAACCAAAATTTTTGCTTTTTTTAAAATCTACATCTAACATTTTGATTATAATTAGAAAACTTTTTACACTCTTTGCACATTTTTCCCAAATATATTCTACAGGTAACTGATTAAATACCATGGAATATATTCTGCCTTGTCTGTTTTACACAATCCTTGTATCATTTCTATTTTCGTTCTTTCTCCCACCTTCCTGGGGGAGGAATTATTACCCGACAAGCCTATAATATACAGCTGAACAATGCCCTAATGGTTAGAGCGATGCTCTTCAGTACCAGAGTTCGTTGGCTTGAATCCCGCTGAGGCACGGAATTTTTGTAGCCTTTTGGAATTGGTTTTAAGCAGTAGGTTCCAGTCTCCTTAACCCCTGTGTTGCAAAACAGTACACCGTAATGGTCGAAACCAACCTTATACCTTATAACACTTACGCCATACGTTGCCGACTTTGTCTTTCTATTAATTTTGGAGAAAACAAAAACATTTTAAAAGTTTAAGAAATAACTTCTAAAGACACCATTTCTAATATGGTAAAATATGTAATGCAACAACAGTTGGCTGCAATGAATGATTATTTCCATATGATAAAGCTTATAACTCATGAATGTTGAATTCACTTATAATCCAATATCTTTTAGAATATTTGTTGTAATCCCCTATATAATAATAGTCTATGTTATCTATTCTCCTTTCCTCGAATTTATGAACCGGTTGAACCTGGAATGGATTCATATTGCATTCATATAAGGCAATTTGTCGCAACGTCACGAACTACTATAATGCCCTCCCCATTCATTTTCATGTTTAAAATAGCCAATAGACAAACAATAAACTGCCCTTCCATTTGAAACTAAAGCCAGAATTGTCATAATTTGAGAATTTGCCCTACTGCTTGAAATCGACTTATTGCATTTTTGATGAGTTAGGGTTAGCTAAATTCAAAGCGAGTAAAGTTTATCTTCTCCTAAACTATCTATAAGATTCTAAAATAAGTTCTTATAAATATGCTTTATATCACAGCAAAAAATACTGCCGTCTTTAAAATGTTCGAAATCCAAACCTTTCCCCCTTTTCTAGTGTTTAATGCCATTATTTCAAGCCCTATTTTCCCCGATTAAGAGCAGACGATTAAATTGATCAATCTATCACAATTTTTCTAGCATTATGACTTCATTCCTTTAACCATCTCATTCAATCATTTCTTATTTTAAATTATTTAAATATTATCTGCATTATTTTCATACTTTTTATCACTGAACTTACATATTACTTTAATAATATACTTTTACATTTGGCTTAAATAATAGATTAGGTACATATGTGATAATTTTAGATTTAATCATCCATTAATTTTTTTGCAAGATAATTCTCAGCCAAAAAAAAAAAAAACCATTTCTTACCTGTCTCATAGTGTACTTTAAAATTCTGCAAAATTAAAAACATTACTGATTCCGTCATATGACGGGATATATAGTTAGTTTCATATATATAGCTAGTTTCATAATAACAGACGCCCAAAATGTAAAAGACCAAATAAAGGACCCGTAAAACATTATATGAATTTGGAGGCAGAAAAAAAATCCTTTAAGGAAATTAGCAATTCATACTTTTTACACTAAAGTAAGTATGATCATATTAGAATTTCAATTATTTGAGTTAAATTGAATCAAAGAATTTGAATAACCAAGTTTATTTCATGGCCTGCAATTTATCTGCATGTATGAGACTTAAATTAAAAAATAAATAAACTAAAGATGCAAAGCTTCATTGTACTAGTTTTGTTAATTTATATTCTAAGCAAAGAACAACTGTTACTGATGTCTAATTATTAAACAGTAATAAAAATATCTTGAAGCCATTCTTGTTGTTGAAACCTCGGGCGTATCAATGTCATAAAGAAAAGCGGGTCAAAACTAAAGCTGAGGCACTTTAAATAACATATACTATTGGGATGTTCTCACACATTCTCTTCAGCTTAAGAGATTTATAAATGCCGCTCCACTAGTTCTGTCTTCGTGACTTTCATTAATTCTCTTTTCTTGAATATTCCTTTACGAGATTAGTTATTTGATATTCCAGTAATTACCGTTGTCATCTTAAATATCGTTATCGTTTCTTATTTTAGCCATCGCTTTGATTTTCAATTAAGACATCCAGAAAGGTTACATCTATATATCGTGTTATAAACGTTTTTCGTCAAGATTTGAACCATCCAAAATTGTGTAACTCAGATTGTTAATAATAATAGTTTCTTCATGGGAGATTTACAAATGCCGCTCCACTAGTTCTGTCTTCGTGACTTTCATTAATTCTGTTTCCTTCAATATTCCTTTACGAGATTAGTTATTTGATATTCCAGTAATTACCGTTGTCATCTTATATATCGTTATCGTTTCTTATTTTAGCCATCGCTTTGATTTTCAATTAAGACATCCAGAAAGGTTACATCTATATATCGTGTTATGAACGTTTTTCGTCAAGATTTGAACCATCCAAAATTGTGTAACTCAGATTGTTAATAATAATAGTTTCTTCATGGGAGATTTACAAATGCCGCTCCACTAGTTCTGTCTTCGTGACTTTCATTAATTCTGTTTCCTTCAATATTCCTTTACGAGATTAGTTATTTGATATTCCAGTAATTACCGTTGTCATCTTATATATCGTTATCGTTTCTTATTTTAGCCATCGCTTTGATTTTCAATTAAGACATCCAGAAAGGTTACAGCTATATATCATGTTATAAACGTTTTTCGTCAAGATTTGAACCATCCAATATTGTGTAACTCAGATTGTTAATAATAATAGTGTTTTCATGGGAGATTTATAAATGCCGCTCCACTAGTTCTGTCTTCGTGACTTTCATTAATTCTTTTTTCTTGAATATTCCTTTACGAGATTAGTTATTTGATATTCCAGTAATTACCGTTGTCATCTTATATATCGTTATCGTTTCTTATTTTAGCCATCGCTTTGATTTCCAATTAAGACATCCAGAAAGGTTACAGCTATATATCATATTATAAACTTTTTTTGTCAAGATTTGAACCCTCTAAAACTGTGTAACTCAGATTGTTGATAATAATATTGTCTTCATGGGAGATTTGCAAATGCCGCTTCACCAGTTCTGTCTTCGTGACTTTCATTAATTCTGTTTTCTTGAATATTCCTTTACGAGATTAGTTATTTGACATTCCAGTAATCACTGTTGTTTCTTAAATATCGTTATCGTTTCTCATTTTAGCCATCACTTTGATTTTCAATTAAGACATCCAGAAAGATTAGAGCTATATATCATATTATAAACGTTTTTCGTAAAGATTTGAACTATCTAAAACTGTGTAACTCAGATTGTTAATAATAACAGTGTTTTCTTGGGAGATTTACAAATGCCACTTCACTAGTTCTGTCTTCGTGATTTTCATTAATTCTGTTTTCTTGAATAGTCCTTTACGAGATTAGTTATTTGACATTCCAGTAATCCTCTTTGTCATATTAAATATCGTTATCGTTTCTCATTTTAGCCATCCTTTTGGTTTTTCAATTAAGACATCCTGAAAGGTTACATCTATATATCATATTGTAAACTTTTTTCGTCAAGATTTGAACCATTAAAAACTGTGTAACTCAGATTTGTTAATAATAATAGTGTTCTCATGGGAAGCATTAAATTTAGAAAAGAGAAATTTAAGATGATGTAGAGCTCTATTAAAATTTTGCAATCTCAATCTAGGTAAACAAGACACACAGGTTTTGCTATTATTTGTCAAGTTTCTCACTCACTTTCTCTTTAAAAAAAATAAAAATAAATAAAAAATATAAAAAACTATCGAAGGAAAACTTTATAAAATATAGTAATTTGCTATTAAATCTCTAATTTTTCATATTCAATCTCTCTTTAAAAACAAGGGTATTACCAATGTATCACATCATAAAATAAATTTATTTGCTATTTATTTTCTAATTTCTCTTACTCACTTCCCCGTTAAAAAAAATAGTACTGCCGATGTATCCCTTTATAAAATAGAATTTTATAAATTAATCAGCTAATAGCATTTTTTCTATCTGAACAAACTTGGAGACAATAAAAAAAAAGTAATTCTTTAAAATTTCTAATTTCTCTTATTCATTTCCTCGTTAAAAAAAAGAGTACTGCAAATGTATCATTTTATAAAATAGAATTTTATAAATTAATCAGCTAATAACATTTCTTCTATCTGAACAAACTTGGAGACAAAAAGAAAAATTAACTCTTTAAAATTTCTAATTTCTCTTATTCATTTCCTCGTGAAAAAAGAGTACTGCCAATGTGTCACTCTATAAAATAGAATTTTATAAATTAATCAGCTAATAGCATTTCTTCTATCTGAACAACTTTGGAGACAATAAAGTAAAATTAACTCTTTAAAATTTCTAATTTCTCTTATTCATTTCCTCGTTAAAAAAAGAGTACTGCCAATGTATCACATTATAAAACAGAATTTTATAAATTAATCAGCTAATAGCATTTCTTCTATCTGAACAAACTTGGAGACAATAAAGAAAAATTAACTCATTAAAATTTCTAATTTCTCTTATTCACTTCCTCGTGAGAAAAAAAGAGTACTGCCGATGTATCACTTTATAAAACAAAATTTTATAAATTAATTAGCTAATAACATTTCTTCTATCTAAACAAACTTGGGGACAATAAAGAAAAAATTAACTCTTTAGAATCAACTCATAGATGCCCAATTTTCTGCTGAATGTATATTTAAGAATACCTTAACTATAAGTGATTATGGACTCGAGAATAAAAAATACGATACTTAAACAGCAATGAATGATACAGTCTGCCCTCAAAGGTGATGAGCTGTAATTTTAAACAAGATAGATTATTCTTCATAAAAAGAAAAATTTGGGGTAAAAGAGATTAATTTGTTGTTATATGCAAACACAATATCGTACAGGGAAGTTTTATAATTGATATAGCTATTTGTCAAGAATGAAGTTGATACTCCTGCTGAAAAAAAAAACTCCTATGCAAAGATGGAAAAATTATAAAATGTGGATAAAAATGAAAAATTTGAGGTAACATCTTCGATACTTGGGGGTATTTCTTATAAGAATGCATCTGTCTTCACTGAAACACAAAAATCAGACTCAGGAAATATAAATTTTCAAACCAAGAGATTAATTTGTTGTGATATGTAAACACAATATCGTATATGGAAGTTTTATAATTGATATAGCTATTCGTCAAGAATAAAGTTGATATTCCTGCTGAAAAAAAAACTCCTATGCGAAGGTAGAAAAATTATAAAATGGGGATACAAATGAAATATCGTTGATGCTTGGGGGGGGTTCTTATATTAATGCCATCTGTTTTCACTAAAACACAAAAATCAGACTCAGGAAATATAAATTTTCAAACCAAGAGATTAATTTGTTGTGATATGTAAACACAATATCGTATAGGGAAGTTTTATAATTGATATAGATATTCGTCAAGAATGAAGTTGATATTCTTGCTGAAAAAGAAAACTCTTATGCATGGTGGAAAAATCATAAAATGTGGATACAAATGACGAAATTCGAGGTAATATCTTTGATACTTGAAAATTTGAGAGTATTTCTTATAGGATTGCTATCTGCCTTTACTAAAACACAAAAATCAGACGCAGGAAATATAAATTTTCAAAACAAGAGATTAATTTGCTGCGATATGTAAACACAATATCGTACAGAAAAGTGCTATAATTAATATAGCTCTTCGTCAGGAATGAAGTTGATATTCCTGCTGAAAAAGAAAACTCCTATGAGAAGACGAAAGAATTATAAAATGGGGCTACAAATGACAAAATTCGAGATAATATCGTCGATACTTGACAATTTGGAGGTATTTCTTATAGGAATGCTATCTGCCTTCACTAAAACACAAAATTCAGACCCAGGAAAAATAAATTTTCAAAACAAGAAATTAATTTGTTGTGATATGTAAACACAATGTCGTACAGGAAAGTTTTATAATTTATATAGCTTTTCGTCAAGAATGAAGTTGATATCCCTGCTGAAAAAAAATCCTATGCGAAGGTACAAAAATTACAAAATGGGGATAAAAAAATGAAATATTGGAGGTAATATCGTCGATTCTTGGGGGGGGGGTATTTCTTATAGGAATGCCGTCTTTTTTCACTAAAACACAAAAATCAGACCCAGGAAATATAAATTTTCAAAACAAGAGATTAATTTGTTGTAATATGCAAACACAATATCGTACAGGGAAGTTTTATAATTGATATAGATATTCCTCAAGAATGAAGTTGATATTCCTGCTGAAAAAGAAAACTCCTATGCGAAGGTGGAAAAATTTTAAAATATGGATACAAATGAAAAATTCGAGGTAATATCGTCGATACTTGGGGGGGGGGCATTTCTTACAGCAATGCCATCTGCCCTCACTAAAACAGGAAAATTAGACCCAGGAAATATAAATTTTCAAACCAAGAGATTAATTTGTTGTGATATATAAACACTTTATCGTATAGGGAAGTTTTATAATTGATATAACTGTTCGTCAAGAATGAAGTTGATATTCATGCTGAAAAAGACAACTCCTATGCAAAGGTAGAAAAATGTGGAAACAAATGACAAAATTTGAGGTAATATAGTAGATACCTGAAAATTTGGGGGTATTTATTATAGGAATGCTATCTGTCTTCACTAAAACACAAAAATCAGACCCAGGAAATATAAGTTTTCATTTGTTCCTATGAAGGGAAGCTAGGCATTAATGGGTTAAAAATGATGGATCATTTTTAAATTTTTTTCAGGCTATTCATCTGTCTAAACAGTAATACCTAATTCCACGGATGAAAGGAATTATTGCATAGTCAAGTTTGGCAAGAGCGATTAGAAAATGCAGTTACGGGAACATTGTTGATTCAAACGGAAGGAATGATAGCAAACTATGTTTTTTAAATGACTCATTAAAACTGCAAAATAGTTTTAAAAAAATTTAATGATCTTCAGAAAAAAACACCATGCATTGATTGATGGGTTAGTAACAAATAATTCATCTAATTAATGGTTTTCATGCGAGATTAATTTTTACAAACCATAGGTACTCGAATGGATAATAGAGCAATAAAACTTGCTGCATCAGAGGTATTTCGGTTTACGTAAAAAATAAGCTCAAAGGCTTCCCTGAGATTCAGCTTTAATCAGATTATCTAGATTAGGTTTCAAAGAACGTTTATAAAATCAAAGGGAAAAAACAGTACTGGAAAATGTATTTGTTCTTTCTTTACAAGATAACGATATAAAATTTTAAAGCAAGTGAATCTTCAATGAGGAAGTTAATTTTAAATGTTGCATCAAAGTGTAGAGTTGTTACTGTGAATGTCCGAAATTGGAGAATGTCGACATTCACCGGTGAATGTTGACATACACCAAATACGTCGGTGAAAGACGGAATATTTTATTATATTCTTATATATTCGGACTATCACCGGTGTATGTCGACAATCCCCATGCACTGATGGTGAATGTTGAAAACATATTTTTGTTACGTTTTCAAATCATAATTTATTATTAAAACATATAAGGATATATGTCAAAATAGCACAAACCATGAAGGAATACTCCAAAGTCCCTGTGTCGATTCCAAAGAAAAATATCAAAGAGAAGCTTCAACTTACTACACCTTCTATCAAGCCCTGATCAAACAGCAGATGTTTATCTCTATTAAAAGAACTGCTACTAAAGATAATCTTCTAATGTATGCAACAAAAATGTTACAAACTTCAAAAAGAAAATTTCCTAATGCTCAAATCGATGACACTGTGCGAATACCAGGCCCTGTAGTCGACCGTGGTCATACATATGCCCGAAATGTATTGTCGGTTTTTATTGAAATAGAAGATTCTGACTTTTATAAACTAGTAAAGAAAAATGGTACCCTCATGCTGCTTTATACCTGTAATCAGTTTATATTTTGTAAAAAAAAGTTACTCTCTATATATGAGATTTCTTCGCAAGAAATGTCGCTGAGAGAAGCAGCTGCAGCTAATTCGAGAAGTGGAGGGCATGTCTATAAACGCTGTCATTGTAAAAAAAAATGTTTCCTTAATAAATGCCATTAAAAATATAAGGGACTCCTTTTGCAATTCAAATTACTATAACAGTTTAAATTGTTGCAACAAATAAGATAGTATAACGTCAATCAGATAATTAAGTTAATTATTGATATGATTTTCTGTTCTAAGAGTGTCCGGTTTGTTCTAAGTTCAACAGTTACATGTGCTACTACTATAGATTTGACTGAATTACGGAGAAGAAAATATAAATATCCGACATGTTCAACATTCACCATTAGTGCATGGTGAATGTCGACATTTACCGGTGTAAGTCAGAAATAAAAGTATTTAGCAAATATTTCGGACATACACCAAATGACTACGTGAATGTTGACATTCACCGGTGAAAGTCGACATTCTCCAGATTTCGGTCTTTCACAGTAACAGAGTCATTAAAAAGAGAGCAATGTACATGGGAGAAAATGTAGCAGCAAAATTTCATTAAAGAGAGGAGGGGTAATACTAATGTTAAGGGGATAATATCTTTGGGAGCTAAAAGATTTTGTCATAACAGACTTTTTCGATTCATTATACAATACAAAGCTCTGCCTTTTTTTTAATTAATTCTTTAATAACACTTTAAATATGGAAAAATGACTTAGTTTCGTTATTTTATGTAGAATAGTTTTTACAGGGCCGTAACTAGGGCGTGGCAAAGGTGTCATCAACCAAGGACGCATCAGTCTTAGGGCCACAGCACCATGAAGAAAATGGGGTCCAAAAGAGGTCGATTCGTCCCGAGTAGAAATAACGAAATGTTGAAAAATAGTTTTTTATTATAAAATCCAATGTGTTTCAAAATGATTTTTTATGAATTTTCTTATTTTTTAAAAGGCTTCTAGAGATTAAACTTGTTATATATTCTTACAAAATGTTTACCAAACACTCCTAATATGCCTTATTACAAATCCGGGTATTCGTTTTAAATTTTAAATTTATTAAAATTATTAAAACTGAACTTAAATTTAGAAATTAACCAATTTTCTATGAAAGTCCAACGTTCAAATAAAAAATATTCTCCTAAAATTACTATTCAGTTTATTAGCAAAATAATACTTACAGAGTGTTTAATGTAAAAATAGAAGAAAAATTAAAAATTAATGTATTAGGAACATTTTAAAAATTAACAAAATATTTTACGAGTTGATTCTGAATATATAATAGCAAAAAAAATAGTTTTATATATGGTGGTAGGGGCACAGACCATTTTTTTTTTTTTTGCCACGGGCGCCAAAGGACCTATTTATGTCCCTGAGTTTTTAACTAACATAAGAAATGAAGTTTTCTTACTCACGAGATAAATATTAAATTATGCGCATCAGGAATTAGATATTTATATCAAATTAATATCAGATGTTTGTTTTTTTTTCTGTAAAAATGTAAAGTTATGTGATGTTTTAATAATTAAAAACTAAAAAAAAACTCAAAAGAAAATTTTTAAATAGTATTTAGTATGCTGTAAAACTAAATGCAGTTTTTAAAGTAACTATCACAAGATAAAGATGAGAATTAACTTTATTTGATATAAAATTTAGTTTAAATTAAGTTATTTTTCGGGTTAGTAGATTTCTATTTTTTCATTTGGTGCATATATTTTATGGTTTCGAAAAATATGTTACTTCATACACTCAAGAGCCAAAACATTACGACCACCTGTCAATAACGTGTTAGCCCAACTTTGGTGGGCAACACAGCTTCAACCCGCCTTGGCATGGATGCTTCAAGTCCTTTGTAGATGGTCGGAGACAGATTGTACCAAATGTTTAAGCAACTGTTACGCAAATCTGAGATATTGCGAATTGGTGGTCTTTGAACTCTGAGCTGCCGTCCCATGATATCCCAAATGTTGGTCAGCAAAGGCACACGAGTAGGACGTTTGCTGCGTAGCCCCATATCCAACAGTGTCCGCTGAATAGTGTGCTCCGATACTATTCTACTTGGCCCTGCATTGTATTGGGTTGTCAGATGAGCCACTGTCTGGCTTCAGTTTTGCTTCACCATGTGAGACAGTCTCTGACGACCTTTTTCTTTGATAGCTTGTGGACGTCCAACACCATGTCGTCTACTGCTGGTTTCACCGCCATTCATCCACTTTGCATAAGTACTAACAACTGTAAATAGCGAAGAACCCACGAGTGGTGCAGTCTCGGAAATACTTGTTCCGAGCCTTCGAGCCATTACAATCTGCCTTCTATCAAAATCGCTTAGATCCGCAGCCATTCCCATCGCACACAGAAGTAAGGGAAAGAATGATTATTCAGACTCTTCAGCAGCAGTTAAATACCACTTCCACCTGATCACGTGCCTTCTACATCATCCAGGCGAGTTCATTGCAAAATGTAGGGGTCGTCATAATATTTTGGCTCTTAAATGTATATAAGCTATTAATTTATTTTGATTTGAAGGCTTTTGCAATACACAGACTCATGAAACCAGCACCTATTGATTGAATCTGACTACGAATGGCTACGAACATCCACGTATTCAGTGGAGTTTCAATCCACGAACTCCGGTAAGGAGAACAGCATCCTACCCATTCGACCTTCGTCATATATACGCTATTTTAAAGACAAATGAAAAGAATAATTATCTTCCTGAAGCAAATGCAATACTAATTTTATCGATATACTATTCACCTTATGACAAGAAAAATTAAAATATATTTTAGAATTACTTAAGTTCTATTTGTAAACGACATGCTAATCAAAATAACATCCACAGAAAAATAAATTTATTTCTCTTTGTAATTTGCAACGCTAAAATTTTGGGTATCATTAAAATAGCTAAAAGTATTAAATATGCTGTGCACATACATTATGAAAATTACAATTGAATTAAATTATACGAAAAATAACTTTATTAAAGATTAATTAAATTTTTTAACTCAATTCATCAAAGCAACTAAAAAAAATCTTTCAACCAAGCCTGAGGAAATATGTTAATTTTTAATTAAAAACATCTAAAATAAAAGATGATAATACTATGAGAGGGGAATGATTTTTAAAAGTTCTTTTGAATGGAAAGGTCACTTTATAAACGGAAATAAACATTTTAGTTAAGAACAATAACTCACTACTATTACTACTATTCTATTGTAAAAGTTTTTAAACGGAAAATAAGCTTACCGTAGAGTTCTTCCCGAAAATATGAATATATTGTTTAACCCTTTAGCGGACAGTGGTTTCGTAGCAAAACCACCTATTAAACATCTTTCTTTTAGACATTCCTTTTTGGAGTATTTCACTTTATCTTTTTATAATTATTTACGGCTCCAATCTCATTCATCTGTGATATATGGAAGCCAATGATGCAGAATCAAGAGCTTCTACAATTAAAAAAAACTTTTTGGGGACATGGATCATGTTTCGATTTTTTATGTTTTGACATTTTAAATTTACAGTAGATGATAGCTCTACATTTAATTTGTTTTTTCTTTTGAAATATATGTATTTAAGCTTGCTGTACCTGAGAAGTCAGTAATTCAGTTTATGTTACTTATGGCCCCAAATAAAAATATGCATACAAACAATACTTAGAAATTGTTAAGCTGTTTATTAATTATACCATTAAAGTATTATTATTTATTGTTCTTCCAGTATAGTTAAACTTTTTAAAAAAGTATAATGTTCAAGCTGTAGAAGGGGATGGGTTAGTCAGTTAAACCACTCCTCAAACTCTCCTTAGGTATCCTCTAAGGCAAACCCTCCTAAGGGATGTAAAGAAAACATATATTTTTTACATATACAAGGTTCATAGATAGAATTTATAAAGTAATTACATTAAATCATGATTTATTTTGATGAATTGATTAATTTTTAGAGAAAATAAATTGAAGTTGTATAGAATAGATATAATATATATATATAAATATATATATATATATATATATATATATATATATATATATATATAATATATATATATATATATATATATATATATATATATATATATATTTATATATATATTATATATATATATATATATATATAAAATATATATATTATATATATATATATATATATATATATATATATTATATATATATATATATATAAATATATATATATATATATATATATATTATGTATATATATATATATATATATATATATATATATATATATATATATATATATACATCATATATATATATATATGTATGCATATATATATATATATATATATATATATATATAAACATATATTTTATTATATATATATATATATATATATAATATATATATATATATTATATATATATATTATATAAAATATATATACACACATACATATATATATATATATATATATATATATATATATATGTAGATATATACAGATATATATATATATATATATATATTATATATATATATGTATATATAATATATATACAGATATATATATATATATATATGTGCATATATATATGTATAACAATATATATATATATATAATGAATATATATATATAAATATATATATATTAAATAAAAAAAAAATACTAATTCTTTTCTAGAAAGATTTTTTATATTGACCTTTTATCATGAGAAACTAAGCTTTCAGAAAAACTAATGTCAGATGTTATCACATAAAAAATTTATTTTTTAATAAATTTCAATTGAAATACAGTTAACTTCTATTTATAACAGCATTCTGTTTATACTATCTATAATTCTATTATCTAATATAACTATAGTTCTAGTAATATAATTCTATTTTTTACCAAATTAAACGTCTAATACTATATATACTTTATTCGACTGGTTAAACAGTAAAAAGGCCGAATATGCTTCTTAATAAAGGAAGAAAAATACATGCCCGTGGAAATCGCGGGATGAGCAGTCAGAGGGTTAAAGGGTTAAAGTTAGATCTTATATAAAACATACTAACACAGAAAAAAAATTAAATAAAGTAGCTCCGGCATATTTAATCGTGTTTCATCTGTAGTCTACATTTATCGTACATTATTTTTAACTGTTATTTAATTTATTTTTTTTACCTTTAAAATGTGTTATTTTTGCATTTTATCAAGATTAAATAGCTTCCTTTTAAAAGAGGAATAAAATTTTAAGTATTAAATGTTATCTTCCAAAATGAAAAGATTTTTATTAATTTTATAAGAAATCTCATAAAAGGATAACTATTACGAAAACCAGGAACCCGTTTAGCATTTTGTATTTTAAGTAACAAATATATAAAAAGAAACTTCTCGAATTCCAATATCTTTGACAACATCTACAACCCCAAAAATAAGACTATAAGAAAAAAAAGCATTTACTTTTCCATTCAAATTCTCGAAACTGACGAGGAAAATAATCGGCCTGATAATGATTATTAAAAATGATGAAGTCACCCCTTAAACTGCTATCAGAAAGAAAAGAAGAAAAAAAAGTCGGAGACGACTGCCTTCCAACACCAGAGGATGACTGTAAAAAAAAGAAGAATGAACCACCAAATTAAAACACATTTAACGAAAAAGAAAAAGAAAAAGCAAATCTGCAAAGGAATAACAACATTCCTACGACCGTCTCAGAATATACCGTCGAAATTAGCGAAGGAATCGCAGGCAAGCCCAAAAGGGAAACTGTTTTACTTAAATAAGAAAAGACATGGAATTCAGCCTAGCGTATCCGATCACTCTCTCCCCTCCTGGTACAGCGGCAAGGCTTGAGTATGGGAAAGCGGTGTACTGAACCTTGCAGATGAGACGGTAAAAATACAACTCGCCACCACATTCGGAGTCAGTATCATAGCCAACTGGGTAGAGAGAACCGTTAAGCTGACACCTGCGGAATTGTCCCGGCATGGATTGGGCAAAGGTAAGGACACTTTCGATTCTTCTGCAGAGTCACTACTAAGGATTAAGCAAATATATGTTGTATAGAATTAGAAGCTTTTCGGAACGAATTTTATAAATTAGTTTATCTTGTGATACAGTTATTGGATAAAAATATTTTTTCTATGAATTTCTATCAAATACGCTCAGAGAGTGATATTAGGGAATGTAGTGATGCAAATTAATAAGAATTGTAATTTAAATGCTATGAAATATTGGGCATAACTATTTAGCAACAGCAGACCATGCCATAATTCAAATGTTAGTGATTTGTATTTTGATACTTCTGTAGATTCACTATTAGATTATGAAGGTATCTATAGAGAAGATGTTTTATATTTAGTAACCACAGAGAGTCATAATTCAAATGTTGGCGATTTTTATTTTAATACTGTTGTAGATTCACTATTAGATTATGAAGGTATCTGTAGAGCAGATGTTTTATATTTAGTAACACAGAGAGTCATAATTCAAATGTTGGTGATTTTTATTTTGATACTTCTATAGATTCACTATTAGACTATGAAAGTATATGTAGAGAAGATGTTTTATATTTAGTAACCACAGAGAGTCATAATTCAAATGTTGGGGATTTTTGTTTTAATACTTCTGTAGATTCACTATTAGATTATGAAGGTATCTGTAGAGCAGATGTTTTATATTTAGTAACCACAGAGAGTCATAATTCAATTGTTGGTGATTTTTATTTTGATCTTCTGTAGATTTCACTATTAGATTATGAAAGTATCTGTAGAGTAGATGTTTTATATTTAGTAACCACAGAGAGTCATAATTCAATTGTTGTTGATTTTTATTTTGATCTTCTGTAGATTTCACTATTAGATTATGAAAGTATCTGTAGAGCAAATGTTTTATATTTAGTAACCACAGAGAGTCATAATTCAAATGTTGGAGATTTTGGTTTTGATACTTCTGTAGATTCACTATTATGTTATGAAAGTATCTTTAGACAAGATGT
Source organism: Pardosa pseudoannulata (assembly GCA_032207245.1). Lineage (NCBI taxonomy): Eukaryota > Metazoa > Arthropoda > Arachnida > Araneae > Lycosidae > Pardosa > Pardosa pseudoannulata. Next base: position 68,486,025 of record CM063505.1, on the reverse strand, counting down.
TTTATATTTAGTAACCACAGAGAGTCATAATTCAAATGTTAGGGATTTTTGTTTTGATACTTCTATAGATTCACTATTAGATTATGAAGGTATCTGTAGAGCAGATGTTTTATATTTAGTAACCACAGAGAGTCATAATTCAAATGTTGGGGATTTTTGTTTTGATACTTCTGTAGATTCACTATTAGATTATAAAAGTATCTGTAGACCAGATATTTTATATTTAGTAACCACAGAGAGTCATAATTCAAATGTTGGTGATTTTTGTTTTGATACTTCTGTAGATTCACTATTAGATTATGAAAGTATCTGTAGAGCAAATGTTTTATATTTAGTAACCACAGAGAGTCATAATTCAAAGGTTGGGGATTTTTATTTTGATACTTCTGTAGATTTTACTATTAGATTATGAAAGAATCTGTAGAGCAGATGTTTTATATTTAGTAACCACAGAGAGTCATAATTCAAATGCTGGGGATTTTTGTTTTGATACTTCTGTAGATTCACTATTTATCTGTAGAGCATATGTTTTATATTTAGTAACCACAGAGAGTCATAATTCAAATGTTGGTGATTTTTATTTTGATACTTCTATAGATTCAATATTAGATTATGAAGGTATCTGTAGAGCAGATATATAACAATTGGAAAAATAGCAGATGTTTTATATTTAGTAACATCAGAGAGTCATAATTCAAATGTTGGGGATTTTTGTTTTAATACTTCTGTAGATTCACTATTAGATTATGAAGGTATCTGTAGAGCAGATGTTTTATATTTAGTAACCACAGAGAGTCATAATTCAAATGTTGGGGATTTTTGTTTTGATACTTCTGTAGATTCACTATTAGATTATGAAAGTATCTGTAGAGCAAATGTTTTATATTTAGTAACCACAGATAGTCTTGATTCAAATGTTAGGGATTTTTGTTTTGATACTTCTATAGATTCACTATTAGATTATGAAAGTATCTGTAGAGCAGATGTTTTATATTTAGTAACCACAGAAAGTCAAAATTCAAATGTTGGTGATTTTTGTTTTGATACTTCTATAGATTTAATATTAAGATCACATATCTGTAGTGTAGATCTCTTATATTTAGCAGCAACAGACCTATCCATAATCCAAATATTGGGGATTCTTCGGGAATCTGCAAATTTATTACTGGATTAAATGCACTTACCTGTAAAGTAGAAGTTTCAAGTTAAAACTTTATATTAAATTATATTGTGATACAGGTATTAAACAAAAACATTATCAATTAAATTTCTCTCAAATGCGATCAGGAAGTAATGCTAGGTAAATGTGATAATGCTAATTAATTAGAATGTTATAAAAAATTAGGGCAAAATGGACATTTCGCTACAGTACATCGAGCTGTAATTCAAATGTTGATTCTGCTGCAGAATTTCTATTGAATTAAGTGTAAACTTCAGTAGAGTTAAATATTTATAAGATGAAATTTATTGAAACTATTTTATTTTGTGATATAAATGTTGGACAAAAATGTTTTTCATTGAATTTCAGGCTTAGATGTTTTAGAGAGTGATAATGGAAAATGGGGTTATGTAAATTATTTAGAATTATAATCTGAATACTATAAAAAAAATAAGTAAAAATTGGTATTTAGAAGCAGATGGATAATCCTAATGTAAGTTCTTCTGCAGAATAAATATTGGATTGAGTGTGAATTTTCGTAGAGTAAATTGCTTTCTAGAACAGAATTTAAATTAATTTATCTTGGAGATAGGTATTTAACAAAAACATTTTTCACAGAATTTCTCCCAAATACGTTCAGAAAGTAATATAAGAAAAATGTGAAGATGCAGTTAATTAGAATTATAATTTGAATGTAATAAAAAAAATATTGCATAATTGATATTTAACAAAAGATCGAGTGATAATCCTAATTTTTCTGCCTTTGAATCATCTGCATAATTGCTATTGGATTAAGTGCACAATTCTATATAATTAAATGCTTTCGTGATAAAAATTTAAATTAGTTTACCTTGTGATATAAGTGTTGAAAAAAAATATTTCCCAATGAACTTCAAGCAAATATGTTCAGAGTGTGACGTTTGGGCAATGTGATGATGATTCAAGATGATAAGAATTATAATTTGAAAGTTACGAAAGATGTTAAAATAGGGCACCATTCATATTTAGCTACAACAGATCTAGCGATAACGCTAATGTTCATGATCGTCTGTAGATTTGTCAAAACAAGTTTTCACTCTGAATATCAAAACAAAATCGTAAACTTTCAATTCAATGACAATGTTCGTGCGTATAAGGAAAGTGATATTACACCTGACATACCTATTTTTAAGTTTATTTGTTGCTTTCTGTTAACATTTTAGAAATTTAAATCAAAAGATAATTCTGAATTATATAATAAAAATCCATGCCAAGCTTTAGAATAATTAATAACTTATTAACAAACTGGTCCAATAATTGTTTTAGTCAAATTCTCCTTTTAAATATCATTATTTACATTTACAAGTTAACTAGAAAATTACAAAGAAACTCAATGCGAATCATAAAATTTACTGCTGTAAAAAATGCATAAATAATTTATATCTGAAGCTTAACCCTTTCATGGGCTATTTATTTCTCCTCCACGTTTCCAAACTTTGAAAACAGAGCTGCTAATTTTATTCAATCGATCGAACAATGATGACAGCGCAAAACTGAAGCGGGAATCAGTCTTCCCGTCATTTCAATAACAAGACCAATATATTGGAATGGGTTTTGCGCTTCCCACAGGTGTTTATTGTAAGATCATGTAGGTGGGAAGTAATCTTCCCACTGCCCACGAAAGGGTTAATATAGGATAGTTTGATTTTATTTACTTTAAATGAAAACATTGGACATCGGAAAATAATATTATTCCTAAAATCCAGAATCCTTAAGTTACTAAAATATGTTCATAATTTCCCTTTTTTCAATGATAAAGAGAATCATTACATATATTAAAAATACCTTTAATAAAAAATTACCGTACATATCTACTCCTTCAACTAAACGTCACATAATTTTCGTATTATCTTTGTATCGATGTTTGGCCAACTGCATATAATAAAATTGTGACGTATAATAATTTAAGATTTATTTTATTCTGAAAAGTTTAAAATGTAATCGGGTGCCTAAAAAGCAAGATAAGAAATTGTGTTGATGTTAAACAAAACTTTAACAGTAACTTTTAAAATTTTAGAATTATATGAATAGATATTGAGTTCATTGAAATCCTTTTCAATTTCAATCCTTTCAAATCCTTTCATATTTTGTACTGTCGTACAGTAAATTACTCATTTAAAACCAAAAAATTCGTAATTTTAAAATTTCTTTAGCGGTAGTTTTAAGATCATATTGTTTCTCGTTTTCAAACAATTAGAAACATTTTAAATTTGATGTGAATGACAGTTCATTCAAACACTTCACAGAGGATCATATTAATAAAGCTTATAAAGTTCCCAATGTTTTTAATCCTATTTTCAGGATATATTTCTATTTTTCCTTATCTCCCATCTTTTCGGTGCCGTTAAAAGCCTGTAGGTCATTACGGCCCATTTTGAAGACACCTTTCATCTCAATCTGAAGAGGAAAAAAATGTGCCATCGCGACAAAACTCAAAATGGTGTTCTTTTATTTCTCAGGCATGGGTTCCTAAAAGAACAAATAGGTCAAATCGTACACCCCTTCGCTTATCACTATCAGTTTTTTTAAGTCCACCCAGCTATCATTCCTAACTGTGGTAAAAAGAACAATCTTTTCTACATCTCTTCTTGTTGATTAGATGTCCAATTTATAGACAGACGGTAGCTTGTTAGGTAAGTCTTTTGAATGAAATGACAAAGAATCCTTAAACCAAATCGTCATAAACTCGATGTAACACAATACATATGTTAATTATTCTCATATCCTTTAGACTTTAAACAAGTAACATGGCTCGCTCATTCAACTAACTGATACTATTCTAGCAATCAGAAAAATCAGGTGTCAAGCAAAGGTAAAAAACTTTACTAGGTATGTCGCGTTGATGGCTCTCTCCAGATCAACGATGAATCAACTGTATTGATGATTATGCTATTCACTCTCGTGCTTTCACTCTCGTTCACCAGGCAAGCCGAGAGTAACGAACGACTGGTTAAGTATTCCGTGGCTTAATTAGTTCTCGTGTTCCAAAAAATCAACATTATCGTTCGAAAACAAACAAGACCAAAATCAGATTCAGTTCAATTTATTTAGAAACCGTATACAATTCATTAAATTTTCATTGAAATACAAAAAGATTCGTCAATGTATAATGTTTTCTTGGGAGTTAAACGTTCTTACCCAACTGACAGTTTTGTGAAAATTCTAAAGGCTTACATTTGTTTTCTGAGCTACTTACGGTGTAGAATTAACAGATGGATGCTACTAATACATGTTAACACATTGTGTGTAGGTACATTTAGCAGCGGAATTGTACCGTGAGCTGACGTTTTGCGGGTAAATTTAGTTATTCAGTTAAATCTCAATAAATTGAAAATTATTTCATTTTTAACCAACTTTTCGTATCTTATATTGAAATATATAAACAGATATATAAATATAAATATATAAATAACAAACATAAGATTTTTGTAAACAAAAAATATATTTTTCAGTAGATAAATATATAATAGTACAGTAAATATGAAAAATCAAATAGTAATAGTAGTATATAGTTTTAATTTTTTACAGTTCTGTGGTTCCGCATCGACTGATGTAAAAACTAGTTTTTATTTCTCTAAATTGTTCCAGAATCTATGTAGTAGACAAGAACATTCGGCTTCGTTTTCCTGTATGTACTGTTATTTTTGTACCAACAAACAAACCATGCTGTTACACTAACCGTTACCAGTACGTGACCCGCGCTCAAGTATCAATCGTCAGAAAACGTAATAGTGTGTGTCCCCCGTACAATATGTTAAGATCAAAGCTAGACAATTCGTGGGTCCAAATTCCTTACATACATACATGCATACAAGCGTCAAAAGAAAACTAGTCAAAACTAGTTCAGGAAAGATCAAAACAGATGCAACCCGCAGTGGTCCCACTACAGAACGAAAACGCCAGAAACGTTATTTTCTTCTTTTCTTGTATAAAAAAATTATTACTGCGCGAAATACTTAATAAACCAACTTCATTTTAAGCGAAATTCTCGCATTCTTCCATTTTTGTTAAATTTTCTTCTACACACATTCTCTCGTGTAGAAGAAATTCATTTCATTCTTTCTTTCTCTCATTCCATTATTTCTATCTCTATTTCTATAGCCCCGTTTACATGCGCCAAAAAGCAGCGGAATTGCAGGGTAAAACGCGAATTGCACTCTCTTTTCAAGACTTATCTCTAGCTAGGAAACAAATTGAAGTGTAGAAAAATTTTACCTTTCTACCAGGGTAATTGCAGAGTTTAATCTCCTTTCCCATGATCCTTTGCGTTTGTTAGCGCTAGATTTTAAAATGGCCGACTCCGTTGCTGCAAAATGTAGGGTAATAGAAAAAATGTAAATTACGACTGATAATTACAGGCTAACGGATCAGATTAATTTCTACATTGTCCTCCTTACTCTTCTGCTTCTAAAATTTTCATCATAATTTCACGAATTTTTCATGTGATTCATTAAAAATAGTAAAAATAAACATACATGTAGATATTTTGTATCAAGCAAATAAGAGCACAATACACGGAATGATGAGATTGCACTCATCACGTGATATATGACTACAATCTCCGCAAAAAGGAAAATTTAAATCATTGATGATGTAAACGGGTTTTTCTGACCCTCCAGAACACCCGTCCAGGTCTCTAAGACTCCAGGTCAAATAAAGGTAAATTTACTGGCACATGTTAACGGGGCTTATATCTTCTTATTTCTTGTTTTCTTTCAGATCGCTAGTCATCTTATTACAATAGGTTTGGTTTGGTTTGGTTTTGGAGTGCTACAGTCTACTTTTTGCAACACGACGGCTAATAAGACCGGGACCTACTGTTTAAAGCCGATTCCGAACGGCTACGAACGTTAGAACATCCATGCCATAGTGGGATTCGAACCCACGAACTCCGGTTCCGAAGGACAGCACCCTAACCATTCAGCCATCGTTCGGCTATTACAATAGGAATACACAAAAGTGTTTTACACAAAGCTGAAATAAGCAAGACATTACCAATAGCATTGGGTTGACACTACCCCGTAAACATGAATTTGGTAATGAGCAATAACATGCACTTCATGTTAAAACGTACAAAAATATCTTTCTCAGAAGAAACAAGTGTTACACATCTTGCTATAGAAAAATGTGTAAGCATGTGATTACTTTACAAAGGAATTAGCACTAGTCTCACCAAAGTCGTTTAAACTCTCCGGCTACTCATCCCGCGATTTCCACGGGCAACTCAAATGTAGCAAAATTTGCTCATCCCATGATTTTAGTGGGCATGTGCTTTTCTGCCTTTATTTAGGAGCACATCCCACTTTTTCAACTTTTAACTAGTGAAATAAATTATATACAGTATTAAAAGTTTAATTATGTAATAAATAGAATAAAATGAATAGAAATATAGTTATATTAGATAATATAATTATAATTATATTTTGTAATAAATAGAAATTAACTGTAATTCAAGTGAAATTTATTTTTTAAAACATTTTCTTGTGATAACATCTGAAATTGGTTTTTCTGATAGTTTAGTTTCTCAAGATAAAAATCTATACAAAAATTATTTTCTAGACAGAAAAAGTGCATATTCTAACACTTCAATATATATAGATTTAAAAGTATGCAGAAAATGCACAATTTTTTAATCTATATCGGTCTACAAATTAAGCAGTCAGAGGGTTAACAGCTAGCCACGATTAACCCATGGCTCCAGCCAATGCTGGGGCACAATTCTCCTTGGAAGCAGAGGTTAATCGTGGTTAGACGTTAAACGGCTTTGGTGAGACCGGCCCTTATTGTATTAAATAATCAATATAAAGCATGAAAATCATTTATAGTGTTTCCTTCATTCATATGCTTATTAAGCATTATTAAGACCTCTCCAAACTATGGTCCACTGCAAGCCATTACCACCTTCTGGAGGCAGTATGGCTTATCGAGATCGAGGATGTCATCCGATAAAATGGCCTTGGTGAAGAATGGCTTCGGAAGCGGTTTTTCTCCAAAGATCAAAGACAACCAGCATGCTCTACTAAAGTGCGCAGTAGATTCTACGGATTCATACACGCTCTCTGCTCATTAAGTGGCTCAGTGTGTGGATGCAACCAGTGAACCATCGTTCAAGGTTGCCATCATGGCCAGTACGGGAGTGGTGAACAATTTTCCATAGTGTGGAGGCTACATTACAGTTCTGCAAATTACAACACATCAATTCACTCCAATAAAACCAAGGGTTTCAGCAAGATCAGCGTTTAATTTTCCACCTTTTAAAACTGGCCTCACCAAAGTCGTTCAACGACTAACCCCGATTAATCTCTCTTTAAACGTAAAATTACTAAACACCATTGGTTGGCACCATGGGTTAATTCTGGTTAGCCGTTAAACGACTTTGGTAAGACCGGCCCTTAGACATCCATTACAACTTTCAGATTTAGATTTTATTGAGCAGAAATTTCTACCGATGGATTTTTTAAAACCAAATATTAGACAGGAATGATGCTATCAATGAGAGAACGGTCATTTATTGATGCCAACTCTACAATAGAAATGAACATGCGACATAAGTGGTTTTTTTCTCAATATCTCAAAAATAGCTTCTCAGAATCGAATCAAACGAAATATACCTTGTTCTCTACATGGAATAACCATGTATCAAATTTGGCATCAATTGGTGTAGGTGTGTAGATTTATCTAGCAGATAAACATTTCCTTAGGATTCTGCCAAAATTCGAACCTTGCATACATGAAAACTCATTTACTGCTTAGTAGGGTTGTTATACTTAGTTAACTGAAAAATCCTAGAATTTGGAATAACTTTAACTACAGTAGTCTTAAGTGATCAACTACGTTGTTTAAAGTACATAAAGCTGCTTACTATTTTGGTGTGGACCGAAACCAGAATATTTTGTCACTTGGAACCAGCCAATAAATTGAAAGTTTTATGAATAAAATAATAACTCTTATTTTATGGCCTTATGTACTAACTGAAACAGCCCTAACTGTCAGCACTTGATGCTGTTTAGAAAGAGAATTTTTGATTTGTCAAGCTGTACAAGAAATACTGGTTTATTTTCTCCTTACACTTCTAATCCTCATAGTGATGTACTGCTTTTAACAACACAGAATACAAAAATTGCGATGTATAATTGTATTCATGTTATTAAATTCAAGGAATCAAAGTAATTATCATAAACAATTTATCTCACAACAACATCATAAACAAAACCCACCTTAGCTAGGACGCAATTTTGAAACAGTTAAATTCGCTGTTTTAAACACAAAGGGATTGTTGTTAAATTATAGAGTATTTTTTTCCAATGCTTTTTCGTGTTCTTACTAAATTTTTAGAAATCTCACTTAACTTTTAGAAAGTTATCTCTGTTTTGTGGAAAGGTAATAAATTCTACCCATTTTTTATATCCTGGGAACCCTGCTAAAAGTCTCAAAATTAAGTTTTCTTGTACATACATACGGATATAAGGTACTAACAGACAAAAACTTGTTAAAACTCATTCAGGCATGATTTAAATGAGCATTTCTGTTGAAATGAGAACACTGAAATTTGCGTGATTACGGTACTTCCTTTTACTTTGTACAAGGAAGTAAAAATCACAAAACAGAGAAAGAAAATATTTTTAAAAGTTAAATAACGCGATAAATGTTGCAAGTAATTTAATTTGTTACAACAATCGTTCCCTAGCCCCTTATGAAACCAGGCAAGAGTACTTATTTCAAAATGAGCAATAGTGTTTAGAGTTTTAAGATGTTTCACTTTAAATAGAGAGAGCTTAAGAGATCTCAATTAAAATAAGAAAAATGAATAAATGAATAAAGATGAAAATACCATATAATATCCTTGTACACCTATTAAAATATACACAAATTTTAGTTTGACTGTATCATAAATCCTCAGATTTATAATTTTCACATTCCTTTAAATGTTCAAAATAAGTTTCGTTTCTTAAAATGATGATGTTAACTCAAGTTTTGCAATCTGGTGCTGTCCGATAACCTGTTTACATTAAGATTTTTTTCATTAAATAGATATTTCTTCCTATCAAAATTTTTCAAGATTACAATACTTTACTCCAGGAAGTAATAAACAGCAAATTCAGTATCATTCTATGGATATAATAGATTTTTATTTTTTTTTAATAGTTTTTAGCATTTTTTTAACTTCATGGGAATATGTCGATATCTTTCTGTTATATTGTCTTAGATTGGTAACGTTTATTTCGGTTATATTGAAATATATATACTGTACAATATATACAATGTCGTTGCAATGAAAAATAGAGGTACACAAGTACAAGATACAACAATCCATAAAAAATTTCATTTTCTCCCTGCTTATCAATTTTCAGTAATGCCTGTGAGTGTTAATTTCCATTACATTGAAATTTTTCTTTATATTCATGGCAGATTGCAATAAAAAGAGAGATCCGTAATTACACTATACAATAATTCTAAATTTAATCCTGACTTAAAACAGTTCTAGAGTAAATGTAGATTTTTGAAGGGATAATGTGGGGGGAACCCTCCTCCACCTTATTCTCCAATTATTTCTACGTAGGCGACTTTATTTGTTAAATAAAGATATATTTTTTATGGTTGGTGGTGTTTATGTTGTTTCCGGGTCTAGGCGAGCCGGGGCTTCTTGTAGGCAGTTCTTTCTTTGACTTGGCTCGGTCTTGCGGCTTTTACTCTGTGGCGGTTGTTTGTAGCATGGGTTTTTGGTTTGTTGGTGTTTTTGCGGTGTGTTCTTGTAGTGGTTTGTGTGCTTTGGTGTCTATTGGGTGGGGTTGGTACCTGTGTTTTGGGTTGGTGTGCGGTGTGGGGGCGGACGATGTTTTGTAGGTTGTAGTTGTTGTGTGTCTGTTTTCTTGTTGTACGCTTTGTTGTTCTGTTTGTTTTTTTTCTGGTACTTTGGTGTAGCTTTTGTTTCTGTAGTGTAGTTTGTTGTTTTGTTTTTTGTTTTACTTTTTTTTTTTTGTGTTTTTTTTATTATTCTTTTAGTTGTAGCATGCGTGAGAGCAGGAACGCTTTGGCTTGGTACTTTTGACCTGTTCGTTTTGATAGTCTTTTAGCTGTTTTCCTCTTAGCAACTGAGCGTTCTCCCCTTAAGTTTAAATTTATATTCTCTGCATTATGAGTATCAACTTTTTTATCCTCGAACACCCGATCATTTAACTTTCATACAGTTTCAATCAGTTTTCTTTTCGCTTCGGACCAATGCAGGATGAACTGCTAAAATCACTTAACACATTGTGAGCGGGTACATTTCGCAGCGGAATTGTACGTAATTTGCGTGGGGGGGGGGGGGGGGGGGGGGGGGGGGGGGGGGGGGGGGGGGGGGGGTAAATTTAGTTATTCGGTTAAATTTGAATAGATTCCAATATAAAATTTTCGTATTTTATATTGAAATATATAAACAAATATATAAATAACAACCATAAGATTTTTGTAAACAAAAAATATATTTTTAGTGGATAAATTTATAACAGTATCGTAAATATGAAAAATCAAATAGAAATAGTAGTATATAGTTTTAATTTTTTCAAATTATGTTATATATAAATATTTTTTATATTACAAAAAATAAAAAGAGCAATCATAAAACTAATAATGCAAAAACTAGTTTTTATTTGTCTAAATTTTTCCAGAATCTATGTAGTAGGACAAGAAACATTCGGCTTTGTTTTACATTATATACAGTTATTTTTGTACCCACAAACAAACCATGTTGTAACACTAACCAGTACTAGTACGTGTCCCGCGGTGAAGTATCAATCGTCAGAAAACGTACTAGTACGTGTTCCTCATACAATGTGTTAAAATCACCTTTAATGTCTAATGGAAGGAAAGGCTGTTTGTTACAGAGACTGCAATAGTCGTAAATGCAAATTTTCAACATTCTATGGCTAATCATTTTTGAGTTATGACCGGCAGAGTTAATGTCCGTTATACTGAAATTTCCTATTTTATAGAGTATTGATTTTAAGGAAAAAGGGAGATGCATGGTTTTAGTTTTACTACAAATTTAAATTAAATGTTCCAATATTCTACCACTAATCTTTATTTTTAGGGGGGGATATATATGTACGTATAGACGTCAGATCAAAGCTTGTCAAAATTCATTCAGGCCTGTTCATAGTATATATTTAAATTTTCAAAGTTAAGTATTCCTTTGATGTACGTAGAGATGTAATGATGGAACTAGTTAATATGATTCCAAATATGTTAATAAAAAAGAAAGAGATCGTGAGTTAAAGGGCTTTGAAGGTGTATATGTATCAATCCATGACGATGAAAACATTAGTTTATAGCTTAACAGCATAAAGTACATACGTAGGAATAATTAGAGCATAAGATGGGGGAGGATTTCCCAGCATGGGTCTATCAACTCCAAAAACCTTGCATTGATTCAAGACTGTTTTAAGTCAGGATTAAGTTTAGGGCTGTTGTATAGTGTAAGATGTTTGCAAGATATTTGAACAGCTGCATCGTAACTTTCAATCCAGAAGAAATTTTACACTGTTCAGTGTCAATAGTGTAAGTAAACATCCGATTTAGAATCTGTGAATCATTACGATGTTAACAAAGAAATTCTTTTGATATTTTGATAGGTTGAAAAGGAGGGTTTTTATCCTTAATTATATAAAATCTGTTTTAACACATTGTATGCGGGACACGTACTAGTAAGTTTTCTGACGATTGATACTTGAGCGCGGGTCACGTACTAGTACGGGTTAGTGTAACAACATGGTTTGTTTGTGGGTACAAAAATAACGGTATAGACAGGAAAACGAAGCCGAATGTTCTTGTCTACTACATAGATTCTGGAAAAATTTGGACAAAAACTAGTTTTTACATCAGTCAATGAGGAACCACAGAAAGGGAAGGTTGATTAAAATAATCAAGTTACATTTAAAATTAGCTTTTTATTTATCCTTGCGAAAATGATATTGTATATATGTATATTTATATATTATATATATTTGTATATATAATATATATATATATATATATATATATATATAATATATATATATATATATATATTTTTATATATATATTATATATATATATATATATATATATATATATATATATTATGTGTGTTGTGTGATGTGTGTGTGTGTGTATTTGTCTGTATTATATATATTTGTTTATATATTTCAATATAAAATACGAAAAGTTAGTTAAAAATTAAATAATTTTCGATCTATTGAGATTTAACTGAATAACTAAATTTACGCTCAAAACGCCAGCTCCCTGTACAATTCCGTTGCGAAAAATTACAGTTAGCTTTGATGAAGTTTAGTATACGCATTTCAAAAATTATTTAGCAAATATTGTAATTTCAAGTAATCTTTTTAAGCATAATAAATATGCACCAAATGAAAAAGTTAAGATTTTACAGGTAGGATAATTTTGAAATAAATATAACAGAAACTAAATTTTAGCATCAAACAGAAGTAAAAATATGTTTGGTTCTGTATAATAAAACGATTATGATATGTTTTTTTTATAATCTAAAAAATTAAAGATTGAAATTTTAAAAAATTAGCAATTGATATCAAAAAATTTAAAAAAATGATTGTATTATAAAATAAATTATAGCGTTTGTATTAATATAATTTTAATTCACAGAATAAAAATGATAATTAGTTTCTATTTGATATAATTCAGTTTTTAATAAACATATTTTAAGAGTTATTTTATTGGTATTGTCTTTTCAAGTAGTTTTGTTTTAAATGGCATAAAAAATAAAAAATAAAAGTTAAATTTGTTTACAAGTGATAACTATTGAAATTTGAGCATTAGAAACTAAATTTTTATATTACATTTAAGTAAACTAAGTTTTATTCCGAAAACTAAAACTGTAACGGTATTCAATGTTTTAACATCTAACAAAAATAAAAATTTAAACATTGAAAATTTTTTTAAAAATAAGGAATTAAAATTGTTATATTTTAATTATTATTTATTATGCTATTAAATAAATTATAGCACTCCTATTAATATAATTTTAGATTAAATAATAAAAATGATAATTACCTCCTACTTGTTATAAATTAGTTTTTAATATACATATTTCAAAAGTTATTCATAACTTACAATAAAATTGTAAAGGTATATAATGTTTTAACACCTAAAAAAATTTAAAATTTGACTATTGAAAGTTTTTAAAAATAGACCTTGAATTTTTTTTAAAATTATCTTTTTAATGCTAAAAAATTACTCAAGTTCCTCTTATTAATATAAATTTTTGTATTAATATAATTTTAGTTAACTCCATAAAATTGATAATTAGCTTCTGTTTGATACAATTTAGTTTCTAATATACATATTTCAAACGATGTTTCACGAGTAAGTAGATTTCTATTATCTTTCATTTTGTGCATACATTTCATGTTTTTTAAATGCATTACTTTACATAACAAAATTAAATATTTTTATAAAGTTAGACCCTTATTAATAATTGGAAAAAGTTATTTTCTAATCAGAGTAGAAAACTTTATATTACAATGAATCAAAAATTCCAGTTCATAAGGTACTAAGTCCTCTTAATATTACGAAATTTTTTCTCAATGTGTTTCAGTCAAACGTACTTATTGCAACGCGTTAACTAAAGTCTGCCGCATTATATTTCATAAATAGTTGTTTCCTGTTTCTATTTTCAAACCGAGATTCTATTTTAAAGGAATCTCCCTCAACTTTTGCTATAAATATAATTATACACAAAAGTACCCCTTTTTGTCGGTAGTTGGTAAAATTAAACCTGTTTCTTGAAGTTTAAGAACAGTAATAATAATGACAGAAACTGATATGGTTAAAAATAATCTTAGTGAAACTATTAGTCATTGTTCAGCGAAGCATCAGCTGTTGAGCAGCTTCATTCTGAAAAAAATGAAAATGAATAAGTATATTAGTTATGAAGGAAAAGTGACGAAAATGAGGAAGTAGAACTTAGATTGAAACTTAAAGGAAAACAAAATACAGCGTAAAATTTTTATGTAATCGTTATTCGTTAATAAGTATATAAACATAAAAAAGCGAATTAAACACAAAAGAATAGGAAAAACTAAATTACAAACGGGGACATGAATCTATGTATGTAAAATACACTGCATGTAAATATAATCACTATGTATTTCAAATTAGCTAGATTAATCTTGATGAAATTTTGTGCAACAACTCTAATTGACCCTGGAAAGGTTTTAAGTTGGTCAATTGGATCTTAGTTCAAGACTTACTTTAGTAATTAAATTTCATCTATTTTATTTTAAATATTTATCTCTTTTTAAGTTAATTTCCACCCCTCTTTCTATTTCTTTCTTAAAGTAATGGCCTGAAAATTTACGAAAGTATCTAACACTTTATTCACGATATTAATATTTAAATTATTTTTGGGCCAAACGATGGACCAAAGATTAACACTCTACTCTTTGGTAGATGAATTCATGTGTTTAAATCTCCCTCGTATTGGCTTCAGAATTGGCTTTAAGCAGTAAGCCCCGGTCTTATTAGCCCTAGTGAAGTAAAAGTAGACCATTGAGCTCCAAACTAAATAAAAAATTTATTTCTTCAGAAATCTTAGACATCTTGGTTGTTGTTAAATGATCTCGCAAAACACATTAGTACTTTTCTGTTAGTAGAGTGTAAAGATAAATATAGAATTATTGTCAAATATAACACCTTAATACATCAAAGCTTAAGTGTTTCTAATTGATGAATTATAACCCAGACCGAAGGCTGGCTGCGTAGCGGATAGTTTTTTATAACACTTCGAATGAAATTTAAAATTTCAAGTATGAAAAATTTGTAAAATATAAAATCCATAACTTTTAAAACTCGCAAGACTAAACTGTGGTCTGAAAAATAAGTCTTTAAATTAATATTCTATGACAGATAATAAAAACGAATAAATCTTAGTGCTTGAAGAAAATATTTTATTGTTTAATCAACAAGCGAATGACTAAAATCAAAATTCTTCACAAAATTTTAATAAATAAAGATTTATTTTTTAGTTAATACACAGTATTTGAAGTAAATATGCATGAATATCAAACGGCTGATATTAAAAAACAGTAAAAATTCTATGCTATCTGCCTGGTGATACCACAGTGAATATGTTGCAACAGTTTACATTTTTATTATGGATAAAATTTAAAAATGCAATTTTGAAATGCCTGTTTTATAGATTAATTCTTCAATTTTGAATGGTTAAGTAAGTATACATCAAGCTATGTTCATTATTTAAAAAAAATCCAATGACTGTCGCTTTCCGATTTGAAATCTCTTAATATTACCAGTGTTGTAGATTATTTCCAGAGAATATGATGCTAATGACAGTTTCACAAACAGCAAACCATCATCTTACCATCATCTAAAATAATCACATAAACTATTTAATATCCACAATTAAAGAATTAAAGAGTCTTTACTATCTATAATGTTTGATTATAGTGTAAAGCAGAGGTGGGCAAAAGCCTTACTTTCGGCCCGTTGAAAAATCCTGCATGCAATTTTTTTAATCTCTTATATGCGATTTTGTTGAAATCAACAGTATTTGTATGCGTAGTGTACATATAAATAATGAAAAATATATAAATAATAGAGAGTATTATAATTTGAACAGCTATAACCCTATCCCTACTTTAATGTATGCAACATACATATTCTCATAAAGCGGGTGGTCGGCTTACTACATAGAATTGAACGTGCAGTCCTCTCACTCTTCGAGGGACGACAGACTACAGCACGAGTACTGTTTATTTTGATTAAGCATTAGTCGCATACTCTTCATTCCTTTTGAGACTAATGCTTGTTATTTTGCAAATATAACAATAAATTGGAAAAGTGGACTTTTGTAGGTAAAATTTTAAAACATTGGTTTCATTTTATTATAATAATTAAATTATTTATTTGTAAGCCTTTGTAAAATGAGTCAATCTAAAAAAAAAAGCTGATTTGGAGTGTAGAAATTTTTTTGACTATGTTCAAAAATACCTAGTTTTATTTGGTTCAACATATATTTGTGAAAGAAGTTTTTCGTTAATGATTTGCACGAAAAATAAATATCGATCATAATTACTCACAAAAATCTACACTCGGTATTAAGGATTGCTACAAGTGATTTGGATCCAAATTTTGAAGGAATAATATCAAATTAACATTCCAGATTTCACGTTTCGCATTAACTAAAACTATTCTATTTTAACGTTTGATGTTTGTCTTTTCTCTTTATAATTATTTACTATTATATTTACAAAATGTTATAATATATATCAAAAATGTAATAACTATGATCAAAATAAAATAATTTGTATCGTTAAGATATAAATAAATATCAAAATCTTTCATTAACTGATTTATTTAATGACCATTAATTTAATGTAATGGATCATATTTCTTTAAAAATTACGTGACATATTTTACTGGACACAATACAATGTTCACATATACACTTATGTAAGACAATTTATTATTACTATTATCTTTTATTAACTGTCAAATTTCTCTGTCCAAATGCTTTAAAATGATACTTATAGTGTTTTTTGTCAAAAAAAAATCTGTTGGGGAGGGAAAAAACTCCACTCAAAACATTCGCGTATGTACAGCGTAAGCGGTATAGTCCTCCAGCCCGGGAGACATTTTGAAAATTTTATTTTGGCCCGCGAATCAAAGTATTTGCCACCCCTGGTGTAAAGTGTTTAGTAAATATTTTATTAACATATCAAAATTATATTACAAATAATCAACAACAATAATAACAAAAATCTATTACCAATTAAGTTGAACGATGGCTGAATAAAAAAGACAGTGCCTTTCGGCATCGTAGACCATGATTTCGAATACCTCTCATCGTATGAATATCATAGGGCTGATATTTATGCAAAAAAATCATATCCGAAAGCCGATTTGACCAACTCTGAGGTGTAGGTCTTGATCGTATTATACCGCGTGTGGCAAAAACCTATACCGTAGCTTTCCAAACCAAATCTGAATATTACATCAGTCTCTAACTGTTTTGCAGCCCCTGATAAAGATGTAGAATTCCGCTGGATTATGCAGAGAAAAGTATTTGTTTGTATGATTCTATCCAGTAAAACTCAACCTCATATGATGTTGAATGACTGGGAGTTTACAAATGCCTGTTTATTTAGGAAAATTAAACAAATAGGCAGTGAATTTAGACAATAAATTTATACTTATGGTAACATTTTATATTGTTATAAATGTATTTTATACTGTAATAAATGTTATTTACAAATTATTACAGAAAATTTTCTCTTAACAGGCCTAAATGTGTGTGACCGTGGTTAAGTCGGTTAAGCAAAACTCCAGTTACAGCAGAGAACGAAAAAAGTTATTTAATTGATGAAAATGTACTTTTTTATAGTTAAAGTAAGCATTTTTAATTGCGTCGATTTCTTGCAAAGCTTTACATACCATTAGTAGACACTTTTTAAAAAATTCAGTCAGTTTTTTGTTGTGCTCAAAACAGGAAATGTTGTGACTTGTTATATAATTTCGCTATTTTTAAAGCTTTACGACATTAAAGAAAGCCGGTGCTTATTGTTTCATATAGCATAGACCCGTATCCAATGATTAAAAATGCATAGTTGCGGAATTTTAAATTCTTTGTAATAATTTTGCTCCTTTTTGATTTTTGTACTTAAAACTTAATTACAGCCTGTTAAAGCGTAGATCTGATTAAACGAATGCTGGTTGTGAGGGAAACTACTGTATTAGCAAAGAGACATTAATCAAACAAGTAAAAAATATTTTTTCTCTGTATTAACTCCTTTAATAAATCTATGTATCCAACTTTCCAATCTTATGCTACTAACTGTTATTGAGCAATGAATTAACTATGGAATCTAACTGTAAAAGAGTTGCCACTAGGTGGCATAGTGACTTTTGACTCATTATTCTAACAGCCTATTTTTGATTCAATATTCTCTGCATTAACTTCTGCAATTTATCTGAGGCTTAAACTTTCCAATCTTGTGCTACCAACTGTTGTTGAGCAATGAATTAACTATGAAGCCTAATAAGAGTTGTCATACGGAGGCATAGTACCTTTCGAACTGAAACGTTATTATTATAACAGCCTATTTTAGATTCAATATTCTCCTTATAAGTTCTTGCAATAAATCTGAGGAGCTAACTTTCCAATCTTGTGCTAATAACTGTTATTCAGCAATGAATTAACTACGATCCACACATGAAGCTCACTCGTAAAAACTCTATCTATCACAAGGAGACATAGTGCCTTTCGAATTGAAATGTCTTCATTACAACAGCTTATTTTTTATTCAAAACAATATAAAAGTACTGATTTCTTTGAAATAATGTTTTCCTAGATCATTAATCAGGGTGTAACTTTATAAAAAAATATCTAGTTTTGTCATATGAAGAAATATTTTTTTTACGAAACATAAAATATATACTCCAAATGAAAATATAGAAATCCACTCTCTTGCAAAATAAATCTTTTCAACTAGGTAAATTAGGAATAAAGTTTTCACATCAAAGAGAAGCTTTATATTTTTTATTTTGTAAATCTCTATTATTTTAATGCTAACAAAAAGATAGAAATCCACTCTCTTACAAAATAACTTTTTAACTACGTAAATTAGGAATAAAGCTTTCATATCAAAGAGAAGCTTTATATTTTATTATTTTGTAAATCTCTATTATTTTATTATGAGCAAAAAGATAGAAATCCACTCTCTTACAAAATAACTTTTCAACTATGTAAATTAGGAATAAAGTTTCCATATCAAAGAAAAGCTTTATATTTTTTTATTTTGTAATTCTCTATTATTTTATTACGAGAAAAAAGATAGAAATCTACTCTCTTACAAAATAATTCTTTTCAACTATGTAAATTAGGAATAAAGTTTTCATATCAAAAAGAAGCTTTATATTTTTTATTTTGTAAATCTCTATTATTTTAATACGAGCAAAAAGATAGAAATCCACTCTCTTACAAAATAACTTTTCAACTATGTAAATTAGGAACAAATTTTTCATATCAAAAAGAAGCTTTGTATTTTTTATTTTGTAAATCTCTATTATTTTAATACGAGCAAACAGATAGAAATCCACTCTCTTACAAAATAACTTTTCAACTATGTAAATTAGAAACAAATTTTTCATATGGAAAAGAAGCTTTGTATTTTTTATTTTGTAAATCTCTATTATTTTAATATGAGCAATATTTTATTTTATAGCATGATAAAGAATAATATTTTTAATTTTCAATTACTTATTCTTTTAATCTTTTTAATTTTAAATGTCAAGAACCTTTAAAATTTTAGGTAGAGTTAATCTATTAAAAGTAAATGCCAAGGAAAGAAGTTACTTTACTTTTTGTATTCACTGCTATATAATCAAATAAAAAAGTCATTAACTTTTTAGACAGGTATTAACATCGCAGTGTATCTCTATGTGGAACGTGTCAGAAAAGTTTTTCTTTCCTTTGTCATTCATTAATTGCTCAATTTTTTATGACGTAACAACCGCACTTTAGTTTTAAATTTAAATAATGCTACTACTAATCATCCATTTCACTTT
>CM063505.1:68333748-68458748 GCA_032207245.1 Pardosa pseudoannulata | reverse complement strand
CTTTCGCTACTATCATTTACAGATAATTCAGTTTCTGATTCCGAGTCACAGTTCGAATCACAAGAAATTAGTTCCTTAAGCTCTGAATTATCCATTATTTAAAAGTAAAAATATATTATTCAACTCTTACATCAATAAAATTATCAGGCTGTTAGTAAAATATAACCAGAAAGCATACACTGAAAGATAACAATTCGTCTTCTGATACAAAATAGGTGAAAAACCCGCGCTTTTGAACCAGAGTAGAAAATACAATAAACTGCAAACTATCATTTACTGGACAACTATCGTCATCTATATGAATAATTTGTTACTAAAATTGGAAAAATACGGAAGAAAAATTGCAATCGAAATAGTAATCAGATTTCCCTTACGGCGTATGGGCAAAACAGGGAAGGGGTTAAATCAAAGGGGTGAGCCTTTCGTTTTAACGAGAACCATTAAGGTGAAAGTGCGACTTATGCTCAAGTGGGTCCTCGTACTTTTGAAGCAGAAACCAAGCGGAAGACCCATAAACTTGGCCTGCCCCTCCTAGAGGTATTGATTGAGAACTTGAAGGACATTGTGACCACGAACATATTTTACCTGCCCAGTCACCTTTAACGAACACGGCGGAACTTAGACCGGCTCGGGCTCCGAACCTAAAACTCTCCAGTTACGAGAGTTGCCTTGGCCAACTGAGCTACCGCAGCTCGATAACTCTGTAAATTTGAGTAGATTAAAGCTCTAATATCCTATTTTTGTGCTCTGATTAAGAGATTACTCCAAGAAAACTATAAGCTCAAAGGGTTCCCCACAGTGTAAAAGGTTGAACAACCCTTACTTTAAGACATTGCCATTCTATTACGATGTATGTGGGCTCAAATAGCGCTGCTTGTTTTCATGGTACTACATAGGACGAATCGTAATTAGCTTTAAATGGTGATTTCCTTCTCATTAGCCCTCATATAGCAAAGAGTAAACCGCAACATCCCAAACAGTTGTAAACTATTAATAATAATAATAGTAATAAACTATAATAATAAGGTATTGTTTTAAATTTTCTCCTCGAATATTTATATTCAAGGGGTAAAGTGAATATGCTTTACTACTTCATGGATAATAATAAAAGTTTTTTAATTTGTTTATACCATAAAATTAAATAAAAAAAGAAGTTATATTGAAAATCTTGTAGTGCTCTGTAAGCTAATAAATAAATTCGAAAAATAGCAAGAGTGAGTCATCACTCCAAGCCACTAAATTATAACGGATTCAGAGTCTCAAAAATTGTATGCCTAATCAGTTGTCTAAACAAATTTCATTGTTTCAAAAAAAAAATTATACTAAGCAAGCAGTATATAATTTCTTTCTAAATTTGTATTACTAATACAACGAGAATCATTTCAAGAATTTTAAACATGCTCAAGAGTTTAAAATTTTTTATATTAAAAAGAAATGAATTGTCGATTTTTGATTTCTTATAAATAATCTTATTCTATCATTCCAAATGACAAGCAATATATTAAAATTACAAATAACTTATTGGTTCAAAAACATTCAATATTTCAAAATAATATTTCAATTTATATTAATACAGTTGTTTACCCGAGGGTTTAGAATGATTTCTAATTTAGCAATTATCAATTTAAAATAGCATCATTCAAAACTGTTGGTTAATTGGTTTCGTATACATTTAGACGTTATATGGCTTTTCATAGAAATGTAGTTGACATTGAGTCGAGAGATTGGATTTCTAAGAATTGGTCCTCGTAATTTAGAAGGAGGGACTAGGCGGAAATCCCCAAGGCCTTTCCTGTCACCACCCTAGGTAACGTTGAGAACTTAGAGGCCATTGTAACCACAAACCTATTATATGTATCTCAGCCGCTATTAATAAACACGGCGGATTTTTCGACGGCTTGAGCCTCGATCCCGCTATTGTCCGGTTATCTCGTAGCCGGACGGTAGCTTTTGCCGGCTAAGCTACCATTCAAAACTCTTGAAACTCTAAATATAACGATATTTTCATTAATTTCATCGCAAACTCAAACATTAAATGTCTCATTTTACTTTACATACTTCTATTCTTTGGGTAAAGCGATTCCTTTTGGAATCCATTGATCCAAATACCGCAGCTATAGATATTCACGGCCATTTGAAATCAGCTTCAAGAAGAAGGTCCCTGTCTAGTTAACCTTGGTGCTGCAAAAAATTAACTATAGCGCTCTTTTGGTAGAAATCACAATTTGTATTACGAAGCTGATAAGTGAGCATTAATTTTTAATAACTGTATTAGTTTATTTTTCTTGGATTCATGTAAAGTATTAAATATTTGATTTTGATTTCCATTATATTTATGTACTTTTTTACAGATATTCATCTGCCTTTATTTGGCTGTATCAAATGGAGCCTCCCTCAATACCAACAACTCGAAGAAAGACAGTCTACCAAAAATTGAAAAACTTAATAGCACGATATCAAATTTCACTAAAAGTGCTGAAGAAACATTAGAAGAGTCACCCTCGGAAACAATTCATTTCAAAAACCCCGTTATTTTTCGAGAACGTAAAAAGGATGTTTCGGTAAATAAAAAACAGAGTGCTGTACCTATAAAAGCCAAAAATAACCAAGCAAGAAATGGCGCAGATTTGAAAAAAGAAGCAAATAATTATAGCCCTGTAATGAGTTTCACAGAATCCGCTGTACCTAACATCCATGGACACTGGCAAGTACTGCCTGAATTGGCACGTTACAGAGTGGCAAATGAGTATGAAATCCCAATTACAATCCCAATAATTGAATCGCAGTCATTTGTAAACAAGCCAAGGATGACATCCACTCAAATAAATTATCCACCCCAAGAACATTCAGAGGGAAGACACTTAAGTCCTGGACCTGGAGAATATCCTGGAAGCTATTCAAACAATGATGACCGGAGTTATCAAGAACCTGAAAAAGATCCAGGTCGTGGGCATACAGTTCATACAGAAACAACACATGATTACGGTCGATTCCTTCCAGTAAATTATAAGTCCAAAATTGAAATGGAAGCTGAAGCATTAGTAAAGAAACAAAAGTCCCAAAACGGATCCAATTCAGAAAGACAAGAACAAAATGGTAGAGATAATAATCAAAGAGCACCAGGATACTATTCTAGGTATCAACAACCTGTAAATACGGCCTTCTTTCATAAAGGTGGATTTGAAAGCGCTTATGAATTCCCAGAAGATGATCGTAACAACCAAAGACAATTTTACAGGCCGGAAAAATATCCACAACGTACTTATGATCAAAGACAACCAGGGACACCAAGCGTAGAAGGATATTCTTACGGTCCAAGACCTCCAGTGACATCTACAGAAGCATATAAAACACAATATTCATATCCTCCAGAACGATATCCTTCATCTCCCCCTCGAGGACCACCAAATGCTCCAAGACAATATGATTTATCTACAGAAAAATATTCTCCAACATATGCTGATGATGACGGTGAAAAATCTGCACCACCCTATCCTGAAACAACTCCTTATTCACCCAGACCCTATGGTACACCGAGAGAACAACCACAACCTCAGTATCATAACTCGGAAAAATCGATGCCATCCTATCCTGAAACCGCTCCTCATTCACACAGGCAATACGGTTCATCGGTTGAACAACCACCCCCTCAGTATCATAGCGAGGAAAAATCCTTGCCACAATACACTGATACCCCTCCTCATTCACATAGGCAGTATAGTTCATCGGTAGAACAACTACCACCTCAATATCATAGCGGGGAAAAATCCTTGCCACCATACACTGATACCCCTCCTCATTCACATAGGCAGTATAGTTCATCGGTAGAACCACCACCACCTCAGTATCAGAGCGAGGAAAAATTCTTGACTTCATATAATTATAATCCAAATCAGCCCCTTCCACATACAGAACCAGAACCTAAAGAATATCAAAGGCCTTATTCGAACAACCCAGTAATTGAATCCCCTGTTTCTCTGCCAGACCCTCCCCAATATAACAAGCATTCGGTTACAGATATTCCTCATTTAAATGAGCCATATGCTAAAGCTGTGGATGATGTAAATGACGAAAAAACTTACAGTACATTTAAATCTTTGATGGATTTGTATAAATCCATCGGTTTTCATTTTCAGCC
Source organism: Pardosa pseudoannulata (assembly GCA_032207245.1). NCBI lineage: Eukaryota > Metazoa > Arthropoda > Arachnida > Araneae > Lycosidae > Pardosa > Pardosa pseudoannulata. Next base: position 68,454,610 of record CM063505.1, on the reverse strand, counting down.
TTTTAGTCTTGATGATATACCAATAATACAGCCTCCTGGATTTGCTATGAGAAATCCATTTGACACAAAGTTTGCAGTTTCTAGTCCTTTATCAGTATCATCAGAAGATTATAATTCAAATTCTAATGTACCAAAATATTTAAGGAACACTAATTCTCATACATCTACGGCTCATAGTTATGATCACACAGGTAGACCATATTCAGACACGAGTTATAGTAAAGAAGTAAACAGTCCAGGTAGACCATATATCAGAGATCAACCTGTAACAGGAATACATTCTAATTATCCCGAACAAGTTCCTTTCGATAGTAACAGGTCTCCAGTTGTTTCAACAGAACATTATGACAGCCCTGAAAACCCAAGACCAGAATTTAACTCACAAGTTGAATCTCCTAAAGGAACTTCCGTTGGTGGTGAATATGACGTTAAAAGTCATTCTAGCTCAAAATCAGTTGACACCCAATTAGACGGAAAAAAAGTAAAAGGAATTCGAATTAAAGACTATGATTCAAAAACTTATTTTGGTAATCCTTCAGAAAAGAATGTATATAGCTCTTCGGAATCTGACTTTAGTTCAGGTGCATCTCCCCCTGATTTTTCAAATCCTTCCCATTCGGTGGTTAGAGAAAACCCTTATAATATTGATGATCATCATTCAGGAGAAGCAAGAACAACATACAGACCAAGAGTTTATAGGCAAAAGATTGTTGTAGAAGATCTCAATCCAACTGTAAATTCTGAAGAGAGAATACGTGAATTCCATCCTTCTGACAAAAGAAATAAGTTTCACTCACCAAAATATAGTGAGAGATATAGACAATCAACCAGGGACACCTTTGGTTCTTACCCTGTTAGTAATGAAGATCAAAACAAATATAGCTTATCAGATTCAGAAATGTCTAGGAAGCCAGCAAACAAGAGCCCAAAGACCAAATCAAGGACCAACAAAAAATCTAAAACTAAACAAGGCAACGCCGATGGTGAAAGGCCGTTTGATGATCAGGAAGAAAGGAATAACAGGAAAAGAAAAACAGGACAAAATTACAGAACAACATCTTTCCAGGGAGACTTTTCTTACAGCCAACCAGAGCAAAGATCTAAACATACAGAAAATCAGGAATCTCGATCCTCAAAGAAACACGGTAAACGGGCAAGCCAAAGAAGCCCGAAAAAACACAAACCTAACAGCAGATCTCAGAGAGACCACATGCGAGCAGAAGGTTCTACATATCATTGGGGAATGGAAAGACATAAGGGCACAGATGGATTTTTCCAGTAAGTACATAATTTACTTTGACGTGATTGAAAGTGATGTATATTAGAAGCAATGTTATTGTAATAATTGAATTTCTGTTTAAGGAGGAAATGGAGTAACACACTTTTTGTATACACTACTTTAAACCTAACATTTATAAAATATTTGCTAAAATAACCTCTAAGATTCTAATTGATTTCTCTTGTTGTAAAAACGATTGGAATTTTAACAAAAAATGTTAAATATTTAAAAATACAAAGTGCACAATAATTTTAATGTGGAGTAAATGACTGAATATTTTTATCTTGTACATAAAGAAAATTTTGATGGATCTCATGCGGTATCTGTCTATTATAATGCTTTATTTGCTGTCTGTATGCTGTAAAATTAATTATATTTTTTTTAATTTAAAGGTAGCTATTTTTAAAGTGCAAAAATGCATAAATAAACAACTGACTGCAGTTAAAATAAACGAACATATGGGATAAAATTGTGTAGAAAAAAATTTTGCGAATGGAATGTACTAAAAAATGTGCAGTTCAGATTTCCGGATGTTTTTGAAATTATGTTCTATCTAAGTGATACAAGTGGAACAGCTCAGATAGCAGATAAATATGTTCTTTATATCCATTTTATTAGCTTACCGTAGAATTACGAGCCAACTCATCTAGACAAAATTTTGCACAAAGAACTCTAGCATTCTGATAAAACATTACATCATAAAAAAGCAGCTCATATCTGGTTGCCATAATTCCTTATTTAAAACAGGAACTCGTATTTCTCTTTCATCCTATAGATTCTTAAAGGGTTCTTTAATCTATATAAACTAAAACATTTAATCTGCATTAAATTACAAGAACTCACAGCTAGTTTTCTTCAAAATGCTTAATATACTAATCTCCACCTCAATAAATAGCAGTAATTTATTGTCTATAAGGCCATTTCACGCAGTAGAGCAAATTGTCAAATTATGACAATTCTGGCTTTAGTTTCAAACGGAAGTGCCGTTTGTTTGTTTGTCTGTTGGCTGTTGTAAACATGAAAATGAATGGGAAGGGCATTACAGTAGTTCGTGACGTTGCGACAAATTGCCTTATTCTCGTTTTCAAACATCTCTAAACATAAAAAAAAAAAATCCCAAAGGTAAAAAGTGATATGCCAAAACTTGGCGATTATTCTGGAAAATTAACTTGTAAACCGAGAAAAACAGCAACTACAAATGCATGGTTAAAACTAGAATTACGCACGAAAAACCGAAAAAAAAAATCTTTTTACAGATAAAAATTGCCTTTCATTATACTTAGAGTAAGATAACAACTGGATTTCAACTATTTATAACCGTACCATATGGTATGCACAGACTCACCTTCTGGAGTCTGATATCTTCTAATTAGTCTTAATGCATAATAAAAGTGTATCTAACTTTGCCGATCATAAGCTTTTGAATGATTAAGAAAATTATATAAAAACAGTGTTTTTTTGTCAAATTTTAACATCATTTTCAGTTCTTTTGAAATGATAAAACTACCTATTAATTTATCGCAAAAATAATATAGTAGAATTTAAAATTGTATGTTATATCACGATCCGCAAGATTTTAAAAATTCTATTCAATAGAAAATCATTTTTTTATGTGTATATATAGTTGTATTACCGAGAGAAAGAAAAATATCATTGAGATAATTAAACAGTTAGGTTATTTGTAATAAATTAATTAGTTATAATTTCGTTCTTCAAATTCGTGTGTGCTTTTCAACTTCATACATTTAAAAGATTTCTGTATAATTAATTCATTCTATAGAGTGTCCTTCTCAGATAATATAAATTTAAGTTGTAAATCAATACCTCTATTTTAAATTAAACTATTATGCAGACCGCAATGTAACATATAAATTTATATTTTTTACCGTTAGAACGCCGGAAACTTACCACTTTCCCTGCCAAGAATGTCAACCGGTGTGTGAATGTGTATGTATGTATGTATATACATACATACATACATACATACATACATATATATATATATATGCATGTGTGTGCGTGTATGTATCTACATATATATATATATATATATATATATATATATATATATATATATATATATATATATATATATATATATATATATATATAGGACTTGGCTTAGAAAGTTCAGACTCCCTAACTTTCTGTGGATTATATGTTTAGATACATATGAAAATTCTAACACACACACACACATAGTATATATATAACACATATATATGCATAAATATAAAATGTAAACAAACACACAGAAAAGCGAAAGCACATATACAATATACTACATATATTTTTATGTTCTAGTGTTATATCTAAATTATAAGAAACTAAATGTACTAACATACAATTTATTTGAACTTATATGTGTTTCATATTTGTCCCTATACACGTATTTATATGTTTGTGCTTTTGAATACATATGTGTTATATATATATATATATATATATATATATATACATGCACACACACACACACACACACACATATATATATATATATATATATATATATATATATATATATATATATATATATATATATACATTTATGCATTGTATGTACTCACACACATATGTATATATTTATTTATATATATAGATAGATAAATATTAATGGATTTTATAAAACAGTATACATGGCTTAGACAAAGAATTGGAGTCTAAAGGGTTCCAACAGAAAATCTAGTGTTAATTTACCAGTATTTATTGCTCGTTATATTTAATTCTAATTAATTAAGACGTATTATTTTTTAGTTTTGTAAAATTTGTAACAGGTCTAAAGCATGTCCCAAAATTTTCTATAATTTTATAAGTTTTTAAATAATTTAAACACTTAAATCTCTTTAAACATTTTTCTTTACATATTTAGACTCTCTTTGAGCTTGCCCCAAAATAATTTTAGAATTTAAAAAGACCCTTTAAACGCCGTGAGTTATGATTAAGATATTTTTCATGAACACGAAACTGAGAATTTACACGAAACAAGGAAAATAAACGGAGAAGTTACTAAATAAAATGACCTCATCTTAAAATTCTAGATATGCCAATGTGCCAGGTGCCAAAGCTTTCGAATACGGCTATCGCATGGGTGGGCCAGACCATACGGAGGAACGCCATCACAAGACTAAAGGAACCCATTCCAAAATCAAAGTAAATTGGGAAGATGAAAATGGTGACACTGGCGACCACTATTGGGAATTCAACCATGATTCGAGAGAAAATGACGGAGAGGAAAAGAAGCCCAAAGAAAAACCTAAAAGAGAATCCGAAGAATAATAGTTCATTCATGTGATATTCCAAAATCTTCACCCATCATCATTTCTCATCTTTTATATGTTAATAAATTGTATATTTTTCTAAATGAGTATTTTGATTAATTGTAAATAATCAGAAAATTTATGTCAAGTTAAAAATAAGAGTTAAAAATATCTTAACATTAACTGAGGAGCATAAAACCTGGCTATACGATATTGTAATGTTATTTTGCCAATTTGAGAAAGTGCCCCGATTTTTGCGGTTAATTTTAGAGAGAGACTGAAATATTGCTCAATATAATACTAATATCTTTTAAATTTTTTTAGCATACACATCTATTATTTTAATTAGTTGTCTGCAGTATTGACTACAAAACAAAATGTAAAATATACGGATATATTAGACGCGTGAACAGCAAGATAGAATATCCATTATATACACATAGTTTCGTCCTTAATTCAATTTTTTTAAACATAATATGCACAAAACGAGTTCACAAGACATTTTTTTTCTTTGACCCTAACTAAAACAAACTGACCACATAACAAGCAATATTAGTTCAGATGTAATTAAATTTAAAAGTGGTAAATCAGCATTTCTACAGTTATTTAATCCAAAAATTAACTTATAAGTAGTATATTTTAATAGCTCCTTAAGATTGATTTTTATAAAATTAACAAGAAATAAACTTATACTAGGCATATTAGAAAAAATAAATCCAATAAATCATCACTGTTGCATTGTCATTTTCTACTCAATTCATCAACCGAAAACATTTTCGATGTCATTAAATTTGTATCAGAATTTGCATTCCTCAAAAGTAAAATCACAGTTCATAATACCTCAATTATCACTAGAAAGTGATTAAATTTCTCGAAAAATTACACTTTATTCATTAAGAAAAAAAAACTGCTTTTGCAAAACAATTCTAGTTTCTTTCCTGCTTTATTAAGTTCCAAGCTGGAGCAGTCGAATTCATGGCCTGCAAAATGTTATTTCGTTAATGATGATATCGTCGGACATTAAATTCTCTAATGTAAGTTCCACCAAACTTTTGAATTAAAAATACTCCTTAATTATGCCTAAGTACAGTGGTTGCAAAGGATTCGTACAATTAGCAGAAAAAAATAAAAGCTTAATATTTTGCAGAAAATCTGCCTTATACTAAATGTATAAGACATATATACATTTTCTACAACAAATAAAGGTTAAAAAATATAACCTTTATGTTTTGTAGAAAACCAATGTAGGTAATTTCCTCAGTACATGAGACAACCAGAAAGTGTGAATTTAAGTATGTTCTTTATATGGCTAAGTTAAAAATGGAATTGCCAAGCAATATCTAGAAATTTTGAAAAAAAAGTCAGAATATTAAAGTGGTAATAATGGTTTGGCTCTTCAGCGTATATACCAATATAAAGATCTATTGTTCTCTCAATCATGTGGTATTACCATCCCTGGTTTATGATAGATAGAACAAGTATTATTTTAATACTTCATAATGTGAAATATTTTTTCTTATGGCAGGGGGAGATTATATTATACTAGCTGTATTCTCATACTTTGCAACTGATTATGTGTACATTAAGAGTTTATTAACACAAAAAACATTTACTTATAGTGTCAAACCTTCCTTTAGAAACTGGTCCTATAAAATAATCTTTTGGGCATGTTTCATTATTTGTAAAAATTATACCATGCAAGGCCGTAGACAAGGGGGGGGGATTTAGGGGACCGGTCCCCCTCCGAAATTCCTAAATACCATTTCGTGGAAAGAAAATGGACCACGTGTGTGGGTGTGCATAGACAACAGTGTGCTCAGAACACTGGCGCTGAGTGGAACAGTAAGTGTAAATTGTATTCAACAAGAGCAGATTATCTAACACTTCTAGTAACTCATCACAATATTGTTGCACAATCTGAAAAAATTGTGAAAATTTCAAATAGAGCATATTTTATAATATATAGGTAAAAGTCTGAAAATTTTCATTTTCTTTCAAAATTATTCTTTTTCTTTGGTTAAACTTCTGTTTAAAAAATTAGAATTTAATATTACGTATAAGTTTATATCTTTTTCAGTTCATAATACCTCAATTATCACTAGAAAGTGATTAAATTTCTCGAAAAATTACACTTTATTCATTAAGAAAAAAAACTGCTTTTGCAAAACAATTCTAGTTTCTTTCCTGCTTTATTAAGTTCCAAGCTGGAGCAGTCGAATTCATGGCCTGCAAAATGTTATTTCGTTAATGATGATATCGTCGGACATTAAATTCTCTAATGTAAGTTCCACCAAACTTTTGAATTAAAAATACTCCTTAATTATGCCTAAGTACAATGGTTGCAAAGGATTCGTACAATTAGCAGAAAAAAATAAAAGCTTAATATTTTGCAGAAAATCTGCCTTATACTAAATGTATAAGACATATATACATTTTCTACAACAAATAAAGGTTAAAAAATATAACCTTTATGTTTTGTAGAAAACCAATGTAGGTAATTTCCTCAGTACATGAGACAACCAGAAAGTGTGAATTTAAGTATGTTCTTTATATGGCTAAGTTAAAAAATGGAATTGCCAAGCAATATCTAGAAATTTTGAAAAAAAAGTCAGAATATTAAAGTGGTAATAATGGTTTGGCTCTTCAGCGATATACCAATATAAAGATCTATTGTTCTCTCAATCATGTGGTATTACCATCCCTGGTTTATGATAGATAGAACAAGTATTATTTTAATACTTCATAATGTGAAATATTTTTTCTTATGGCAGGGGGATTATATTATACTAGCTGTATTCTCATACTTTGCAACTGATTATGTGTACATTAAGAGTTTATTAACACAAAAAACATTTACTTATAGTGTCAAACCTTCCTTTAGAAACTGGTCCTATAAAATAATCTTTTGGGCATGTTTCATTATTTGTAAAAATTATACCATGCAAGGCCGTAGACAAGGGGGGGGGGATTTAGGGGACCGGTCCCCCTCCGAAATTCCTAAATACCATTTCGTGGAAAGAAAATGGACCACGTGTGTGGGTGTGCATAGACAACAGTGTGCTCAGAACACTGGCGCTGAGTGGAACAGTAAGTGTAAATTGTATTCAACAAGAGCAGATTATCTAACACTTCTAGTAACTCATCCCAATATTGTTGCACAATCTGAAAAAATTGCGAAAATTTCAAATAGAGCATATTTTATAATATATAGGTAAAAGTCTGAAAATTTTCATTTTCTTTCAAAATTATTCTTTTTCTTTGGTTAAACTTCTGTTTAAAAAATTAGAATTTAATATTACGTATAGTTTATATCTTTTTAATGCTCATTTTACTTTTAAATTTATTGTGTAGTTACTGCATTACTTATTCAAGGCTATAAATTTGTTCATGATATCATTTTTTAATTATTTTGATATTTTAAAATCCCATTCTATTATAATACTCATAAAGAGAGTACATACATAAGAAAACCTGTAGTTTTATTGAAGTATCATTCCGGAAAACAATATCCCCCTCCAAATATAATTTCTGGCTACGGCCCTGATACCATGTGATAGAATAGCAAATTCTACAGAATGCTATCTTTTCCATTTCTGAAATACACCAAGAAAATATATGGAATTTAAAATTATTTGTGAGAAATTTTGGTTTAATTACTCTTTCTCCATTATAAATAAGAGCATTTAGCTGACATGAATTCAAAAAAAGGAAAAGATCGTAGCCTAAAGAATTTACTACCATGTAGTGTATATACGTATAAAGAATTCTTCACTTACAAATCACCTTGAGAGAATTTAGATTAATATTGAGCAAGAGGAACTCAATATGGCAGGTACAGATCCACTCTAATGAGTAATATCTAGAGTATATAAACACCTAAGAAATAATCGTTTGATACAGTGAATTATGTGTATACATACATATACAAATCAAGGGCGAATTCAAGGTAAGAAACTAGGGAAAACTATACAGTACAATCAATTTTGTCGAATCTCTTACTAATCCAAACTAATAATTAGCCCAGTGGTTAGGTAGTTGAATACAGAATTAGGGGAGAGCAGGAAATTGTTTTAATCCCTTCAGGTCCTGTGGTACACATATTAAGTTTTGCCTCCGAAGCCAGTAAACATCTTGCACTAAAAGTAGATTTATATTAAAAAGAAAACCTTTTTTTAACTAAAATAACAATATCCCAAAAAAAATCTGATACTATCAAAAAGGTATCAACAAAAAAATAAATAAATAAAATAAAATAAAATAAAATTGTAAAACTTAAAATCCTGAATAAAATGTGTGCCAGCAATTAATGCAATTAATATCTGTGTTGTACATTAACCCTTTGACTGTCCTGTACATCACATAGAATATACACATTTAATGATTTATATGCTTGCATTTCACTTGATAGACAATGAACTATATATACAAGCTTTTTATGTGTTTCATATGTTCTGGTTCTAAAAGACAATGTTCTACTATTCAACCATATTATTACATAAATGGGGTGACACATATAAGCAAAACAATTTTTTTCCCTCAGTTCTAAAGAGTATAAAGAACATATGACTTATCAGATATTTAAATATCTTTGAAACACTACTTAAGATTTTTTTTAACATTTTCTATCAACTTCAAAATTGTGCAAGAATACCTTTTCTGCTTTTATTTTTATTCATTACTGACTTTCTGATTAACAAGGTTTAATTTGACAGTAATCTACATTATATGAACAGCACTTAAATTCTAATGAGCCCACTTTAAATAGATTTAAGAGTATACAAACTGCAATATTTATATTTACTTCCATTAATCCTTTGCCTGTTTTGTACATCACATATGATAAACACATCCAATAATTTATACAATATCACTTGTGATACACAATGAACTACATTTAATATACAAGCATTTATGTATTTTATATAATTATGTAGCATGTGATGTACAAGCAAGTAAAGCCTTAGATGTGTATATCATGTGATGTGCAGTACAAGCAAAGGGTTAAAAATACTAAACTTATATAAACAATAAAAATCCTTAAATAATAATAAAAAAAACTTCAGAATTTTCAATAAAATATTAGCTTAACTCCTTAACTGGTTTGCTCATTCAGTATACAGGCTATCAATACTTGCTACTAATTAGTTTGCATTTATAATTCTTCAGGGAAGGGGGAGAAAACCTTAACTGATTGGTTTAGTTTGGAGTGCTACAGTCTACTTTTTGCAACATGAGGGCTAATGAGACCGGAACCTACTGCTTAAAGCCAATTCCAAACGGCTATGAACATCCATGCCACTGTGGGATTCGAACCCACTAACTTCAGTTCCAAAGGCCAGCACCCTAACCATTCGGCCATCATTCGACGTCCTTGTTGACTGAAGAGGGTTTCCAGTAAAACTTATCTGATAAATTTCCTGACCAAATGACATGCCAAATTAGCTCAAATGTAATTAAATTTAAAAGTTGTGCTATTTATTATCAGTATTATCAAAGGTATTAAAAGTAGTATATTTTAATAGCTTTTTAGACTAATTTTTTATAAAATTAACACAAAATAAACTATTACAAGCAGCTTAGAAATCACAAATCCAGTAAATGATAGCAAAATCCAGAAAACTGTTTAAAAGGATAAAATTAAATACAATATATTTCAATAAATAACTTGTTAAAATCTTTTTCTTGAAATATAAATAATAGTAACTTCTAAATTATTTTAATTCTGGGTTCTTCTCAGAATTTTAGAAAATATTCGATGTTATGCCTGACTATTTTGCAATTGACTGGCCTTCCAGGTCCCTGGAAACCCTTGATTATTGAAAAATATCATTTGGTACTAAATTTCAGACATGGATAATAAAGTTTTACTACTGACAGATGTGTTATAGAAATCACTGTTCCCACAGATAAAAAGCTGAAACTGGCAAGACAGTGTGAAGTTTTACATTTGAGACCTATGTTGCCTTTTAGCAAAATACCCAATTTAGTTTTCTAAAATACAATTAGAATAAAACTGAAGCTCTAATACCTTATGTTGCTAATAAAATTTATACTGAAGATACTATTAAACAAATTTTGCCATGCAGATGGCACCTTTACTTCTTTTAAGAATATAGCCTGATGCATTTGTTCCTTTGCTTGCTGCATATGCTTTTCATGTTTTTAGGAAGTTTGAAAATACACTATTCTCAAGTAAAAATTATTAGATGAAAAGGTAACGTATGAACCTCATATTTTACTTTTTTTTTATATTTAACTGTAAAATACTTGCTGTAACCACATTTATGTTTGTTTTCAATTGCCAACAATGTGCATGAGTTCTACTAAGCTTAGAAGAAAATAAGCAGTATTGGTTATAAATCCTTCCATATTCAATAAAAGTAGTTTATTCTTTTTGAATGTATATACAGTAAACTTTATGCCTTTCTCAAACTTTGTGAAACAGGCTTTTGAGGATACAAGTAGTTTATTATTATTTTTTTAATATATATACAGTCAAATTTATGATGTCCTCAAAGGTTATGACAAAGACTTTTGTGGATAATTTATATTCAATTTTCAAACATGATAAAGTAGAGAGTTTATTTTCTATTCCACACCGATTTTTATAATGTTTGGCAATGCAATTTGTATTTGTAATAAGAATTACTTATAAAAATATCTTGTGGGAATTCCTTATCATAATTAATAAAATTCATGTGTGTTAGATATTTTAAAATTTTATCAAGAAAAATTAATTTTTCAATTGACCCCTTGCCTGTGATGGCTGACCTGACCTGAGTTCAAGCGAGAAAAACAGTATTTCAATTCCATAAAGCCTGATATCGGTTCGTGTAATGCATATTAAATTTGCCATTTTCCTAATAGATATACTTTCCCGCAAAAGTTCAGCAGTTTCAAGCCATTTGTCACAATTTCTTGGATAATGTAAGAGTTTTGTGAAATTCAAAAGAAGAGGGGCAAGGAATTCATGACAGTTGATATAGATAATAATGTAGTAAGTACATTACATTTATCTAGAAAATTATGACACTTGATTTATTTTGCTGCAATTTGAGCAAAAAAACCTGTAATCCCTTAATATTTGCCATACATGTGAAAATATTGAAAATAGCAGTGATTTTATTTTAAAAAATAATCTCTTTCTAACATTTTGATGATAATAATGAACAAAATTTAAGAGAAAAAATTTCCATTTTTGGCACGTTTTTCTCAAATATATTCCACAGGCAAGGCCCACTATTGCCAATTGGCAACAAACCATTTTTTAAACCACAATTAAAATATATGATTTTTAAAGTATTTTTCTCATTATTTATATAAAAAAGAAAAACCCAAAAATTTTTTAATTATTTAAAAAAAATTGGCCATTTAAGGGTTAAAAGAGTATTTAAAATTTAATATTTCTGCCTTTATTGTGACTGTTGATTTTTACATTATACTCTGCTTCAAACTGTAGTTCAAAGTGGGAAAAAAAAAAGAGAATAGATTGGAAAAGTTTAAACTTTAAAATTTATAGGAGAAAAGAACTTTAATAAGCCACGAAAAAAAAATATTTATTGCATGCAGTTACTTGCAAAAAGCTAACATTTAGAGGAGTTGTGACTCAAAATTATAAGAAAAATAACATAAGAACATTAAATATGATATGATTAAATTTATTTATTCTACTGAGCGTGGTATTTAGCCAAGACGAAAAAGAAATGACTTTTTGTCAAAACTTCTATAAAAAAATTAATCAGTTAAGGGGTAGTTATGCTTTTCATAGCAAAACAATTTTATTTGAGTTTTGGCAATCAATAAGTTGCAAGTCACAAGTGAAAAATCAAGCAACAATAAGGCATTAAAAATAAGATGCATTAAATGAATGTTCAGGGGAATATAAAAGGCTATGGATGCAGAAACATTTATGGCAAGGGTAACTGTCAAGAGCAATAAATAAATACAGACTCAAGACAGGCAGGGTTGAGCATGAAGGGCACATTAAGCTAGACTCATAACTCCTCAGGGGCTGTACTATCCCATATAGATCCCACCAAGATCCTTGGAATCCACCAGAAGAAAATCTTGGAATTATGCATCCAGCAAGGTCAATGAGAAGGCAACTATAATAAAATCCCCAATCTTAAGGTTTGTCAAGGGCAGGAGAAACATATCTAGAAGATGAGTAAAGTATGCAGATAAGTTAGCAGAAGTCTTCACAATGATATAAATTAGGCAATGATGAACTCCACCCATTTGACTAACTAATTCCACTACAGGAGATATTCAACTACATACAGACTGACATTGATGTCTTTGCAGTTATCGTAAGTCTCGGTAAAACACTTTGTCCAAGTTAATTAAAAAACAACCCTTGAAATAACCTTACCCACTCTTCACAACTTTTTCATAATTGGCAACATATTGAATTGACATTTTCATGTTAGACTGACAATACAGTCCCATTGTGCTTTACATATTATTCATACTAATTTGATATTACCTATATGTTGCAATTGAATGAGTAGTACCTTATACAAACAAGCATTGATCCAACACCCATTGCAAGTTAGAACTTCTCATATATGTTATTAAGGATCAATAAATATCCAATTGAATTTAACCTTCTGTCCTTTTATCCAGATTACTCATAGCATTTCACAAAATTTAAAATCTTTGACTTAGGTTGGTCTCAGCATGGGTAGAAATTCAAACACGACACATTGTTCCCAAAATTAACTGTGTGCATGGACACTGATGGTCATGATTGATACATATTTACTTCATTGCAATAAACAAAGAGGGAAAAAAATTCCTAGTTTAAAATAATCTCTTTCAAACCTGCAAATTTACCTGATAATGCCTTTTAAGATTTTCTTTTAAATTTTGAATGATAAAAAATTTTACAAGATGTTAAATAAAGAAACATGAAAAAATATATTTTAGTTTTTATTTGTCGTCCTTTCAAATATGCAATAAAATCAATTATAATGTTAAGTCTATAATTCCAAATACATTGCAAAATGGCATAATGCTTAAACTGTTAGCAATGATGATCTATGAGGAGAATTCAAAAATAATGTTTATGATGAGTCGTGAGGATCTTTATCAGCAATATCACCCTCTCTTGCTGCCTGAGCTTTAGACATTGATAGAAGTGCCCTTTCACGAAGCTTGCGTTCCATTTCATCTTCAGAGGCAGAAACCTAAAAAGGAGTTCAAGTAAGAAATCAGCTAGGCCATATAAAACTTCAGCACCGCAGTAATTAAAACAAAACTAAAATTACTTGAGACTAAAATTTTATTACATACATAAAATACTTTTAATTAATTATTTTGAATGAAATGAAAATGTATTAACTAAACACTTGAAACTACATTTCGATAACTATGCATAAAATGCTTTTTTTTTAATTAACTGGAAAAGCATTAACTGCAATTGTATATCTGACATGAATCTAATAGCACAATTTTTTATTATAAAACTCCACATTTATATGTCAGTTTTCACTGATTGTACACATTTTAATTTCTGCCAAAATAAAAAAAAATTAATTTTTGAAAAGATACCTTCTATTTTTTATGACCCAATAATTAAGTTTTGAAACAGACGTAATTTAAAAATGGAGTAAACATTTCAGTACAAATTAAAGATAAGAAAATAAGTAGTATGTTAATTCAAGTATTAAACATTATATGAATGCAATTATTCCTTATTCAGAGGTAATAATTTTATCAGTTTCCACAAATATTAAGAAGAGATGAAATAGATATAAGGCAACTATCCAGTATCTGGTTATTTTTAAATATCTGAAACCCCATCTGGATAACAGCAAAACAGAAGATATATAACATAGATAGCCAAAAGGAAAATTAGAAAATACTCTGTGCTCAGACTTATCATTAACAGCTACAATGTTATGTTAAAGAACATACACTTAAAATGCAACTGTTTAATGAAAGGAGAATCCATTGGTCCCCATCTCATATTGCCCAAACATTTAGTTTCTTGAAATATTGACGGTACATCAGAAGATGAAAGATATTGAAAATTTAATGAAGGAGGGGTTCTTTCATGTCATCATGACTTTCCAGGACCACACTTGGAAGCAGTGCCTAAAATCCCTTGCCTTTCACTGTCTTATTTACTTTCAAAGGATTCTGATACAATAAATAATTGTCAAAAGGAAAACAAACTATCTTTTTTACAAAACATTACATTCATAGACACGTTGTAACATGAACAAATAGTCATAAAGGAAAAGAAGGGGGTCACCTCACATGACTATCTTTCTCGGACTACTTACACCAAATAAGGAAGTAACAAAAGGGTGTAAAGGTTTGTGGCTTCTGTTCAGTCTGGACTTCCTTTATTAGGCTGCTTGAATGCAGAATTAAAACTATCTTTAACCAATCTATTACGTTAATGCAACAATTAATCAAAAAATTATGTGGAATTTAATTTTAAACTAATATTGCCCAGATAAAAAAATCAACAAAACTTAAATTTACAAAACCATTTTCTTAAAGCATCGTAAACAGTTTAAAAAATTTCATTTGTAATACATTTCATAAACTACTTCATAAATACTTGAACAGTATACATAGAAATAACTGACTGCTCTAAACAAGATTAAACAAAAGCTCCATTTATTTTAATGTATTTATAAACAATTGCTTATATTTGGTGGCATATAAGCCACTGCTTTTTTAACTTTATAGTTTACAAGCCCCATCTGAAATTAAAAGGTTAAATAAACACATTTTTTTACCTCCTCTTCTTCCTCTTTTTTATTTTTCTTATGCTTTTTGTGTTTTTTATGCTTCTTATGTTTCTTGTGTTTCTTTTTCTTCTTTTTTGTGACTTCCACATCAGAGTCAGGACCCTGAAGTTCCAGGAGAGAAACAAAAATCACCAAATATATTTTATTTTTCAAATGATTTCCCTCATTTTAATATTCCACAGAGAAAAATGAATATTAAAAATTTTTTGATCCGAAGAGTAAAAAACTAATAGCTCATTCAATAATTTTTTTATTATATAATTAAGTTCTATCATCAATCAATATTCTGCCAACAAATTTGGTCTTAAATCTACTAATTCCCTGTATACAATGTCATGGGCTAATAAACATCTATACAAGCCCAAGATCATTCACAAATTAATCCCTCTTGCTTAAGAACAACAAGGTGTAGTAAGATGACACAAGGTTATTCTTATTAACTAGTTACTGCACTTGTAAAGAATTAAAATAAACAATTTTTGTCAAATATAATTAACCCACTGAACGGACGCATCGACGGGGGTTCGACAGCAAATTCCTGTTCAAAAACGGACCTGTCGACCCCTTCACGTTCGCACCCGTATAACTCGTACTGCACACTTTTGACGAAAAAAAAAAATATTGCAAAGCGATAATTAATGAAAGAAACTAATTTTGAGTAACGAAACTCCTTTACCTTGCAGGGAAAATAATTTAAAAGTAGCCTGACAACTTTTAAACCGGCAACTCTAGTATGGTACGGTAAATTCCATCTGGAATTTACGAAAAGGGTGACTGTTTTGAAAGGGAAAAAGGTGGATAGGGTGGCCGGTGGATGGGTTAATATAGTAAAATCACTGTAACAGGTACTTATCGTAATAATCTAATGAATTTTAAAAATTACATACCTCACTACTCTCAGTGCTTTTCTTTGCCTTACGTTTCTTTTCTTTGTGTTCTTTTTCTGATACTTTATTTTTCTTTTCTTTCTTTCTGGGTTCATCATCACTAGGAATGGCTGGAGGTGAGACAGATCGATCAGACTGTTGCAGGGAAGATCGTTTTAAAGACACATCCATATTTCCAAGTCGATCAGGTGAAACAGAAAGTTCCATATCTTTGGGTTGCCTGCTTTTCTTTTTATCATGACCATCTGAATCTGACATGTTCTGGGAATAATACATATGTACATTTAAAAAAAAAGTACATAAATTTGAACAGTGGAAAAAGCTTTCCAACAAAGTAAATAGAACAATTTTAAATCAAACCTATAACTATTTACTGAAAAAAAAAAAGCTATTTTATTCTGCTTTAATAATGTTATAAACAAATTTCAAATTTTCTCCCCATCGAAATGACTTTTTGGTCAGTTATTTAACTACCCAGGTTGGGTCTGGTTTCAATAAATCTACATAATTTAAGCTCTACTTAGTGTACATGTTTGTTTAGATGTGAAAGTATGTATGTGCATATATTAATATATATGAGTGCGGGTTTTAAATAGAATATTGGCAATAATTCTTTCAACATAATCACCAGCAAAGTTTATTATTTTTGACTAAGTGTCAGGAAGCCATAGGATACAGTTACCAAATTGTCAGTTGCTGATGACAGCAACAGAGCACCCAACTGCTCTGAATATAGGTGCTGCATTAGGAAATCTGATGATTCATACTCTTTCAACTTAGCAAAGAGGCCAAAGCCATAAGAACTCATGTCATGTGAGTATACTACTACAGAGGATCTTATTCTTTACTATGTACTATGTTACCCTTTGATGATTAATATGCCTTCTACAGCAGTCTACTATGAAAAGGAGACCAACTAATATGTCACTCTCATGTTGAGTATATCTGGATTGTTTATCAATATATTGTCAAATATTGATATACTTTAAGTATTGTGATAAAAATAAATATAAAAAAATATTTTATGATGTTATTGCGTTTGTTTGACATTCATTTTGCAGATTTACCCACATACATGATACAAAACAAGACAAAAAATTTGCTCTTGAAGATTATCCCATCTCTGTCAAAGTCTTTGATAGTATATTCCAATATATCAGGTTAACAAAGCAGTTGGGTCAAGACCAGAAATTTTACTGTTTGCAATTAACAGAGATGAACTCGATTGTTCTGTTCCAGCACATGCTACTGGCTTGCTGGAACACTGATTGCTAGATTGCAGTAGTTAATGGTACATGCACATGTTTTGTTTGTTCATTCAAATCAACTAATATCATAGTCATATGGGTTTTTGGGTGATTATTGAGATACAAAATTAATGAGAGTCATACTGATCTGCCTACAGTATCAAAATTCTCTCTCTCTCTCTCTCTCTCTCTCTATATATATATATATATATATATATATATATATATATATATATATATATATATATATATAAATGCAACAAAAATCGATGATTGACAGTGTTTTTTTTTAATTCACTAGCAATAAAAATAGCAAAATAATCTCAGAAAATATTTCAATTTACAACTAAAAGTCTCTTTGAAGGCTATGTCTTATTTATGAAGCCATTTGAAATATCACCATGCTCTAAAATATCAG
Source organism: Pardosa pseudoannulata (assembly GCA_032207245.1). Taxonomy (NCBI): domain Eukaryota; kingdom Metazoa; phylum Arthropoda; class Arachnida; order Araneae; family Lycosidae; genus Pardosa; species Pardosa pseudoannulata. Next base: position 68,436,756 of record CM063505.1, on the reverse strand, counting down.
AATAACAGTTAAGAACTATCTTTATAATTTTAAAAATTAAGTTAATAAAAGACCAAAAGGAAGGCCTAAGAAACGGTGGAAAGACTGTGTGGATGAAGATTTTGCCATCTTAAAGGTAAAGAACTGGAGATCAATTGCTGGGAGAAGGGCAGATTGGGAAAAGCTTCTAAGGAAGGCCCAGGCCCACAAAGGGCTGTCATGCAAATGCTGATGATGATGATGGTGAAGATATAACTTTGTTAGCAATTTAACTATACATTTTTAATAATTTATTATTAATTTCAAATTTTGTTTTATAGATTTCAATGTATTATCACAATTTTATTCTTATAAATTAAAACTGCAAATTCAGAATTTTTTTTATTTATTGAAAATAATTCCATTTAATAGAATTATATTGTGCCCCTCTTGAAAATAAAATAAACTAAGTATTAATTTTTTTTTTTTTTTTTTTTTTTTTGAGATGGAATATTATTGTATTTGTAGAGTTTGTAAAAAAAGTAAAATAAGCAAAATTATCAATATAAATAATTTTCTATTGAAATTCAAATTGACAGGCTATACAAATATTTTGTTTTTCACAAATATACATATATCAGAATTAGAAAAAGAAATAAAATGGAAAGTAGCCAAGTGTAGCTAAATAGTTTTATCTTCACTCTGTTCTGTTGAGGAGTACAATAGCTTTTAAAAATATTTCAAGTATAGTAGACCAGAAAAGTTAAAATTGAACTATTCATTAATGTGTTTGATTGATTTTTAGAATGTCCGAGTCACATTGAGTTTATAACTTATCAGTTTTGCATGCTGAAAATTATAGTTATATCACAATTCAATAAAACTGTTTCAGTTCAAATCATTACATTCTACTATTTCTGTTCTACAAATGCCATTGACTGGCACCTACTACTTAAAAGCTAACTCCGAATGGCTATGAATATCCATGCCAGAAGGAATTCAAACCCATGAAATCCAGTACCAAAGAGCAGTTGACCAATGAAAGGAGTTAATTACTTCTTAAAGACAGATTTTTTTTTCTCTTTAGTGTTAAAATTAATTACTCCTTAAAAATTGTATTTAATCTTTCAGAAATTCAAATTTTTAGGATCAAACTGTAATAGTATTTTAACTAAGAAATTCAAAAACAGTAATGTTCACTCCTACTTTTGAAGTATTATCACAATATATCAATATCAATTTGGGGTTATATCACAATATTATATTTCTGATATCGTCCAACCCTAATGCTGAGAAATGGATTTTCAACACGTGTGATGTAAATCTACACTTACATTCTAATCTACACAAAAAGCTTTCATTCACTGAGACACTTATATACATGAGCATATATTGCCATACCTCAATTTTAATCCAGAACTACTGATCACCTTTAGTAATTAAGACAATAGAAAAAACACTGTATACTTCAACACCTCATATTTACTATTTTAAATATTGTTTACTTAAGATCTACATACACAGACAAGAGCTCATTGCTCCTAGATGCTGTTTATACACAATCTTCTGCAACTTCCTCAATGACTTCACCACTTTATATAAACCCATGTGATATTAATAATTGATGTTTTTTTCATTTAGTGGAACCTTGATTAACTCACAAGCACAATCTATCACTATGCATAAAACAAAGTTGACAATAAAACTTTACTTTTGCTATTCATTCGTTAATCAGAAAGGCTACAAACAAACATTTATTCAATACTAACAAGTGTACCCCGTGCTTCGCTACAGTGAACTTAATATATTAATTTTAAACAAAGATTTTTTTTCTTCAATAACTCTCTGAATTCGTCACAGTTCAGTTCGAGTCGTTGGCATATTTACATATTTCTATCATAAGCGTATAACATTATTTGGCTTTTATAATCGAATTTGTGTCTTATATTAAATTTGGTCAAACTTTTATTATGGTAAAATATAAGTTTAACCCTAAATTACATTACTGTATTACTACTGTACGTTGATTAGCAACGTTAATAATATACATTGCCATATTACGTGGTAGAATAGGAAGCAGAGGTTTTGACCGCAACAGTGTTAATTTTGTTGGTATTAATAAATGTTGTCCAAAATGAAGAAAATTTATGACAAACCACATAGTTTTGTATGAAACAGAAACACACATACATATTGACAACCATATATGAATATGAAGATAATAACTATATAAAATGATAGGATTTTATTTGTCCACGAGTGTCCCTGAAATTTGTACTTTTTGTGATTAGGATATTGCTGATAAACATTTCATAGTAACATAAAAATTAACTAAGAATTAAATTTAAAATAAGTTCTCATATAAAAATGCTATAATTTGCGTAACATAGAAATGAAAGTGAATCACTTTATGTCTCAATTTCCAGGTAAAATCAAATTGATACTATGCAGACGATGTTTAAATAATATAAAATAAGAAATGAATAAATCAGATATTTAAAAGAATGATGTCATAATAGTAGAAAAATATCATTTTCACCTATTTATGTAATAAATTGAAAATTTCAATCTTCTGCTTTTAACCAAGGAAAACTGCGTTTAAAACAATTACTTGGGATGACGTCACATTGCTAGAAATATTGCTTCTTTCACTTAGTTATGATGCGATAAATTAAAAAATTAATCGTTTGCGCTTAACCGGGGAAAATAATGCTTGGAATAATGATATGAAATGCTCGAAAAAGGGGGAAAGAATGGATTTCGAACGTTAAAAATTTACAAAAACCTTCCCAGGGATGTACCTAATAATTTCCCAACTTTTCACGGCGATTGGATGCATGGTTTTTGAGTCCATACAGACAGACACAAATTCATTTTTATATATATATAGATTATTCAAAGATAAGATTAAAGTAAAATAACACTTACATCATCTTGAATCTTTCTATCATCATCAACAGACTTTGTTCTGACAGGTGACATTGACCTTGAAACTGAACGCCTTTTAACTTTACGAACTGGAGACTCTGATTGCTCTTTTTTAATCTACAGAAAACAAATTTGTTGTGTAAAAATCAGTACACTATTACTCTAAATTGTAATGTAAGTTTAAAACTTTTGAAAAGTTTACCTAAAAATTTTAAAATATTGTTAGCCTTTTAAAATTTTAAGATTCAACATGATGCTCTAATACAATAACACCAGCAATTCAGGTATTTATTAAAATACTAAATTATATATTTATCCCAAACTTTTACATATGCTTACATACATTAAGATAATAAATACTCTAAGTTAAATATTTGATTGTAAAATAATAATGAAATGATTAGAATATACATCAGTGTTTGCAAATTGGGCCTAGAAAAACCCACCCAGGTTTTTTTCGGGGCAGAGCCCCACAACAAAAACTAACTGGGTTTTTGTACAAGATTTCTAATTTCAAATTTCTTAAATTACAATAACTTTAAAAAATTGCAGGATTTTGCCACCGTTTCTATTTTTTCCATTTTTTCTGTGCTATTATAATTTGACTTTGTAATATTTCCCTCTATTTTAAAACTTGATTGAGACATTATTGCTGCTAATAAATCTTTTGTATAAAGAGACATAACCTAAAATAATTTATACAAATTAAATCATAGCTTGTAAAATATAAAGTTTATGAAGTTCAAGGTTATAATAAATATAGGCTATACTATTATGCTATTCTATGTATACAGAAATTAATTATAATTTGGACAGAGAACAGACTAGCCTCATTTCACTTTTAAATAGTGCTGAGGCTATACTCTTGGCTTAGAAACAGAAAACTGTTTTTAAAAATAAGCTATTTTAATTTTATAATTTTTAAAAAGAGGCTAACTTCAAAACCCAATCAGGCTGGGTTTTTGTCCAAACATCCTGGCAAGTTGGCCAAACTTGATATACATGGTGAAACAAAAGAGCTAAACATTTTGCAAACATAAACAAGCAAATATAAAAATATCTATCCCCTCAGTTCAAATAATTCTAGCAATTAACTTTTACTCTTTTAAACTTACTTTTACTCTCTGAGCAACAGGTGAACCTCCCCTAGATGAAGAACTTGATTCTCTAGACATCTTGCGCTTTTTCTTTACATGTCGAATTTGGCGAACTGGTGATGGCGAGGCTGAACGAGATACAGCTTTGACAGGTGCTGGTGAGAAATTTCTAAAAAAGAAAATTATTTAAAGCCACATTAAAGCTGTGCAATCACGTCACTAATACAAGTTTAAAAAGAAAACCTATCACATAAGCATATGATAAATGGCCAAAGAATAGGGAGGGAAAGTTATTTCCCTACTTGCTGTGTTATAATCGTACCTTGTATTGAATGCTCTTTACTCCTAAGCAAAGACCTTTTAGTTTAATATATTTTTAGTCATTTTGTTCCTGTAATCAAATTATTAATATTTTCTAATTCAACATCAACCATATAATTACTATCATTACATGTACATTGCAGCTTGATTTCCTGTTTTGATGATCACTAGTAATTTTCTTTTTTAGCTTTGCATGACACTACTTGTAGAACATAGATTTAATGAATGAACTAGAAGTAAAGATTTTTTAAGAAAAATATCAGTCTGAGTTATATTTTTTGTATCTCTGCATGTGATCATTCATAATGTTTGTATATACAAATCAGCTACTCAGCAGGAAATATCCAAAACAGAAAAAAAGGAATTGTGATGTATGCATAATAATATGTCTCTATCTAATTGGTCAGGAAAGGTAAAAATACTAGTGACAGTCAACATTATTTCATGGAGAGTAAGTACACAATGGCCAACTAGAAGTAAATGCTTACAACTAACAGAAGCAACTTTGAAAGTACAAAATTATTAACTTTAAGTGACTTTTGCAGAATTTGGATCCATTGCAAAATAGTCATGAAATTTTAAAAATTTCTTTGCAGATATTTTATATAATCAGTTATCTAACAGGGAAGCATTGTTAATAAAAAGCAATAATTTGGTTGGAGCAGTTTATTTGGACCCGTGTTATCAAATTTTGCTTTTCATGTCACAAAAAGTAAAGGATGTGCAACATCTAAAGAATATTTGGAAAATCAATTTCAACCATAAACAAAGGAATCGCAATCTTCTAATGAAAGCGATAAAAATATGATGAGTTACATTTTTTTTATAAATGTAAAGAATTAGTAATAAAAACACATAGATCCAGACATGCCAACTACTCTGGATTCTCCTGAAGATAAAACTTTTGAATAGCTAAAAGATAACAATTCAGCAATTAAGTACAAAGTTTTGCAAAAATTCATGCTGAATGTTACTCTTATCACACAGTATGTTAAAAGTTTTCAGAACTGTGTGGCAAAAACCAAACTGAATTTTGGTCAAATTTGAGTAGACAAACTCTAGAATCCCTGATGATAGAAAAATGGAAATATTTAAATCAAGGCAATGTTGCTATAAAAAAACACTGTTCGGAAAAATAAGTTAAAGCTGAAAAAGATATTCATAAATTTTTACATGCATAAATTTTAATTTACCTTTTATAGTTTACTACTGCGTAAATATTTTAAATTTAATTTTAATTTACAAACTAATAAGATATGTAGTTCTGTATAATCTGAAATTAGCATGTTGAAACCACACTGTTGCTCCTGACACATGTGCCTAAATGCTGGCATATCTGTAGATCCCCTATTTCTACGAAGATTGACATTGAATTCCTTTAAAATAATTTTGACAATATAAAAAAGCTTGATATACAACAAAATATTTTAGATATATAGGAAGAGAATAAAATCACATATCTGCACTTGCATAAGATTGCAATGGTGGTTTTGGCAGCTACAGCTACACAAGTTAGCATTGAAATGGCATTTTCAAATGTGAAATTTATTCTCAGAGACAACAGAACTAATCTCAGTGTAACAACATTAAAAGAGATTACAGATAAAATAAAATTATTCATTTGGTACTGAGCAAAAACTGGAACGGAACTGATTTTTTTTCGTTGTTGAATCAAAATGGAAACTTAAACGAAAAAAACTATGGTTTGAAGCTCTGATTTTATATGAAACTTAGTCAAAAAGAGGGAGAAGTGAAAGATTGTCAAGTTAAAATAATGGCTCTGAAATTGCAGTAAAAATGAAATATTTATCAAATATTTTTTGAGACTATGCATTTCTAGTTTAGAGATATTTCTTTTATGAGTTAGTAGGTGTGGTAGATATGCTTAAAACATTACAATATTTATGTTAACCAAGAAAACATAACGGCTGTTACACTAATTACAATATTACCTCTTTTTGGGATTGTAAGATTCACTAGGGGATCTTCTGCGTCTTTCAGGTGATGACTGTCCCCGCTTTTCAACTGATACAATTCTATCACTAGGTGATCTGCGATGTCTATCAACAACAGGAGACCTATTTTGTCTTTCACTTGGAGAACGATTTTGCGGTTCACTAGGAGATCGTCTTCGACGGTCCCCAGACCTGTTCTGAATGTCATTTGGAGAGCGATTGCGCCTTCTATCAATTTGAGCTTCTTCAGGAGTATAAGACCTAGGTCGATTTCGTGGGCTTGGGCGTCTTGGGTTGTTATAACGCCTATCCATATTTTGATTGGGAGTTCTTCGCCTTTCATTTTCATAATACCTTCGTCTGTCTTCAGGTGATCTACGACGGCGATCCACTACAGCAAAAATTCAATACAATAAAAATTTAAAGACTCAAAAACTTTTAATGCGTCAAACACAGTACATTTATCAATACACAAACACTTTACCTCATACATAAAAATATAAAAACAACAAGTTGCATGAATGTATATAAAATCTGTTTTCCATGCTTACATAAAGTCAAAAAAAAAGTTAATATATTATTAATCCCTTCCCACTTCCATCTATCTTTTGGGATGAATTTTGCAATTGTTTTCTCATTTCTAATATTTTTTGGCTGGAGTTTTTAAGACTAATGTACCCTATTATAAACAATCAATTTTTTACACCAAGAAAATTGTTTATTTCTTATTTTATATACCATGACAGTACTATTTAAAACATAATTGAAAATAGCTGGTTTATTTTAAATTAGGTGCCAGTTTCTATACAATTTTCTTAAATAAAAAAATTAGCACTTTCTTTACTGTTAGTTTTTTTTTAAATTATGACTTATTTAAAAAGTTAACTCGAAATATTTAACCATTGTGTTGACCACTTTAAACTTGCAGTTAAATCTTAAACATACCAAAAAATTGATGTCTCTTAAAAACAGTGAACTTTTTTTTTTTTTTTTTTGAAAAAATGTTTTTTGAGGATGTTGGCTTTTTTATAGCAGCATCGAAGTTTTGTTTACTACTTATTATTACAACAATAAACTTAAGATTAATAAAATTTAAAAATGAATGTAAGACAACAGTGGTAGATTTCTCGCAAAAGTAGTTTCAAATTCATTATGTAAAAATAATTTTTGTACAAATTTACTTATGAGAAATGTGTATTTTTTTTTTGTCTGTAGACATTAAGCTATTTTGCCAATATATTTAAAATGCTACATTAAATAAAAAAAATCTAAAATATTTTTTACAAGTTTGACACAATTCTAACATTTCAGGATATATTTTTTAATTTGAAGTTACTGGGATATAAGGCCTTGAATACTGATAATTTCAACAAAGCATAAAACTTTAAAAAAAAAAATTTTTTTTTTAATTTTTTTTTTCAAGACAAATTAATATTACCTGGTTGACGTCTATCAACAGGGGACATACGCCTACGATCCATATCTCTTCGATCAGCATCCCTATTATCTCTATAATTCCTATTATCATTAAAGCTTCTATCTCTGTTATACCAGCTGCGTTCTCGTTCTCTCTCCATCCTATAATTCCTATTGTCTCTTTCATAGCGACCACCTCTATCACGAATCGGAGATCGTCGATCCCCAGAATAAGAGCGACGACGCATGCGATCATCTGTAGGAGATCTACGATTCCTAAACTGGGGTGTTGCTCTAGTATTTCTTCTCCTTGGGGAAGGGCTATTTCTGAAGGAGTAATACAAAGGAAAAACAAATTAACATTAATTTATAAGTACATATCTGCAAATCAAATATAACTGCATTTTCACTGCAGCATTAGATAATTTAACACATTTTCTTCTTGTCTCATATTAAAAAGCTGTTACTGCAGGAAATTCGCACACTTTTATAAATCAGCTTGATTATGTACAAAATTCTTGCATCACACTTTTCATACTTTAGATAAATCAGTTACATTCTACACAAAATTCTTTCAACCTCTATTTTTATTTGTTTCCCTTCCAACCACCAATCTTTTACTTATAATAGGAATGCACAAGTGCTTCACATTTAGCTGAAATTAGTGGGACATTATCAATACCTACTAATACATGTGACCTTCCCCATTTCTGTCAAACCTGGCAGTAAACAATAAAATGCACTTCACAATAGCATATGCAGAAATTCTTTTTTAGAAGAAACAATTCAGAAGATCAATTTCAGAAAATCAAAAGAATCCCACAATTGAGTAACAACTACCTTAGCAAAGAAGTAATTTTACAACAGTCAAATTAATTATTTTATACACACAAAAATTTTTGTTAAGTTATGGAGAATTTTTTTTTTAATGTCTGTGGAGGGTTTTTTTAAGGTTTTGAAATTTCATTTAACTTCAGATAGGGTTAGACATTTTGCTGGCAAAATGTTATTTTTGCTAGAACAGTAGAAAAAAACTGGAAAAAACCTGGTAAAATCCGGCAAAAATGGCAAAATCTAGAAAAACAGGCTGTATTTTAAAAATGTATAAAATAATAAATAACAAAATAATAAATAATTTTGTAAGTAATATAGTTGAGACTTAAATCAGAATATTAATTAGGTATTTCATTAGTATTAATTTTACAATTTAAACAATTTAAAATAATTTTCATTGATGTTAGCAATCAAAATGCAATATTCTATGTTTGTAAATAAATTTATATGATGGAGGCATGGGATAAAAAATGTTTTCTTTATTTATCAATTTAATATAGTAATGTTGTCTTTAATTGTAAGGTGTATATATACACATATAAGATATATATATATATATATATATATATATATATTATATAAGTTCTAAAAACATTTAAACCTATAGTTTGTAGGGGAAATAAGCTAATAATTACATTAAAAACAACATTGCACATAAAAACTTTCAAAATCAATCTTCATTTTATCTCTTTTTTGTATCTCTAGGTGTATAACTTTAGATTTAGATTACTGTTTGAATGACATATTGAATATTCTGTGTTTAAAAAAAAAAACATATGTATCTTTAGATTAGAGTTAAAATTAGTATACAACAGTTACATTAGTTACATCCCCGTAAATAAAACATATCCGTTTTTACCATTTTTTTCCATGGTTTTTTTCCCTCACCTTTGGTAAAAATGTGCCTAACTTAAGACATCTCTGTTTTGGGGAAAGACTGTTACAGTACTCTGCTGCTTGCCCCCCTACCCCAAAGAACTCGTAAAGGATAGATTTTTATATTTATTGTTCTTACATTCTGAATTCCATGCTCTTTTTTTTAAACTAAACTTAATAACAAAATGGAATCAAAAGAATTTTAAGATTTAATAAATTTGAAATCTGAAAAACACAAATACCATGTATACATAAAAAATTTTTAATATGTAGAATAAAAGAAAGTGTTCCGCAATTTGAATGGTAAGAACTTTGAACTTTTTATAGCAACAACTGAAAATCTATATAATCTTAAAAACTTATTTTCTCAAAATTAAAAGTCAAGCAAATTTTGATTCATTATTTTAAGACTACATAATTGTTGGGTATTAGTAAAGTTTGATCTACTATACCTGCGGTTATAAAAGGATGGACTTGGACGTCCTTTTCTTGGGGATGGAGATCCAGATTCAGAAGATCCTGAAGATGATGATGAAGAACTTCTTGCTTTTGTCTAAGATGATATGAAATTTATTTAAATATTTACACAGAAAAACAAAGCAATACAACAGTTATATGTCATTAACAGATATCAGGGGGGTTTGGGGGAGCAAACAAAATAGTAGAATGATTTATTATTTAAAAACATTAATGAACTACATTTAGGAAGGGGGGAGTGGTAGAAAATTACATACCTTCTATTAAAATAAAGTTTTAAAAATGGTTTAAAGATTAGGTGTTAAACACATTAACATTCAATAATGTATAAATTCTACTCTAATAATTTTTTTTTAAAGGGTTATCATTAATTTACAAAAATTGTTTATTTACAGCCAAGTATTGAATTTATTTTGTTGGCTAATATGCCAAGTAAAAACTCTATTGAATATTGCTGTACTTCCACATTCAGTGAAAATGGCATCTCTTATAATAGTTTGACCTGCATTTGCTATTAAGTGGTCTCACAGATTCCAAGATTTTCATCCCAAAGCATTTCTACTCCTCTACATCATAAATGACCCTTGCTGTTTTCAGTACTTCCTTGCAGTGGGATCTCAAAATAGTTCATAAATTTCAACCTGGGGGTCTCACAACTGTGTCACAATAATGCAAGATTAATTAAGAGTCAAGGTGTTGCCTTTTTTTTTATTTTTTTTTAAGTAAACAGAAAATAGTAAAGGAAAATAATTCATAATTTTATGGCTTTGGAAATCTAGAAATGGTTGATGCAATATCCCAGGAATTCCAGGTTTACCCCAGACCACAAACACTTCTAATATATGGATACAGCCTCAAATATAACAAATATCTATTCTATTTCTAATATTTAATGCATGAGAATATATAATTACTTTAAAGAAAAAACTTCAACCTACAATTTTATTAGTATTATCACAATTCTATGAAAAAATACAATTTACTCAAAGAATTATTATCAATTGGTAATATTACGCATTTAATCTATATTGCAAATGATTATAACTGAAATAAACTTTGGATTTGTTATTTTTTTATCTTTCAATGTAGAGCTGCCAGAAATTAAATTCACTACAAAGATATTTTCAAATTCTTCATTGAAGGATATCTTTAGAGCAAAGTAATTCATGATATTTAAAAATAATACATAGGGTTTTGTAAGTGGAAAATACACTTTTATTGTCAATAAAGTTTATTTTCATACTGCAATTCTTTTTATTCTTTTTTTCACATCTGAAATACTGTATTCTAACATTCTAGAAGACATCTTATTTTGAGACTGTTTAAATGGGTCAAATGAAATAAACTATGGAATTAGAGATTGAAATATTTTTAGTTTGATTTATAAAATGGGAAAAATATAATGGTCAAATTAGGGCATCCTAGAAATTTTACTTAACATATATTAAAAAGTTAACTAGGTATACAAGTGTGCAAAAGTTATATATGAAGAAACATTACAAACACAAAAAAAAATTAAATTAATATTTTTTTATATGCGCTATACTAGACCTTTTTAGAAACTTTAGCTTTTCCTTGCAAAACTTTTCTAACAGGAGATTCATCTTCAGAACTTGATTCTGATGCTCGACCATGTGATCTGTAATGTCTTGTTTTTTGGATAGAATTTTTCTTTGGAATTATTTCAAAATTATCCTTATCCTAAAACAATTTAAAAAATTCCTTAGCAATAAATAAAGTCAAGTTCTTTGAATACAATAAGCTACTTTCATATCTGCACTTCAGAATACACACAGATTAATAAACAGTATGTCTCTTTGGTATTTAGGTAAAGACTCCCACACCCTAAAAAATCCAGGCAATAAGTGTCATTGAAAAAGCAATTAACACATACAGCTATACACATATTATGTTTGCCCATTAAATATGAATTTCAAAATGGCTGGATCAATATTTGAAAAAACTACCATGGTGATACAGATAAACCCTAAATGGTTTTAGGCAAGCTAAATTGAACAGAGGATCATGTTGAGGTAGAATACTCTTTTTCTCCTAATGAATCTTCAGATGTAGAAAAAGTATCACTATTATTTATTTAGTTCATATTTCTTATGATAAAAAATTTAAATATTTATTCATCTAATAAATAATTTTTTTATTTGTTAAACTGTTTATAATGATGCTCTAATATAATCTATTAACTAATTTAAATTTTGAAATAAATTAAACCTTTAGTTGGGTATTTTAAGATACCCAAAGTTGGATGCAAAGAAGCTAGTCAAAATGTACAATGCACTCACTATACATAAGTAATTAAGCAATATTAAAGAATGAATACTCATATTCCAGATTCATTTTAAAACATCATACAATTGCTAAATATTAGAACATTAACAATCACATATGAAATATACCTTATAGAACATCAAATTTTCTTTGTACCTAAACTTTAATTTAAGAATGTGCTATACGTAGGTTATTTTTAATAATTATAATGAGAAATGTTAAAAGAAAAAATATATACATTTTTTACATTGCAGACTGACACCATACATTTGTTAACCCTTTAAAAGCAGATATTGTTTATAAACCATATACTAAAACTATTGCTAGACACTGATATACTTAATTTGACACAACTTGTTAAATAATAATTAAATAGTGTTGACAAAATATACCACATAATTATAAAAAAAATTATAAACAAATATATTTTTTTATCCTTCACTATAAAATGCATACCTTGTCAACATAATTAAAAAAAAATTCTATTTTTACTCTAGAACAAGAAAAAAAGTTTAGTTTTATTTTAAGAGCAAACAATGATTCCCTTTCAAAGTTCTTAGATAAGTTTTGTTACACAATTTATTTTTATGCTTTTACATATTTTTCTGGTATAAATTTTGATTTCCTATGTTTCTGCATAACTTGTACATGTTTTATGCTTTATATACTTTCATACTTTATATACTTTTTCTAATTTATAGGTAATTATAATGTCTAGTGCTTTTGATTTGTAATCATATCTCAATAAATACTATCACTTTTTTCTTCCTTTCTGGCACTTTGAACAAAGTTATAAAATTCCTACAGCAAAATAATTTTATTATTTTTTATTAATATCAATTCTGCTTTACTACTATATCACAATAAATAGCATTTTTTCTCTCTTTTTGCATCCATTATAGATATCAGTTGTACACAAAGTACTTGCAGTTAAAGGGTTCAGAATAAAATTATCAACAGTCATATATATATATATATATATATATATATATATATATATATATATATATATATACTAAATGACCCGATGGACGCCCTGTTTTAATGCTGTAAATCCAAAAATTGTAAAATGTTTTTAAGTAAATTGGATCATATTGATGGAAAAGTAAGGGGAAAAAATTATTTTAAAAATAGTTAATGTCACCATACATACAGTCATCACAAGCGTAATTAGATTAAATTAAAATCCCCATGTATGGGGATCAGATCTTGGGACATCTCGTACTGAAGCCCATTGCACTGACCACTGCATCACTGATACGTTGGCAAAGGGTTTTAAGCAGCATTATAATAATCTCAATAAGTGGGCAATTCTAGATTTTTAATTTAAAAAAATTTTTCTATCAGATCAAATTGTTAATCTAAATCATTCTCAAATCAACTTATTTACATACACAAAATTTCATCAAAATCAATCCAGCCATTTAGGAGTTCTATTACAAACACACTGACAGAAGAATTTTATATACAAAGATATATATAAATAAAGTTTACACATCTTATAAAATACAATATCTTTTTTCTAGAATTAGAACACTTAGTCAACTTTTGGAAAAAAATTATTGAATTTTATTATTTAAAAAACTGAAACTTAAACAGTAGTAACAACTCAGTAAGGAATGAAGAAGAGCATAGAGAACTGAGGAATTACCTGGTATATTTTAAATTTAAAACTTCAACTGTTTTGAATGTTTCAATACTTACAGCTTTTTTGCTTGTTTCAGTGTGTCTCTCAGCCTCTGATGAGCCTCTACGTTTTGCTCTTTTAGCAGGTGGAGAAGCTGATGCTGAAGAAGCAGATGAGGCAGATGAAGATCCAGAGGAAGAACGAGATTTCCTATAAAAATACACATCCTGTATATATTTTCATATAATCTATTTAAACCTAAATAAACTAATCTGAATTAACAAGTACTATAGCATCTCTACTCCAGAATGTATTATTTTTATAATTTCACAAGGCTTTACTTTCTAAGATCACAAACTATTTTTAAGTCCACATTTTACCCTTGATTATTCAGTCCTAAAAACTTATTACATCAGTGATGGCAAACCGTTTTGAGCAGTGGACCAAATTTTGTTCAGTACTTTTGACACTAGCTTTTGTTCCACTAGGAAAATGAGGGAAGGGGGAAATACAGGTTAAAAAAAAAAATTTTTTTTTAATAAAAAAAAATCCTTTATTTATACCTTTAATTCACTTCAAAAATCTTTTACATTTATGTTTAAGTTCATGACCGACTATCATGATTCATAAAAAGATGAGTTATATGATTGACATTCAATTTGCCAATGATTATTTAGAAAATTCAACACTGGATACTTGTATTTTTTAATATCTTATTTTTTTTAATCTTATAATCAATTACAAGTCCTTAAAAAAGCCTTTGTGCCTCAGTGGTTATATTTACTCACTTATAACATGCACTAATATTTCAAAAATTTAGGTCAGAAAATTTAATGACAATAAAGATGGGTCTGTTATCATAGCAAACTTTCCTGTCAGCTAAGCCTGTTGCTTCAAATGCTAACAAAGGTTCCATATAATTAGTATTCAAATAGAATTACCTAGGAAGTGCAGCACGACGTCTTTGCATAGAGTGTTGGAAGAAGTTTCTGCCTGCAGGCGAGCTTGGAGGAGGTTTCTGTCTTTGTTTTCTTGGAGAACTTCGTCTAGGAGGACTAGGAGAATGCCTCCTAACAGGTGATTTTGAGCGACTTCTGCTTCGTCTCACTTGACGATTTCGTGCAGGAGGTGGTGATCTACTATGACGAGGAGACCTATGCCGTTTAGGAGGAGGTGATCGACTTCTTCGAGAAGGTGACCTACTATGCCTTGGAGAATATTTCCATCTATTGCTTGGCGATCTACGAGGAGACTGTCGTTTTCTAATGGGAGAACGACTTCTGTGAGGGCTACGACTATGTCTCGAAGATTTAGACCTTTGAGGAGAACGGCTACGTGGTGGAGAGCTTTTCTTTTTAGGTGATCTCTTTCGTTCTTTTACAGGTGATCGACCCTCTCTAGGAGATTTTCGTCTAACAGGAGAAGGTGATTTGCTTTCTCTAGGTGATTTATCCCTTGCAGGTGACGAGGATTTACTTTTTGCAGGTGACTTACTCCTAGAAACTGGGGATTTCTTTTTATCATTTACAGGAGAAAGAGCTTGTCGGGGGGATTTCATTTTTGGAGGAGGAGAGTGACTTCTATGAGGAGATTTGCTCTTCTCAGCTGAATGACTACGGAGTGGTGACTGTGACACTGACCTACAATTATTGAAAGAATAACAGAAAACTTTAAAATTACAAAATAAGCAAAAGCAAAACATTAAATGTAAATGCTTATAAAGACAAATGGTTCTGTGAAGAATTTGGACACACGACAAGTTTTATCAGTTATGCACCCTTCCCTATATCTGGATGTTGACCCCATTGACCCCTACACTCACCCTTTCTTTGGGGAATAGGAGCCTGCTGGCTAAGGGGCTGATAGGTTTTCAGATGTGTAGCACTTTTTTTGCATGGTGGCAGTGAATCTAAAAAGAGGATTCCTTTTTTAGAAGGGATTAAGATTCTAGAAGCTGACCCCCAAAGAAAGGAGAGAGGATCTGCCGTCTATTCAGTCAGGGGAGTCAATGGACAGCATGCAAGAGGAGGATCTTTCTGGTTGGAGGGGGAAGACTACGTCTTTGATGTGGAGAAGGCTACTTGTCTATCTGATTCTGGCTGCAGTTAATCCTACCTTTAACTATTTAATTTTGTAAATGAAATTTGTATTGCTCATTTAAGCTTTGGATAAATTATTTGTTTATGCATCCCAGTATAAAACAAGACTATACCTGCCCCAGTAAAGTAAGCGGGCAGGTTACACGCTCTCATAGCACCACAACAAGTGATGCTTTTACAGGTTCTTAGAAGATTTTAAAAATTCTAAATCAAGGAATATTTAATTTTCAAATTATATTTCTTCCTTTTTAAGTATTCTTTAAGAATATACAACTGAACTTAACTTTAAATAGATGTAATAAATAATAGTTTATAAAAAAGTCAGAATTATAACAAAGCTTTAAATTTTTAAGTTAAGATTCCATATTATAATAGCAATAGTCATAAAATTGCTCAAAACACTGTTTATTGTCATACTATATCAAATTGTTAATATAAACTTTTCAGGAACAGTACTTTACAATTCGAATTAATGAAAAACAATGACAGGGAAGTCAGAACAAAACCAAAGTGTCATGAGGATTTTTCCCAAAAATGATAAAGCAAAACAATAAACCATTTTTAACTTGAAATATTAAAAGTTCAGAAAAATATAGGGAGAAATTAAATTAAAAATATGAAAAAAAAAGTAAGTCATAAAAATAATACATGTAAAAATTATTTCATTTTTAATGTTTTGATAATTATGCAGATTATAAATACCTGTCTTTCTTATGCCTATTAGGAGAAGATGATTTAGATTCCGATCTTCGCTTGCGACTTTTTGAAGAATTTTCTTTGTCATTACTAGAAGTTTTCTTAGATTCAGATCTGATAATAAAAACAAATTTTAAGAAAATAAATTTAACAATTTTTAACAAAACCTAAAAATCTATATAAGAAAAATGCAATATAATATGTTTGAAACAATCTTAATAAACATGAAAAAACTTAAAACACTTTATAATTTTTTTAAAAATCATAGAATTTTTATTTTTTGTATCGCAGTAGTGAGTTTACAAGAATTAAAAGTTAAAAGACAAGGTCAAACAAATATCAGCATCAAATGATATAAAATGAACTGATAAAAATAATATATTTAATGATATCAAAGATTAATTTTTAATGTAGGACTATCATTTATTTTGAAGAAAAAATTAAGAATCATGTAAGGGGATGTAAATATGTATTGATGGTATATATATAAGGTTCTTCAATCTTAAATCAATTTTAAGAAGAAATTACTTTTCTGATTTCTTCTTTCGTCTTCCATGATCTGAGGAAGAGGAAGAGGAAGAAGAAGAACTACGACGGGACCTACGATCTCTCTTCTTGGAAGATTTCTCCTCGTATTTTTTCAAGTTTGAAGATATTCTATCATGCTCTTCCTGTAAAGAGTAAAAAACTATTAATATTATTCAAAAAACAATTCAGGTACATTTAATTTTATCTGTTAAAGGCTGAATTTATATAAGAACAATGAACATATAAGAATTTGATGAATTTTAGAACAAGTATGGCTTGATTCATTCATTCTAAAAAGAGAAATTTTTTCAAACACAAAGATATGTTATTTATCATTTTACAGCATTGTCATGGCAAAATAAAAAAATTTCAGAAGTTTCCCTGTGAAAGTTTGTTTTTAATATGAGAATGAATCAAGAAAAATTTTTGAAATGTTTTTTCAATAGCAGCAGAATTAGGAAAAGCTTTTAAAGTATAACAATGTCACAAAATTCCCTTTAAATATCACAAACAGAAGAAATAATTTTTCCCCTGTTTGTAAGCTGTAACTGACATTAACACCAGCAGAAAAGTACTCTTTGAAGAATAGCGATTTTTTTTAATTTTATTACAAGAGATAGTTAGCAGGATCTTTTCTTGTCGCCACTTTTCTGCAGTTTCACAAAAGTGGTAGTGTATTTTGTGAAAACTACAGCTTTAAAAACTGCACCTTAATAACAAGTTATAAGTTTGTATGACAAGTTAAAATGCTGTGTATTTATTCCATAAAGATTCGTGTGCAATGTTTGTTTAAATAATTTTGAAGGGGATCTTATGACTTGACCAAAAGTTTGCCAACCTTATTTTTTCATACATAAAGAAAGCATGTATGATAAATCTGTGGGCCCAAATAGGAGGGGTGTTCAAAATTATAATCAGAATTATAGATTATTTAACATAGCAACAGAAATAGCACTCATCATTATAGATAACACTTCAATAATTGAAAAAATTATAAAGTAGAGTGGGATAGTTTTTGAAATAATAAAAAAAATTATAATGACCATTCTCTTCTTAATTTCATCTTTCTTTTGTTCTAATATAGCAGCAGGAATTCCATCAGTACTATCTTCAGCACTTATTAAAAGAGCCCACAATTCTGCCATAAATTCTCTTGCATTTTTTCCATCTAAGAAACCAGTAAGATTAATCTGCATTATCCTTGCATCAGGATACTAGAAAAAAAAATAATAATAATTAGGAATATTCCATTAAATAGAAAAATGTGTATATAATTTAAACTTAATCCCATTGTCACATAATTATCATAAAAATAAATAAAAAAGGAAATGTTTCAAAATTTTAAAACTATCTTTACAGGTTTAAAAAACCTGCATTGTACCATTCTAGCATTTTTTTTTTTTTTAATTCAGGGTTAAGATACAGAGGGTTAATAAATACTGTGTCTCTGTACTGAAGCACATTCATCCAGCAAGTATACACATATTTCAATACTTTTTGTTAGTTTTATTGATATTTAAAGTATTTTAAAACAACAACACATAAAATTTATTTATCCAATGCATAGAATGTAATTTATTTTGAAATGGCAAAAATATGCACATATATATATATATATATAGAGAGAGAGAGATAAAAATTAGTAATGGATATCCATATAATCAGACTAGTTTTACTAGATATCAAAAATACAGTATCTGGAAAGATCAATAATGCAAACATTATCCCTACAAAGGAGGTAGATATGCCAAATTTACTTTCAATTTATATACTGAGCATTAAAATTCTTTCCTTTTATAATTATTTAAAAGTCCCATTTGTCCAACAAGATAATTCACCTATCTCTTACCATTCCCAAATTGACATCTAAGTTTTATAAACATTTTAACTACACCAATACTGTTTGTTCTTTTATCTTCCTCTGACACATTTATACATCATAAGCCTGTTAAGGGAATTAAAATTGCAGACATGCCAACTACTCCGTATTCTCTGGAGAAATGAGAAAATTTGATAACTCCACAAACTTCTTAGATTGCTCCGGAAAATAACAAAATTTTTGAACGGCTAAACAATTACGATTCAGCGATTAAATACAAAGTTTTTCAAAAATTAATGCTGAATATTACTATTTTCCCATAGCATGTTGAAAGTTTTCAGTTTTAAACCAAACAGAATTTAGGTCAAATTTGAGTAAACTCTAGAATCCCTGATGATAGAAAAATGAAAATATTTGAATCAGGGTCAATGTTGCTATAAAAACACTGTTCTGAAAAATAAGTTGTTAAAACTAAAAAAGGTACTCAAATTTTTAAATTCATAAATTACCTTTTACAATTTACTACTGTATAAATATTTTAAATTTAATTTTAATTTAGAAATAAGTTATGTACTTATGTATAATCTGTTAAAATTTCAAATCACATTGTTGCTCCTGACTCAAGTACTCGAATGCTGACAAGTCTGAAATTGTAAAGCATATAAAAGAAAATTTCTACTGTATGCTGTCCCTTCAAAGGGAGTAAAGTTTACTATGCAACTACATGATGCTCCTATTATAAAATGGTCACATACATTTAGTATTACAGTGGTGATGCATAAATAAAAGCAAGTTCCCTCACATTTGGAAAAAAAAAAAAAAACACCTAATAATGCATCCAAAGTTAACAATTTAAACAATATTGTAAACTTTTTATATAAGTGGTGAATTGTGTTACATTACCTTTTCAGCTTCCAGTTGATTAAATACAAATTCTACTACAACATCATCTTCAATTCCTCCTAACATATCAGTAATACGCTGAGCAATCCATGGTTTCACAACATCCAGATTAATTTTGTTCATATCAACCTTAAAGACCATAAAATTTCTCAATTAATATACAATTTTCAGCATAATACACAGAACAATATAGGATCTTTAAAAAAATTGAAGTAAAAAGAGAAAAATTATAATTACACTTTAATATTATTTCTAATTCCTATTAGAATTCAAGCAATTATATAGTAATTGCAAAAAGAGTTAATATATATATTAACTATATATATATAAACTGAAATTAATATATATATATATATATATATTAGCTATATATATATATATAAAACATTAATATCACTTTTCAAAAACATACGTTAGTTTTTAGTTAAGTAATAAAATATATGTAAACTTTCATCCCTCTTCCCTGCAGACCCCTTTATTTCGCATTATCAAATGTGGTATACCTATTTTCATGGTTGTGAGCCAATTTGACTCATAGAATGTATATGAAAATAAATATATTAATAAATGTAGTATAAAGTAAATATAAAGTATAGTATAAAGTAAATATAGAGAATAAGTCGACAATACAATCTAATGACAGAAATTCATGCAATTGACGCACGGAAGAATTGTCAAGTTCAACAATCATGCAAAAGGAGGCACAGATGTAGAAGCCATTGTGCTAAATGTAGTAGAAATGTTTGCGGGAAATGTGTCTCAAAAACAGATTTTATATGTAAAAAATGTTTTCTATGAATTATTTTATAATAAAATTTCACTTAAATTAATTTGGAACTATTTTCTTTGTGAAAAACTTAAATTTTCTTGTATAAGTCAAATTGGCTCACTTCAGTAAAAATAGGTATATGATCAATATCCGTAAATGTAGTGTTAAATATCATACAGTAATACTGATTAGTAGAGATGTTTCCAAAATTCAAATCCAGTATTTTATTTTCTTAAACATAAAATTAATATTCTATTACCTAAAAGCGAGTAATTAGCAGTAAAGTGCTTTTTTAATAAACTGCAAGTTTTAAATGAAAATGGATGATTCAAAAAGAGAATTTTAAGAGCATAACAACTCATAGTTTGTTATGTTCTTAAAATTTAACGTCCATAAATCTAGTGTTAAGTAAATAAAATTAAAAGTAAAATTGTTTTTAAAGGGAAAGAGGGCCGACTAACCAAAACCATATACTCAAATTTAACTTAATGCTCATTATCATACAGTTTATTTTCCAAAAAAAGAAATATACCTTTCTGTTAAGTATTTCATTGAATTTCAATTGCTTTAACAGTTTCTTCTGCTTATCACTAAATCTGTTATCTTGATCGGCACTTGTGCCCTAAAAAAAATAATATTGTTATTTAACAAAATGTGTGAGCTAATAAAATTACATGCATAAAACATGAGAAATGCAGAAGTAGAAAGAATCATAAAAATAAATCATAACTACTAATTAAAACTATACCTGTTTCTACACTGGAAAGAAAACCTACAAAACATTCAAAATAAATATAAAAAAGCCTTTACAGTTTGTAACTAAAAAAGAAAGTGAACAAAAAGCAAGTTTTCTTTTTATTTTCATTTCATATTTCTAGAGAAAATTAATTTAAAAAACATCACCACACGTGATTTGCAATAATCTAGCTGATTATTCAATATGACAGTTTTATTTTCAAGACCTTTAAATTTTAAAATACGTACATGTTGCTGGCTCTTTACAAGAGTTTTCATATTGATTAGTTTGCCTGTAATATGAAAAAAAGTTTTAAGTGCTTCAAATTCGGATATCTTTTAGTTCAGGCCAAATTAAATAGAAAGTCAATTTTTTTTTCAATTTGAGGAAAAAATTGAAAAATATTAAAATAATTCTGAAACAATAAATAGGTCTAAATAAGATTACTCCACAAGCAAGTGTTATTAAAAAGGTAAACTTTTGTAATAATAACAGCATGCACTAGTTATAAAACTATAAGGGAAAAAGAGAATGGAAAAATATTACTCTGGGAGTTAAGGACAAATACGGTAATATGTACACATTTTAGGATTTAATTATAAACATGCTTTAACATATACATTACATAAAATCTTCATATAGCTTCTTGAAATCTACTAAGATGCATTTTTAAAATCAAAATTACTTTCTGACTACAAAACATTCTTTTCTAAATTGCATTTATGATATGTATTAAAAGCTAGATATCAACTAATGATTTTAAATTTTATTTTGAAAAGTTATTATACAATGACTTAAACAGGATACTTAAAAGTATTATATTACCTTATAAAACAATCCTACTTACTACTAGAAAATATTTGCAATCAAAAATAACTCAAACATACAATAAAGCTTTACCAGTACATTTAAGAAAAATAAATATCAGTAAAAGCTTTCTTATTGAACAATGCACTGCAGAAATACTTTTTACGTATTTTGATTATGCCAAAATCAAATTTGACTTCTTTTAATCTTATAAAAACAGAAAAGAAAAATAAAATTTGAGATCTCTTTGAGAAGACAATAAAGCTTGTTTTTTAACGAAACATTAAACAGTTTATTACAATAGATGACATTCAATGATAAACTGAAAAAAAAGAAATATTCTTCCTGAAACTTTTAGAATATTAGTTACAAGCTTTTGATGACAATTTCGAATCTTAAGATTTCAAAGAATATTAAATCATTAAAACATCTCACAGATGCATACTTATACAGAAATAATGTTTCTCATTCAAATTCATGTGATAATGCTATACTTCAGCAAATAAGAATTTTGCTTGCATGCTTAATTGTATCTCAAAATTGCCTTTTTTGTAGTTATATATAAATTAGACATTTACAAACTGCTTGTATTTTAATACAAAAACAAAACAAATTAAGTTAAGGTCAGTGTAAAATGCAAACAAATATAAAATTTTAGACATTTTAACAAAACGTTTAAACAGATAATAGATTGTTATAAAAAAAATTAGGAAAATGTAAAATATAAATAAAAAATGCTTAACTTTCATGACAGAAAAAAAAACATTAAAAATAATTAAACTCTATACAATTACATTTGAAAAAGACTTGAATCTCAATAAATTTGAGAAATAGAAATATAAAAAATTACAACTTATTAAATGCTGGAAGCCAGCATATTTCTACTGTTAACAAAATTTTATAACAAGTGATTCATACCTAATACATCTAAAAGTTAATGATAAGCTTAACTGAACAGAAATACTTGTATCAAAAAATTATAACAGTGAAAAACTTTCGTATTAAATATTGATTACTCTTATGTAATTATTGATTATGCATGCATCTTCAAGCTAAGTTCAGGGATAATCTTTTAATTATGAGAGTAGCAAAGAGTGTTATTACGATCAATAATACTCATAATTATTATATTTATATAAAACATAACATTAAAATCTCACATTGTACGAACTCATATGGTGAATTTAAAAATGGAAACATTAATGCGACACAACACGTGGAAATCTTTAAGACAATCATGAACACAAACATTTACGTTATTACTGTGCAGAGCTTAACATCTGATTAGAATGAAAAAAAATTGTGTAATTACCATTAAGTATAAATATATTTCCCAAGAAAAAATGACTAACAATGGAGTACACAACTGGTGTTCAAATCCACAATAGAAATACTAATAACGTAATAACACAAAACAGTTAAATCGGGTATAATTCAAAGAAATAAACTTGAAAATGCACACGTATTTCAGCAACGTTAATGATGAAATTATGATTCTCCACACTTGCAATGTTTGATAACAATCAACGAAAACAAATCTAAGAACTTCACTATCTTACCAGACTTCAAAAGATTGCGAAAATCCTTGATTTATAGAAATATTAATGTTGCGTTGTACAATATAAAATAATTACCAACCAAATTATGCAATGAAATAAAGTGATAATCTAAATAAGATAAAATAAAAGGTATTCTAAAATTCTAACTACTTAACAACATACCAAACTTTGAACAATGTGGAATACTTACGCGGAAAAAGCCAGCATCAGTCATTTTCCCAAATATTTTAATCAATACCTAAACATTAAAAAAATCTACCACATTTTTTAAAGGTGATATTCACTAAACAATCCGGCTTTGTTAAGATGGCGGAACTCGGTGCGTGCATTTGCGCAGTTACAGTTAAGATAAAAATAATATTGAAAGGAAGTAAATTCATGTGCCAAAATATAAACAAACATTGCAATGTGAAATCACTTCACTGCTTGCTTATATTTTTCATACAAGAGCCATTTTAACTGCAATATTACTCTGGATATATACATTTATACCACATAATATATAAATTTTCCCCATATAAATGATGAGTATGATTATCTTTACCACAATTATTTCCGATAAAATAATCTTCTTATATATATAAAGAATTTTTTTTTTTTTTTTTGTAAATAACAAAATCTCCCTCAATTTGAATTTTGCATAAAATATGAAAGGACACCTCTATTGAAATGAAAACATACTAAGCTTTTTTAAATGCATAGTCTCATGAAACGTATCAAATGTTTTTATAGCTAAAATATCACAAATCTTTCAGTGCATTGTAATGAGCAACCAACTTCAACATCTTTTTTCAGATAACAAGTATTAACTCAGGAACTCTGGAAGAACTAGTTTTGGAGTACCTAGGGTTGAAGGCTTTTTATTTTCAATAATAAAAAATGGCAACAATTATCTTTACTATTACTGATGGCTTTAGATAATATCGAATGGAGAAAAAACAAAATCAAAAAAGAACATTCTTTATGTATTCCAAGCAACGACGAAAGAGAATAATCCATCTTAGATCAACTGTATCTCCCTCTTCTGGCTGTATTTTTTTTTCACAGAAATACAGTGACCTATCATGTGTGTGTATGTTTAAATATATATATATATATATATATATATATATATATATATATATATATATATATATATATATATATATATATATATATATATATATATACATACATATATATATATATATACATATATATATATACATATATATATATATATATATATATATATATATATATATATATATATATATATATATATATATATATATATATATATATATATATATACACTATACACACACTAAATGGCGAAAGTGTAATTACAGAACTATGGAATGAGTAACACATGTATGTAACAGTGGTTAAATTTTTAAGGAAAAGAATAAATTACTTTAGCAGAAATAATTATTTGTTGTTTCAAAACCTGTTTTATCGAAAATACTTTTTCACGTAACCCCTTTACAAGTAAAATGGCCTTTTTCATTTATAGTATACTTTTCAGAATCTAACATAACTGTTAATTACTGTATGCTTTCATTGCAAATAGAAGTAGGAAACAGTGGTAATGGAAAAAATACCCATTTTTGGTAGAAATGTCGATAACGGTTCTCCCAAGTACAGAATTGTCAGATTACTCTTTTTGTAACATGTTCATTTACTAATTTTTATTTTATGTTCTAAGGTAAATAATAAATGAATTTTCAATGAATAAGACGGTTAGAAATGTTGTTGTAGTTATTCATCTGCCTGGTTTAAGAAGACCTACCACCAGGTCCAATAGACCCCGTCGCAAAATGCCACTGGTCCATGGCTAGGGGTGATATGTAGCTTCAGTTAAGCGAGGAACTGCGAGGACTGGAGATTGGTTATATCTCTAGAAGACCTCCACCTTTCGTCGATGAGCACCGATAGGGTTAATGAATGACTTTTGCTTAGTGGGCCATCTTAATTTAGGAGCAAAGAAAGCAGAAGACACTCCCAAGCTCGGTCTACCACCTCGAGCATCAAAGTTTCAGCGCCCTCTAAATTCCCAGCTTTTGGAAATGTGGAGAACATTGCGAGCCCGAACACATATTACGTGCTCCAGCAGACATTAATTATCACAGCGATTCTTTGGACGGCCTGAGGCTCAATCCGGTAATCCTCCGGTTATGAAACCGCTGCCTTTGCCGACTGAGCCTGTTAGAAATGCACCTAGACTAATTAACTTAGACTGTTTTAATTGTTTCCGATGTTTATTTATTTGTTTAAAAATGCGCAACAGCCCCTAGGGGGCCAAAGCATACGGTGCCGATCTCCGTTTGAGTGACCAAAGGCCCTGGGGTGCGAAGTTCCGGTTAGGTGGTCAATTTTACGCGGAACCCCCAGTGTTTAGTTCCCAAGCATGCTTGGTCCTCAATTTCTCTACCCACTGAAGGGATGAAAGGGTGAGTCAACCTTGCCCAGCCCGGGGATTGCTTCCGATGTACATTTACAATTTTTTTTATCAATAGGAATTGCTTTACTAAACATTTTGGTAATAATTATATAGCGTCAAAGCCGTATCGAAGATTTAGTTTAGAGAAGGTGGGGTCAAACTCTACTGAGTAAATTATATATTACTCTATTTTTTTAAACTAAAACCCATAAAGTATAGTAAAAAGAATAAAAAATTAATACCTATTAATACCTACATACAGATATAATTCAATACTATCCAAGAAAAAAATACTTAACTAAAGAAAAAGAGCAAAAAATAAGTAAAATCAAAGCAAAGAGCAAAGCGAGATAACTTACACTAATGTAAGTAAAGTAAGATAAGAATAACAGTAGGTACAGAATTTTCAAATGAAGGATATTTGTTTAATGATGTTTGTGGGTACTGCTGATAAGACACAACATTATTAAACCTTTGATTTTTAATTTTTTTTTTTAATTTTTCTTTCTCATTATTGTGAGAGTGCAGCTATGTTTGACATAAGGTTTTCGAAACTGATTTGCTCGCCGCACTCACACGTTGTGGGTTGAATGCCCAAGTTTTTTTCGCGACTCCAGGAAGCGTGTGGTGTGGCCAGTGAAAACTATTGCACTTAAACTTCACCAACTTTTGGAGAGTTGTGATTGGTCTCCAGGAGGCGATTCAGGACCATCTTTGGAGTCCCGGTCCTTCTGGGCAGAGCCGGGAAAGGATGCATTATGCAAAGGACGATGGAACAACGAACGCATCAGCACAGGATAATGGAAAAAGTATAGGGTTGCCTGAGTAGAAAGAAGGAAGGAAAAGAATGCAGCGTTCTCTTGGACATTGACAATTTTTTTTCAAGCGTAGCACGTGGAGTGCTTCTTTTAATTTTCAATTTTTTAAATATTTTTTTAGCATATTTCCTTGTCTTTTGCTCTATATTTGAATGTTGTAATATAGATCAGTGGCATTTTACCATAATTAAAGACGATATAAAGTAAACTTGGGTTTATTACTGGCTTTGAAATAACAACAGCAATGTACTACACCACAACAATTATCAACTTCTACTATATATCTATCCATATTTATATCTATTTATCTATCTATCTATACACACACATATATTAATTCCTACTCGTAGAAAAAGATATGAACTTGTTTTATGCTAAAGCAAGCAAGGAAGTGATAGAAATTATAGATCAGGCTTTGGCTAGAATATTTAAATTTAACGACATATACAAATGGCGATGGAAGTCTGAATAAAAAGAGATGGTTTGGAGAGCAATGGAAAATTTTTTGAAACAAGAGGATTAATGAGCCAGGATGTATGGATTCTGAACGGTTACGAGCGCATGTGACAGCAACAGCACTGAAAGGTAGTCCCTAACCCATCTAGCCATCGCCCTATTCAAAGAAGAGTCAGACAGAATGCTTAAGAATGAAAGTTTTCGTTGGTATGGTTTTGTAGACTGGGCTGTTTCGAAAGATAATTTAGATAAATAGACAGTAGCGCAGAGAGAAAAGGGATTATCACTGTCAGTAGATAAAATCCGTCTTCAAGCAAAAGTAATTGCTATGCAAAGGGTAATTAAAAACATTGTTGTCAGGTCAATGATCAAATTAACTTTCATTTTTCTTGTCAATTACCAAGTGTGTAGCGTATGCTCCAGGATGGCTAATACAATCAACTTTTATTTTAGTTTAGTGAATTATCACATGAGCGTTGTATACGTTAGAACAGTTTATCTATCCGAAATTACGACACTGAGATTAGTGATACCCAAACTGCGCGTCACATCACTCCAGAGCGCCGTGGATGAGCTACAAGATTACCTCAAAAATATGTCACTATTTAGATAATTTCTGTAATAGAAAAGGGATCGAGAAGACGAATAAAAAATCTATTGATTCCTGTTTATGATCCGATTAAACACAAAACTATGTGGTTTTTGTATACATTATATGACTAGTGATGACCAGTCACTTGCGAATTTAGACGCTTTGTTGAATATCTAGAAAAATATACCAGGAATTATACTGCAACTTTAGGTGTGTAAAAGGCATGGTAGACTCCATATACCATAGGAGACCGTCAAAAAATTGAAGAAAAACTAATATGTTTTGAATATCATCAATGTGTTATGCTTTCTCACAGAGCACATAATGTATAATTTACGTTGCAAATACGTATCACATACAGTGACACGCGTTTGCAACATATATAATAATTTATGTTCTGTATGGGTTCGTTACTTGCTGTTAATCATAAATAAGCAGAAAAGAAATAATATTACACGGGATTATTTTAGATATTTTTCAATTTCTCTTTGAAGGATAAAAAACTTTTTTGCTATTTAGTTTTTTCTTACTGTTTTTCCTAATTGAAGCATTTGTTTAAAAATTTATATAATTTTCTATTTTCTTTGTCTTTATTGTTTACTGCGTTATAAAGTTTTTAGTCTACTTTAAATGTTGTATAGTCTAGATTATTTTCTACTGTTTTTATTCTGTTTAAACAATGTGAAACGTCTAAAAAAATTTAATATATTATTGATAAAAGTATTGTTAAAAGGGTAGCCAATAGGTGTCTCTCCAATTTTAAAATAATGTATTTTAAATTAATTTTATATTTTTTAATATGTGTAATTAATTTATCTATAAAGTTGTACTTTTATTATTTATTAATGTACTGTCATCGGCGGTATGTTAGTATGCAAAATTTCGAGGTCATAGCCTATCGGTATGTGTATGAATACTACAACATATCAATTGCAGATATGCAGTAGATGTGAAGTTCTCTCGAAGAAAAACACTCGAAATGCCAGAGACTGACTCGTTTATTAAAAATAACATTACTATAAAAGAAACATTAAGAACTGTACACTACTTGGTAGCAACTTGCTACCTACAAATAAAACGGTTTAAGAACTGACATCCCTTACAGGGCGGCCACGACATCTGTAGATACGTTAGTATTAAAAATTTGAAGGTCCTAGTTTACCGGCAAGTGAATGAAAAATTGATACAAGATTTGTGCCAAACTGATTCCTAGTGAAAATAAATAAATGTGTTAGTAAATGAAAGAGAGAATTAATTAATTTATCTTAAAATATATACTTTTTATCATTGATTCTTTTATTGTTACCGAAATATGTTAATATGTAAAATTTCAAGATTCTAGCTTATCGGTAAGTGAATGAAAAATTGAAAATAAGATTTGTGTCAAACTAATGCACAGTGTAAAGTATTTGAAGTGTTGGTAAAAAAAGAGAGAAATAATTTACCTAAAACTATGTACCTTTTATTTCTGATTCATGCATTGCCATAGGAGATACGTTAGTATACTAATTTTAAAGGTTCTAGTTTATCGGTAAGTGAATGAAAGATTGATACAAGATTTGTTGCAAACTGATGTCTAGTGAAAATCAATAAAAGTGTTAGTAAAAAAAAGAGAGAATTAATTAATTTATTTTAAAGGTGTACTTTTTATCATTGATTCTTCTGTTGTTACCGAAATATGTTAATTTGTAAAATTTCAAGATTCTAGCATGTCCGTAAGTGAATGAAAAATTGAAAATAAGATTTGTGTCAAACTAATGCGCAATATATAGTATTTGATGTTTTGGTAAAACAAGAGAGAAATAATTTACCTAAAACTATGTACCTTTTATTTCTGATTCATGTATTACCATAGGATATACGTTTATGTTAATTTTCAAGGTCCTAGTTTATCGGTAAGTGAATGAAAAATTGATACAAGATTTGTGCCAAACTGATGCCTAGTGAAAAACAGTAAAAGTGTTAGTAAAAAAAAGAGAGAATTAATTAATTTATCTTAAAAGATGTACTTTTTATCATTGATTCTTCTATTGTTACCGAAATATGTTAATTTGTAAAATTTCAAGATTCTAGCTTATCGGCAAGTGAATGAAAAATTGAAAATAAGATTTGTGTCAAACTAATGCGCAGTGTAAAGTATTTGAAGTGTTGGTAAAAGAGAGAAATAATTTATCTAAAACGATGTACCTTTTATTTCTGATTCATGTATTACCATAGGAGATACGTTAGTATGCTAATTTTAAAGGTCCTAGTTTATCGGTAAGTGAATGAAAAACTGATGATAAGATTTGGATTTGTGTCCAATTGATGTGCAGTGCTAAGTAATAGATGTGTTGTTAAAAAAAGAGAGAGAGAAATCCGATAATAAGTGAGAAATAATTAATTTATCTATAAAGGCATACTTTTTATTATTGGTTCATGATCAATCCTCAAAGATACATTAGTATACAAAATTTCAAACTTCTAGCTTATCGGTAAGGGAATGAAAACTGAGTGATAACATTCGTGTCTTACTAATGCTCAGTGCAAAAGTAATTGAAGTATTAACAGGAAGAAAAAAGAGAGAAGGAGATTGAGAGCGTAATAGGCAAAGAGCGTATGTCTGATTCAAATAAATATTCAGCATTTATCACGGTAGTGATTTCTAGGCAGCAAGACGTGTTTACACTTTTGTGCCAAGAATGTCATCTTCATCATAAATACGGAATTAACTACATGAGAGAAAATGTAAAAGGGGAGATATAACTGTGACCCTGGCTTATAATTAAGTGAATTAAAGATAAACAAAAGAATGGAAATAAATAATTTTTAATTTACTTTTATTATATGACTTCAGGCATATAAAATTTGGTATAAAGATGTATTTTAAAGATTTAACACAAAGCTACTATCATAAATACTTGTAATAGGTGAATAAAATAGGTTAATGCTCTGCCGTGATTTGCCAAAAAGTTCTGTTTATCTGATTCTCATTCTGCTTAAAATATCATTACTCCACGCTGATAGTATTTTCTACCATAACTGATTTCTCTTGTATATATATATATATATATATATATATATATATATATATATATATATATATATATATATATATATATATATATATATATATATATATATATATATATATATATATATTATATATAATATATATATATATATATATATATATATATATATATGTATACGATGCTTTTCATTTTTAATGACAATGTTCTGATGTGATCCTTAAATATTAATTTATAATGGCACTTTGTTTATTATTTTACTTAAAAATATGGTTTTTAGGTTCATAACACTAGACAGTTCATTAGAATCCTTTCGACTCTCAGCCATGTATATTCTATTATAAAATTCTGTGATACATAGAATTCATTAAAATGTCTGTATATATATTCTGTAATGACAAATGTATAGTAATTTTAAGTTTAAATAAAATTCAATAAAATTTTTTTATAAACTTCAAGAATTACTTTCTCTCTCTACACGCACACACATATACACACACACACACACACACACATATATATATATACATACGTATATATATGCATATATATGTATACATACATATATATATTTATATACATACATATATATATATATATATATATATATATATATCACCATTATGGCATGCAGATGCTGCTTTGCATAATCCGAGGGCAGAAATCCGGTAATTCTACCCTGTGGTAAAAAAGAGCTAAGCAAGGTATGTTTTGCTTATTTAAAAAAACCGGGTTTAAACTCTCTCTCGCTTGGACAAACCCCATCTTTTTAATTTTTACGGTGAATAATTTCTTTTGTTCTTGAGTTAATAGTTTACACAAACAAAACCTAATAATATGCTAAGTTCTTTGTTGTTAAAAAATTATCATTTACCATGTTTTATGTAGTGATAGTCAAGGAAGAGACAGACGTTGCACAACGTCTTAACAACGGTTTTTACAGACTGTTAATTGAAAGTTATGAAATTTTGTGCACATGTACAATAAAGTATAACTGAATAGATGAAATTAATTTATTTAATCAGATACCTTTTGCTAATTTTAACTTTTAGCATTTTTTGTTAATACATAAAACACTTCTGATATTTATTTCCCCTATATTTTAACAAAACTTTTACCAAGCATTCCTCATATACATTAAATTTGTGTATCATTTTTAGCTTTTTTGTTTTTATACAGATTATTCAAAATCAATTTTAATTTCGAAAGCCCGAATTTTCCATGAAAACTTAATCTATGGTATAAAATACTTCTTATAAATTAATTATTTACTTAACCAACAGAAAGATACTGAAATATGTTCAAAATATATTTCTAAGTAATAAAGTAAAATTAAGGGCAGAAAATTGAAATTAAACTAACGTTTTAAAAATTAACAAATCATGTAAAAATGTTGAATTAAAAATTATCTAATTATTATTATTTTTTTAAAATTTGATTCATTTAGTTGTATTTCAGTTTATAATTGGGCACAGTTTGATGAATAATTATTTATAAAATTTACTTTGTAAAGTCCACTGTTTTCTTAACAAAGTTATTGAGGAGTAAAATTAATCATTCAATTTTTATATCTAAGCTTATAATTTAAATTCTAAATTACAAATGTATTTGGTATTGCACTTCCTAATTTTCCTTCCTAACTTTGTTAGAAAAATATATAAATTACGATAATTAAGATAATATGTAGATATGGCAAGTTAACTCAGTACACCAGTCATTGATTCACTCTAAACTTCCTACAAGTTAAAAAGTCATCTTATAGTAACGGAAGGGTTTCTCAGTTTCTAACAATCATAAAGATATCTAAAGAAAAGCCAATTATTATTTGATCGGAGTAAGTGGAATAGTTCGAAATAACTGGAAATCGATCGTGTGGAAAAGATCCAATTAAACAGCTTTCTTTTTTATTTTCAAGACTGGAAATATGATGTTATATGATGTTATAAAAGACACATAAAATTGGAAGACTTACTAGACTAAATTAATTTTACTTAATAGTTACTTATATGTTATTAGATTCATTAGCTTGTTAAATTGAATAATAATAAAATTTCAGGCTGTTTTATTAGATATTTGAACAGGTAAAATGTGTCCAGCGCTGCAGCTGTTCTTTATTTGGCCACTTTTTAGGGCGCGAGAGGAAAAATTGCTCAATTGAATAAAATGGTGAAAGCTTTTTCCTAAGATAACTTAAAAAAATAAAAGCTTTTTTTTGTCAAAGGTAAAAAAAATAATTTTATAGTTTTAGGCAATTTTTTGGAAGCAACAAAATTCGTATATATTATTTGAGACGCTTTCTTCATATTTAGCACATATTTTACAACAAATTTATCACGAATGTCAGATTACGTATTTAATTGCAGCTCGCGAAAAATTTCAAATTTTGAAAAATGGCTCGGACTATTAAGGATATTGGCCACTCCTGTTTATTTTCTGTTTATCTATATTATTTTCTACTTTTTTTCGTGTTTTTAAACAATGTGAAACGTCGATAAAAATTTAATATATTGTCAAAGATTCAAATGAACACACTGCTTAACTTAACAGATGAATTTATTGAAGCTAAGCAGCAACTCGCAACTTTACAAGATCAGGAAGTTGCCTACAACTAGTGGGTATCAGCTTTTATACCCGAACAGAATATTCGAGAAATAACTAATTTACATATTAAAGAAAGATCTAGAATGTTCAAGAACATAAGGAAACAATAAATAACATCTTTAAATTAAAAATCCGTTCTTTTGATAAACCTCCATGAAAAGCATCGAACCAACAATCTTCGGGCTTGGATCGCGTGCTTTAACCATTCGGCCACTCAGCTCGTTGGCTAAGCTTCTTTATGCTGCAATATTATGGATGGAAATTATTGTTAAAAGGGTAGCCAATAAGAGTCACTTCAATTTTAAAATAATGTATTTTAAATTAATTTTATATTTTTTGTATGTGTAATTAATTTATCTATAAAATTGTACTTTTTATTATTTATTAATGCAGTGTCATCGGAGGTATGTTAGTATGCAAAATTTCAAGGTCTTAGCTTATCGGTAAGGGAATAAAAAGTTGATGATGAGATTTATGTCAAGCTGATGCGCAGTGCAAAGTAGCAGAAGTGTTGGTAAAAAAAGAGAAAAATAACGTAATATGAGATAAATAATTAATTTATCTATAAAAATATACTTTATATTATTGATTCATGTATTGTCATCGAAGATACATTAATATGCAAAATTTCAAGGTCACAGTTTATCGGTAAGTGGATGAAAAATTGATATAAGTTTTGTGCCATACTGATGCCTAGTGAAAAACAATAAAAATGCTAGTAAAAAAAGAGAAAATTAATTAATTTATCTTAAAAGATATACATTTTATTATTGGTTCTTCTATTGTCACCGAAATATGTTGATTTGTAAAATTTCAAGATTCTAGCTTATTGGTAAGTGAATGAAAAATTGAAAATAAGATTTGTGTGAAACTAATGCGCTGTGTAACGTACGAGTATTTGAAGTACACCAGTCGCTAATTCACTCTAAACTTTGTACAAGTTTAAAAGTCATCTTATAGGAACGGAAGGGTTTCTCAGTTTCTAACAATCATAAAGATATCTAAAGAAAAGCCAATTATTATTTGATCGGAGTGAGTGGAATAGTTCGAAATAACTGGAAATCGATCTAGTGGAAAAGATCCAATTAAACAGTTCTTTTTTTATTTCCAAGACTGGAAATATAATGTTGTAAAAGACACATAAAATTGGAAGACTTACCAGACTAAATTAATGTTACCTAATGGTTACTTATATGTTATTGGATTCATTAGCTTGTTAAATTGAATAATAATAAAATTTCAGGTTGTTTTATTAGATATTTGAACAGGTAAAATGTGTCCAGCGCTTTAGCTGTTCTTTATTTGGCCACTTTTTAGAGCACGAGAGGAAAGTTGTTCAATTTAATAAAATGGTGAGAGCTTTTTCCTAAGATAACTTAAAAAATTAAAAACGTATATATTTTTGTTAAAGGTTAAAAATTAGTTTTATAGTTTTAGGCAATTTTTTTGGAAGCAACAAAATTCGTAGATACTATTTGAGACATTTTCTTCATATTTAGTACAAATTTATCCCCAAATGTCAGATTACGTTAGCAAAGTCAATGTTTTTTTTGGTTTTGGTTTCGAGTGCTACGGTCTACTTTTTGCAACACGAGGGCTAATGAGACTGGAACCTACAGTTAAAGTCAATGTTATTTAAAAAGAAAAAAATTTAAACTTAATTTTAAGCAAATTTAAACAAATACAATTAAAATTTATTATAATTCTTCAGATATCTCCCAACAAATTTAGGTTCAATTTTTTTTGTTTATGATCAGGTAAAAATTTCAGGTAAGGTAAAAATATTTCTTTAATAAAAAAACTTTTAATTTTGTTAGGGGCAAAGAATTGTTTCTTAAAATTCTAATAAAAATTTTGAAATTAACACAGTTTGTATATAATATTTGGCTAATTTAAGTTAGTTTGGTTCGGTCTAGAAGGCTACAGTCTACTGTTTTTCTGTACGAGGAATAGTGAAACTGGGACCTACTGCTTAAAGCCAATTTCAAACAAGTTACAATTATCCATGTTATTAATAAGATTCGAAACTGAGAGCTCCGGTATGGAAGTGCAGCGTATTACCCATTCGGCCATCGTTCGGCTGCTGTTTAATTAGGTTTCTTCTTATTTCCTGAATATTTTACAGTAGTTTTATCATCGAACATGTGAGTACGTACATGCGATCACTGTCATTTAAAAGTGAAAAATCTAAAAACTTATTGAAAAAATTCACAGTTAAATATATTTTAGGTTCTTCAGACACCTAACATTGGTTTTATGTATTTAGTTTTTTATCTTTTGGGATTAGAAGATCTTTAAAGAGGATCTAAAAATGAAAATAGTAACTCCTTTTCAGAGTAATTTTATACTTAAGATAGCCATATAAAAATAAAAATAAAAAACGTTCATATCTCTGTTTTTATATCCAACCCTTGAGCATGTTTAACCCTTAATTTGATAAGATGTTTTTTCAAATATTTTTAAATTTTAATTTCTGTTATTTTCTCATGTCTGTATAGACATTAGGATCTCTGTAAAATAACCAAAAAAAAAAATATATTTTTTTTTGAGATTTTAATGTCCGCTTAACGCTGAATTATGTTTTTTAGTTATAATTACATGAACGTTACCAAATATTTAAAAAAATAAAATAGTAACTTTTCAATTAATTTATATTAAATAGCCGTATAAAGAAAAAAAATTCTTATTTTAGCATGTTTAAAGAGATCTGAAAATGAAAATAGTAACTTTTTAGGTAATTTTATATTTAAGATAGCGTATAAAAAGAAAAAATTCATATCTCTGTTTTATATCTATTGAGCATGTTTAACCCTTAATTTGACAAGATGTTTTTTCAAATATTTTTTAATTTCTGTTATTTTCCATGGATAGACATTAGGACCTACTGTTAAAGTAACAAAAAATATATCATTTGTAATTTTTTGAGATAATGAATGTCCGCTGTGGCGAACACTGACAATTATGTTATATAGTAGTTATAAATATACATGTCCGGTGTAGCGGACTTAGCCCATTAAGATTAAAGAGGATCTGAGAATGAAAATAGTAACTCCTTTTCAGAGTAATTTTATACTTAAGGTAGCCGTTATAAAAAGTATTTAGTTCATATCTGGATTAGATGATGTTTAAAGAGGATCTGAAAATGAAAATAGTAACTCCTTTTCAGAGTAATTTTATACTTAAGATAGCCATATAAAAATAAAAATAAAAAACGTTCATATCTCTGTTTTTATATCCAACCCTTGAGCATGTTTAACCCTTAATTTGATAAGATGTTTTTTCAAATATTTTTAAATTTTAATTTCTGTTATTTTCCCATGTCTGTATAGACATTAGGATCTCTGTAAAATAAACCAAAAAATATATCATTTTCCATTTTTGAGATAATTAATGTCCGCTGTGGCGAACACTGACAATTATGTTA
This sequence comes from Pardosa pseudoannulata, assembly GCA_032207245.1. Classification (NCBI taxonomy): domain Eukaryota; kingdom Metazoa; phylum Arthropoda; class Arachnida; order Araneae; family Lycosidae; genus Pardosa; species Pardosa pseudoannulata. The sequence continues at coordinate 68,399,741 of CM063505.1, read as the reverse complement.
TATAGTAGTTATAAATATACATGTCCGGTGTAGCGGACTTAGCCAAATTAAGGGTTAAAGAGGATCTAAAAATGAAAATAGTAACTCCTTTTCAGAGTAATTTTATATTTAAGATAGTCGTATGAAAAGAAAAAAAAAGTTCATATCTGACCCTTGAGCATATTTAAAGAGGATCTGAAAATGAAAATAGTAACTCCTTTTCAGAGTAATTTTATACTTAAGATAGCCGTATAAAAAGAAAAAAAAGTTCATATCTCTGTTTTTATATCCGACCCTTGAGCATGTTTAACCCTTAATTTGACAAGATGTTTTTTCAAATATTTTTTAATTTCTGTTATTTTCCCATGTCTGTATAGACATTAGGATCTCTGTAAAATAAACAAAAAATATATCATTTTCCATTTTTGAGATAATTAATGTCCGCTGTGGCGAACACTGACAATTATGTTATATAGTAGTTATAAATATACATGTCCGGTGTAGCGGACTTAGCCAAATTAAGGGTTAAAGAGGATCCGAAAATGAAAATAGTAACTCCTTTTCAGAGTAATTTTATACTTAAGATAGCCGTATAAAAAGAAAAAAAGTTCATATCTCTGTTTTTATATCTGACCCTTGAGCATGTTTAAAGAGGATCTGAAAATGAAAATAGTAACTCCTTTTCAGAGTAATTTTATACTTAAGATAGCCGTATAAAAAGAAAAAAAGTTCATATCTCTGTTTTTATATCTGACCCTTGAGCATGTTTAAAGAGGATCTGAAAATGAAAATAGTAACTCCTTTTCAGAGTAATTTTATACTTAAGATAGCCGTATAAAAAGAAAAAAAAGTTCATATCTCTGTTTTTATATCTGACCCTTGAGCGGTAAGATAAATCAAGATGACAAATGGGAATTCCTTTTCTTTGACTTAAAAACTGATATTTGGAAATATAGCAAAAATAACTAAATAAAATCAAATGCAGTAGTCTACATTTGCTTCTTCAGATCAACAAAGGAAGATGGATGGAACGTTTTTTGATTGACAAATATAACTTAAGATTAGTATAAGAAGGTAGATTTTATTTTGAAATATTGCAATGATGACTAACTAAGGGTACGTTAAATATGCTGAACTTAATTTGTTTCTTGAGATAAGCAAAGACGATTAGAATTTTTTTGATGACGAATAGAAAGCTGTGTAAACAAAATGGTGTTATATTAAAATAAAAAGAGGAAATTAAAGACGATTGAACTAAAGATAAATAAAATACAGTAGTTTTTATTCATTTCTTCAGAATAGAAAAGGAAGATGAATATGAATGTGTTTTTTATTTATGTTTTTTGATTGATAAATATAAAGCTGTGACAACAAAAAGTATGTAGTATTAATAAAAAGAAAATTAGAGATTAATGAAATAAGACAGATTTGTTTTAAAAATTTGTAATGGAACTAAGGAACTAAGAATCAGTTCAACATGGTCATTTGTTTCTCCATGAGGGAAAAAAATAATGAATGTTTTTGTTTCATGAGTAGAAAACTGTAACAATGAGGTAATTAACTAAAGATAAAAAAAACACGATAGTCTTTATATATTTTTGAATGATGAATAGATAACCATGACAACTAAAAAGGTTTTATATGATAATACAAGCAGAAAATAATCTAAAGATAATTGAATTACAAAAATGAATAAAGTACGGCATTCTTCATTTGTTTATCTTGAACTGCAAACGAAGCTGAATAGAACAGTTTATGAATAATGAATAGACAGTTGTGAAAACAAAAATGGTGTTCTATTATAATACAGAGAGAAAATTTAGTGTTATGAAATTGATAGCTTAAATGAGGAAAAATTTGCACGTTGACAAAAGCAGCAACGAAAATGTTAAAAGTTATAGATAAAACTGGTTTAATATTATTTTAAACGAGATTTAAATTACATATTTTAGATCCGTGTTACAGAATATTTGTGGTAGAACTTAAAACTGCAAAATCTACTCTCATTCAACACGAGCAATTTTATAATATTTAACAGTCTTGAAAAGAGTTGTTGAGCATTTCATATAGGATTTAAGGTAGTTTATATATACAGTATGACCTTGATTTACGACTTTAAGTTGCTCCTTGATTGAGTATGTAACTCATATTACTGGTATGTGAAATGAGATTTGCCAATTCAAATGATTCAATCACATTAAGATGAATCAATTTAATTCATTCAAATGACTTGAAGCGCAGTTAATCCATTCCAGGGACAACCAATCTTTCTAACTGCCAGAAAAAATTGTCGTAAATTTTTAATCCTTTTCGATGGTATTTTATACGAAAATCAAAGATAGAAATCTTTTTGTAAGTTTTTAAACATAGCCTGCAAATGATAAATTTATTTCTGTTGAATATATTTCTGAATATCTTAAATAAGTTACTACGGACTTCATAGAGTAAAACAAATATAAAATTCAAACAATTTTGAGTATAACAGGATGTTTGCATAAGTGATTAACTTTCCTTTTAAACATTATACGTTGTCATTCTTAAAAAAAAATCCAAGTGAAGAAAAACTTATTTAGTATCGCATACAAACACAATGCTGTAAACTAAACATTTCTAATTGATAAAGCCATTTCTTATGATTTCAGTAGATGTACATGCCAGAAAAGTAAATTTATGGGTAAGGATTGAAAAATCACAAAATGTCAATTAAATGCTAAAATTATAAATAATAGCAGATATTCGATTATTTAGTAGATTGCATGTGTGCCATTTACTTTTAGTGAAAATAAGAACCCGTTTCGTGAACACATACAAATTATAAACTACTTTTTAACTGTACTTAAAAAGGTAAGCTACTTATTAATGGGTTAAAATTATATTCTAGATTGTGTAAAAAATATAGTTCGCTCAGTTCGATCCCAAGTAAAAGTTAAAGAGCCTCATACGATGCTTGAAAGGCCAGGAAGGGATGGGGTTGCAAATTCTGGTACCTTTAGAAAAGTTAATCAAATTAGGCATTGCATTTAGATGAAAAATTTTATGTTTATAATACAATTTTACATTGTTGCAAATGGCATTCATCAAATTATTATTTGTTTTGCAAAGAGACGAATATTTAACACAAAAAGCCTTTATTTTCTGTTTCTATTTATTAAAAAATTCTCATTATGAATAATCAACTTTCCATTTTTGCGTTACCAACTGTTATTAAGAACTAAATCAAAAATTCAAAACCACATATGAGATCTAGATGAACAAGAAGTACCACCAGAGATAAAAGTTTGTTGATAAAATATTTTAAATTAATTTTTGTCATTATTTAAGTTAAGATTCCCTTATAAGATCCAAATGAACGAGGGATTAAACTATATAAGTGGTTTTCAAACTTTTAAGACTTAACACATTATGTGCGGGTACATTTCGCAGCGGAATTGTGCCGGTTTAAAACATTATTTAATTTTTTAACCAACTTTTCGTAATTTCTATGGAAATATATAAATAGACAAATAAACAAATATATATATATATATATATATATATATATATATAAATATATATATACAAATATATATATATAATATATATATATACACAAATATATATATATATATATACAAATATATATAATATATATATATATATATATATATATATATATATATATATATATATATATATATATATATATATATATATGACAGGGCTACTAAACACACTATAGTCCTGAGTACAACTTCATATCTTTATTCAAATCTCACCACGCACTACTTTCTTCAATGGCGTCTCACATTGGCTCCCAACTTCTAACAAAGGCAGGTTTCGCTGCTTCGGGGAGCTACAGGTCTGACCGTGAAATGTGCATACTGCTCTCTGCCCAGATCACTGCGAGTGAGCCGTATTTATGGGGCTAACTCCTCATGCCGCGTCACTCTCATTAAAAGAATCTCTAATTAAAATCTCTTAAAATTACAATCTCTTAAAATCTCTTAAAATTACAATCTCTTAAAATCTCTACATTTTAAATCCTGACATATATATATATATATATATATATATATATATATATATATATATATATATATATATATATATATATATATATATATATATATATATATATATATATATATATATATATATAATACCATTTTCGCAAGGATAAATAATTTTAAATTTAAATTGAATTTTTAAATCAATCATCCCGTTCTCTGGTTCCTCATAGACTGATGTAAAAACTAGTTTTTATTTGTCTAAATTTTTCCAGAATCTATGTAGAAGACAAGAACATTTGGCTTCGTTTTCCTGTATATACCGTTATTTTTGTACCCACAAACAAACCATGTTGTTACACTAATCCTTACTAGTACGTGACACGCGCTCAAGTAGCAATCGTCAGAAAACGTACTACTACGCGTCCCGCATATAATGTGTTAAGACACCCTTGGAACTACTGTATGATCTCCTGGCGAATACTATACCTTTGAATATTGAGAATACTATACCTTTCTCAAAAAGTAAAGTTAGATATCAGTTACAAGGTATAGGTGCTGGTAATACGAATGAAAAAAAGAGAAGTGCGGCAACTGAATTCAAAATTTATATAACGCTATTTTATTTCGCTAAATAATAGCATAGATTTAACGCGTACTTGGAACTAGTAGCTTTGTAGAATCTTCTATCTTTCTCCAAAAGTAAGCTAGATGTTAGTTACAAAATGTAGATAGTAGTGTAGAGGAATACTAAAGCGGATTGAAAGTAATCACCAAAAGGAGTTTTCCGTTAAAACCTTTTATAAAGTGACTGATACGTAAATAAGGAGAGCAACAAGTAAAGCATAAAAACATTAGGGCGTATATAACACTTGCGGCTTACAAGTGACGAACAGTCTGGAGAAGAGTTCTCTTAAACAAGCACTCTAATTCCACAGCCGAGTGTAAAGTGATTCCCCTGACCGAGCTGTGCCTATCACTTTATATGCCAGGGGTGGCCAAGCTCCTTGATAGTCTGGGCCATTTTTCAAAATTTGAATTTTTTTTTGGAGCCGCAATTAAATACGCATTTTAAAGGTATGAAAAAAAGGTATTTAAAACTTTTTTTTTTTTCACAGAAATTATATTTATTAAATGTCATTCGGAAGTTCTTGTTCCTTCAATTTTTCAAGGAAATTTTTTAATTGTCGATGGTTTTTTGCTTTGGTGTGAATATAATTTGCAATGTGTTACACTGTTTTCATAACATCAGGATATTTTAAATATTTTGTACCGATATGTCCTCTGGGAATTATGCAGTGAATCGGTAAGAATTGTGGAATTTGAGAATCATCTCTTAAAAGGACAATAAGACCGATTTTTTTATCCAGCATTGCCGGGGCTTCATCAGTTGTAATAATTTTTTAAAATATAATAACACAGAAATGAAAAGGGATAATCCTTCAAATAATCCTTCCAAGAATCAATTCTATCATTTCTAAAGTGGGCGGCTGCTTACTGCATTCTTGACATTTCGTTGGTATCTTTATACAGTGTATCCAAAATAAGGCTAACAATGTACTTTAATCTAAAAAAATAGTCATAGACCTGAAGTGAAATAAATTAAACTACGTAATAAAACGTTTCTAAACAGGATATATAATAAAGTCCCAGGTCAGCATTTTTCTTCACAACCGTTGGCTGTAGATACAAATTTCCAGTTACAAAAATGTTCCAAATATTATAAAACTTCATTTTACTGTACTTTTAAATTTGAAAATTCAGTTTTACAAAAATCACAATACCTAATATTTTATATATCCTTCTGTTCTTTATCTTTATAATTAGGAAAAGGCTTTTTGGATCATAACTATATTGGGAATGGAAAACTCACCTTGAATTATGTTAATTTCAAATGCATTCAGAAAAACAAATCTAGAGACGATTTAAAATATTTCATGTCCTGAAATCTGTTTTGAAATTCCATCAATATTACTTCTAGCGTTTTTATATATTGAGTTTTTCTTGTTTAATATTGGAACACATTTTTTTAATTCCAGGAAAATGACAAAATGTTTTATTTTTAATGTCCTTTTGAAAAGTTGTAATTTAGTTTGAAAACTAAATATACACTGTGAGAGGTCAGATATCATTTTATTTTTCCCCTGCAATTCTAAATTCAGTGTTTGCAAATGTTCCATAACATCAGTCAAAAACATTAAGTCTTGTAACAACTCGTCATCGTCTAATTCTGAATAGGATATTTCCTTTTCTTTTAGAAATGCAGTTATTGGATCAGACAAATCTACAAATCGATTTAATACGTTGTAGCTAGATAACCATCTAAAAATACAAAAGAAAATTATGTCATTTAGAAGTTCTTCGTCCTTTAATTCTTCGAGGAAATGTTTGAATTGTTGATGATTTTTTGCACTGGAGTGTATGTAATTTACAGTGCGTAACACTGTTTTCATAACATCAGGATATATTAAATATTTTGTAACGAGATGTTCTCGGTGAATTATGCAGTGAATCGGTATGAATTGTGGAATTTGAGAATCATCTTTTAACACATTATATGCGAGCACATTTGAATAGTCATAATAAATAAATTATTAAGACATCATTGGCTCTACTATTGTCCTAGGCATGTCATATATATATATATATATATATATATATATATATATATATATATATATATATATATATAACTAAACTAACCTCATCGGTGCAACAGCCTCTAGGAGTCCAGGGCCTAGGGTGCCTATCCGTTTTCTAGACCAAGGGCTCTGGGGTGCGAAGCATATGTTTCGGTTAGGTGGTCAGCCTTACGCAGAACCCCCAGTGTTTAGTTCCCAAGCATGCTTGGTCCTCAGTTTCTCTACCCACTGAAGGGATGAAAGGCTGAGCCAACCTTGCCCAGCCCGGGGATCGAACCTCGGACCTGTGGTGTGAGAACGCGAAGCGCTACACCGACGCCACTGGGCTTCATATATATATATATATATATATATATATATGTATATGTATATATATGTATACATATATGTATATATATGTATATATATATATATGTATATATATACACATATATATAAATATATATATATATATATATATATATATATAAATATATATATATATATATATATATATATAAATATATATATATATATATATATATATATATATATATATATATATATATATATAATATATATAATATATATATATATATGTACATATATATATACATATATATACATATATATGTATACATATATGTATACACCAGTGGCGTGCGGTAGGTTTTCATGCAGGGTGTGCAGAGAACATGGATTTTCCAATAAATCTTTAATTATTGAGACATCTGAGTTCTCCATTCTGAAACGGGTTATTTATTATGAATATAAATTTAAATAATACAATAAATAAAATATTTACCTACGAGTAGTCGAGTTATAACTATAAAAACAGCTAAACTTATGAGAATTCTACTAGCACTGAAGCAAAAATCATGTCTTTTGTTGTATGGTATCATATCGGCGTCGAAAAAGCAACGCTTCGGGCTTCTACGAAAAACTTATATGTTCAGCAAACGTAGCACCACATGGCGCCCACCGCTGCGGTGCCGACAAACTGAACGTCTATTCCATGTGCAGAGGATTTCACTGCACGCTGGCACAATAAAGCGAACTGTTTCTTGTTCGGTCAGTGGATTAAATTATATTTATTAATTGTATTTAACATTTGGAAATCATATATTCTGCTAAAAACATCTTGACAGTTTTTAAAAACAAAAACAGGGATATGGTGTTACAGATATAACTTATATACTGTCTGTAAGACACAGTGAATGGTAAAATTTGGACTGTTCTGTTGAAATTTGTTTCTTTAAAACAAAACAACATTGTTTTTCAGCTAATTATCTCAATAAATAGAATACATCCCCAAAATTAATTTACCACACTAAAACTGTTCACTTTATATTGATGAAATACTTCTTTTATATTTCCATGAAAGCAAAATCTTACAATATATAAATTTAAACATTAACCGTCTGCAAAATCGTATGGCCAGTTAATAAGTTAAAAAACCAAAATCGTATCAGCACGTAAGTCCCCGCTCTAATGTAACGCTTAATAAACCGTACCTTAGGATGATTCTGAATGCCAAGTGCAGGAAAAATAGCTGCACTTGCCTCAGTGCCATAGTATGCTGTTCTTCTCCAGTAGCCCATACATATAAAGCGTGGTTTTCAATTTAGTGCGTAGTGCGTACACATCAGAATTTCCTATGTTCGATTGTGCGCTACGTAGTGCAGCACCTAGTACCGCACGCACTGGGGGAATAAAAGCAAGGAAATCAACATAATATTTGAATGTATTATAAATAATATTTATTATATACCATATAAAGATAGGTAGACATAGGTGCAGAAAATTATTGTCCCTCATAATTTTGTCAGGGTGTGCATATACGGCACATATGGCACATATGGGACATATGTGCACATATGGACCGCACGCCACTGATATACACATATATATACATACATATATATATATATATATATATATATATACACGCACACACATATACATATATACATATATACATACACACACACACAACACACATATATATATATATATATATATGTATATATATATATATCCCTTCTAAAAACTCTAAATCTTTTTTTCTGTATTTTGTATTGAAAAGAAGACTTTAATTGTCGAAAATCCTTTTAAACAAAAGGAACTAAAAAATTAAATGATATCGCAAACGAATAAATAATTGTTTTTTTCTTTGATAATTACACTTATATAATCAACAGGAATCAATTATATCGGTAAATTTGGTGATTTTGCGACATTATTTTCACTTATTGCAGGTCATACCTCCGTTAAATATTTTTGTTACATATATTTCCTAATGAACGGAGCCTTAAAATAAAAAAGTAATTATTATATACGTGGATTCTGCAAAGCTTAACATATTGTGTGTGGGTACATTTAGCTGCGGAATTGTACTGGGAGCGGGATTTTGCTCGTAAATTTAGTTATTCAATTAAATCTCAATAGATCGAAAATTATTTAATTTTTGAAACAACTTTTCGGATTTTATATTGAAATATATAAGCAAATATATACATAGAAATATATAAATAACAAAGATAAGATTTTGTAAACAAAAAATATATTTTTTAGTGGATAAATTTATAATAGTATCGTAAACATGAAAAATCAAATAGAAATAGTAGTATATAGTTTTAATTTTTCCCGTTCTGTGGTTCCGCATCGACTGATGTAAAAACTAGTTTTTATTTGTCTAATTTTTTTCAGAATCTATGTAGTAGACAAGAACATTCGGCTTCGTTTTCCTGTATATACCGTTATTTTTGTACACACAAAAAAACCATATTGTTACATTAACCCGCACTATTATGTGCCCGCACTCAAGTATGAATTGTCAGAAAAGGTACTAGTATGTGTCCCGCATACAGTGTGTTAAATGCCCAAATAAGACCAATTTTTTTACTCAGCATTGCTGGAGCTCCATCAGTTCCAATGCTTACAAGTTTATTAAGAGGCATATCAAAAGTTTTCATTATGGAATCTAACGCAGTTTTAATATTGACACTCGGGTTGACTCTTGATTTGGTTTGGTTTTTCAGTACTACGGTCTATGTTTTGAAACTAGGGCTAATGAGATCGGGACCTACAGTTTAAAGTCGATTCCGAACGGCTACGAACATCCATGCCTCAGTGGGATTCGAACCCATGAACTCCGGTTGACTCTTGAAGTACTACTATATCTAGTAATTCTTCTTTAACAACGAAGCCAGATGAAACAAGACGTATGAAAACTGCCAATTACGGAAGATCTGTGATATCTGTCGATTTGTCAAGGGATAAGCTGAATGCAATACAGTTCGTCAAATCATTTTTTAAATTATATTCAAGAAATGTACTAATTGCAGTTATGCGTCGTTCGATTGTGTGTCTCGAGATTGGAATTTGTTAAACAATTTTGTGCAATGCTGCATTATTTAGATCTAAGTATATCTTCCAAGTTTTTTTTAATAAACTCTCCCCCTCCATACGAGCTTTTTGCACGAACAATATTCCAAGAAATAACAAAACTGGCTTCAGCCACATTATTAGCTTGATTGCTGAAGGTCATCAAAATTGACTGTTGTTTATTTAAATTTTATTTTAAAGAAGTAAGTTTATCTAATCTTAATTTGGAATTTGGCAGATACTGATTAGAAAACTGAGGATGATTGGTTCTATAATGTCGACGTAAATTGTTAGCTTTATAATTTTAACCATAGAATTACAAATAACACATAATGGTTTTCCGTTATTGTCAATAAAAAAGAAATTCTCCTTCCACTCATTTTTAAAACTTCTATTTTCTTACTCATATATTTTTTTATTTTCGTTCTCTGTCATCGTATTTTTTAAAAAACTGGAAATAAATAAAGAAATTTACAAAAATAAAGTCTTGTGTTATTGAAACAATAACAACCCCAGTACGTCTGCAGTCATGTTTTGCAAGCCGGCAGACTTGAAGCAAGTTCATCATGGCAATCTGCAAGTTTGAAACAAGACTGCAGCAAGTCTAAGAATCTTCGCTTGCTTCAAGGTTGTCATGACAAGGTTGCCACAGTTTTGCAGCAAAATAGTGCTGCAAAGGAGTGGTCGCTTTATGTTCCGTCTAACTTGCAGGAGTTTTGTTGCAAGTTTGTCGAGTCAAATTTGTCATGACAAGATATTATCCAAAGAAAATCATACTTGCTGCAAGTATGCATGTTATCTGGGACACGTGTTACATACTTCAAAACAAGTCATAATTAACTTACTAAAAATTTCAGATTACAAAGTATATCCATAGCAAGAGGGAACCAAATTGTTTCCTTCAGAGCACACTGTCAACTGTCCTTTGCAATGAAAGTTTAGAAATTCAAAATCAGTCTGGAGTCGGTCGATTACGGACGATGGCGCCACTGTTTAAGTTCATTCACACAGTTTTCTATGAGTCATATCATTCTTAACATAAATGAAAATGAAATTTGTTACACCGTTGTACTTAGTCTTTCATATTTTTTCCTAGTAATTTTAAACACATTTTCAAACACATACGAATCGTTAATAATTTTTAAAAATATAATAACACTAAAATGAAAAGGGAACTCGGGTACATTCATCGAGAGCCACAAATAATCCTTCAAAGAGCCGCATGTGGCTCGGGAGCCACAGGTTAGCCACCCCTGATCTATTATTTAAACATCGCTTGTTAAAACTGGATTTTTATATAAATATTCAAGAAATTCATTTCATTACACACATAAGTTCCATAATCTAACTATAAAAATCAAGTCTTAAATGATTATGATTATTTAAATTTTGGTAAAAAATAATAGGGTCCTGCACTTATTGGGTCCTGATTTACCTATGGTTAAGCTTGCAGACGGGCCTGTATCATGCTTAGGTAGTGATCCGGGATAAGGGATTACCTTGGGATCATCTATGTCGTTACATGCATTTTAATGAAAACGTTCGAAAATCGATATTTAGTTAACGTTTACTTGTTAGTATTGAAAAACAGCTGCAAAAAATCATAAAAATGAACTTATTATAAGCTGTATTGAAAATTTATATATGTAATCTCAAATTATATTTTGTCAAAAATGAGTACTCATTTAAAACAGTCACGAACAGAAAAAAATGACTATATTCTGATATAATGCGCAGTATGAAAAGTTTAAGCTTTTGATGAATGTAAAAATTTACCTTCTAATTAATTTTTTGACAGCTAGCTGCCCCACTATAAACTTATCATCGTTTTATATTTTTATACGTATGCTATTTGATATTTTATTTCGAAAACTCTATCACAGAAAATACTATTAATAAATACTGATGCCATTTTTGTTTTTGTTAAAGAAATTTTAAAAATAACATAAAATGAAACCTAAATTTAAAATACAAATTTTATTATCCAGTTAAACAATTTAAACACAATATTACGTGTTTCGATCTTAAGCCTTAATTTGATTGTAACGTGATATTATGGACAACAGACAAAATATGTTATGGTGAAATTTTGGTAGCAATATGTCGATTGTTTCACTTCAGCAGGCGTTTCACACCTTTAGATAAGCATATTTTGTTTTTATTGGTATAAAATTTATTTTCTTTTTATGAATAGTAAAAACAGTTGATTTGGATAACAACACAGCAGAATAAATAGTATCAATGTTAAAAGCAATAGTTGAAACAATTTGTCCACTAAACAAACGTATTTTGGTAAACTAATACGTTTGTTTAGTGGTTAAATAACAAAATATTTTTACTGTAAAGTTGAATATATATATGTATAGGAAAAGTAAACTAAATTGACATACTAATGTGGAGATTTTGTATAAAACCCCGAAGACGGTCCCTTAACCCTTTGACAGTTTCATTTTTTCCAGAATTTGGCCAAAAAAATGTCACATTTTTTTATTGCATTTTTTTTTGTTCATTTTACATTTTTAAGTAAAGATATGTTATTAAAATTATTAAATTTCTAAGATTTTTAAGCATTTATTACAACTTTTCTTCTTTCTATGAAAGTATCATAGAACTGAAGTTTACCTTTAGTCTCATCGATATCTAAGTTAATTTTTGGAATTCCAGTGAAAGCAAATCTAGGAGGCGGATCCGAAGGATTATCACAATTAATTTAAAAAAAATGTCTTGCTTGACTGATTCCACCTGTACCACTATCAGAGTCACTACTATCTAGGTTGTCTAGTAAACTTTCGCTACTATTATTTACAGATAATTAAGTTTCTGATTCTGAGTCACAGTTCGAATCACAAGAAATTAACTCCGTACGCTCTGAATTATCCATTATTTAAAAGTAAAAATATATTATATAACTCTTTCATCAATAAAATTATCAGGCTGTTAGTAAAATATAACCAGAAACTATACACTGAAATATAACAATTCGTCTTCTGATACAAAACATGCGAAAAAACCAGCTCTTTCGAACCAATCAGAGTAGAAAATACAATAAACTGCAAACTATCATTTACTGGATATCTATACGAATCTATACGAATAATTTGTTACTAAAATTGGAAAAAAATACGACCGAAAAAGTGCAAGCGAAATAGAAATCAGATTGCCCGTACGGCGTACGGGCAAATCAGTAAAGGCCCGAAAGCTGTGCCCGTACGGCATACGGGCAAAACAGGGAAGGAGTTAAGGAATATACTGTCAGGAAACTTTCCATAATGTGGTAATTATGATGATGTGATCCGAAGAAAATTTATAGCCAAAAGCCCTCATTACATCCTGAGAAAATTCTCAAAGGTATTCAAATTTAAAGTGAAGGGTAAAACCCCCGCGACTCTTTGCTTTCCCCTTTTTAACTCCTAATCCAAACTTACCACTAGGGCTACAGTTCCTCGAGAAAGGGGTCTAACCAATTAAAAATCTATAATGCTCTATCAGCCAATTTAGGAAATTCTAAACAAAAAAGAGATACGTTATCGGAGATAGGTTTGGTTTGGTTTGTTTTAGGGTTTAATGGTGCAAAATCAACTAAGGACATACTGAGCCAAACAAAAGAGTAAAACAGTACACGGATGAAAAAAAGAAGACAAGGTAAAACAAGCAAAAGTTTATGAATGAACGATTAAAACATTAAAACGTATAAAAACAGATGACAAAGCAACAACAGCAGAGATGTAGAAAAAGGAATATTAAAATTCATGAAATAAACCAGTAACTTGTAAAAATTTAAAAAGATTCCGATGGGGATCGTCTTCAACAAGGTCAATTAAATTAGGTGATTTTGAATTAAAAAATTTCAGATATAAATGGTAAAAACAGGAGCACGAAGTTAAAAGATGTAAAACAGTGATAGACGAATGACAATAAGAACAGGTTGGTGCAGTATCATTCAGGAGAAGGTGGACATGCGTCAGCCTCGTATGGAGATAGATTTTTACGGAGATAGATTTTTCGTTATCGGAGATAGATTTTTACCCAGTTTTTTATTTAGATTTTTAATGTTAGCTGATCTCTCAGTTTGTTCCTTCCCCATAATAAAGAGGAAATTTGTCCGACCTAAGCTTTAGTTTTTACTAAAGCGTAGAGCAATAGACTCCAATGCTATAGTCATGGGAAAACCCACCAGGAGCTTTCCTAAAGGTGTATTAATTATTTAAATATATATCCCTACCTACATCTATATCTATCTATCTACCGATCTATCTATATATATGTGTGTATTAATTTTGAGGTCCCTATTTCTGAGGGATATCTAGTAATTACCTAGCGCCTATCCCATCGTGAGCAATATGGTGCATAACACGTGGGCGGGCAAATTTAAAGGCACAGAATTGTTACCCACCAACATATAACTATGTATAAGTTTTGTTAAAATGAGCAGGAAAATCTAATTTGTACATACTGGTAGGCAGTCTAGGATCATCAGCACTGCTATTGCCCATGTAATAATCAGTCCCTTACGTCAAATCTCCTAGAATTCCCAATTCCAGGAAACTCCCGCCACAAAAAATAGATTTTACTTTTCACTGCTGCGGATAGATGGCGCTCTTAAACTCTCCGATCTCTACTTACTCTTGCGCTTCCTTCTCTCGGCGAACACACGAATATTTCCCTCAAAACATGTACGGTGAGGGATCTAAGTGAATAATCGACGCTCCGGAAACGCGGAAAGATGAAGGGGAGAGGAAAACATACCTCGCAAGAGGAAGCCGTGCCTGTCTAATAAATAATTTTTTCTTCCAAAAAAAAATTTTTTTTTTTAAATCGTCCGAGAAAGATTTTATTTTTGACTAATTTGTACAGTTTTTTTTCCTCGTCGAAATAAATATTCGTCGGAATATTTAATGTTGTGATGGCGAGAGGAAACCGCGTGGAATATTCCATTGAATCGATTGCTGCGCTGAGCGGTGGCGCAGAAGTTGCCTTTTCGCAGATGGTTTCCTTACGTTGACAATTCCGACTCTGACTTAGTGGGAAACCGACGTGTGTGAAAGAACCTCTGGGAAATGCACACGATGTTGTCAGAGAACCGGGAAAGAACACATAGTCCGATTGGTTCTTTTAGTTAGGTGCTTGTCTACCTTTTTGACGCATTCCAAATGTGATCGAACAGAGAGGTTAGTGAACTTTTGTACATAAAATTCTTATTTGATACCGAGCACCGAGATTTTATATAACATAGATGCATCCGACACACGGAGGAGGAATTTGAATTATTTTCTTTAGGAAGAGTAATATGGAATTTGAGAGAGATTTTCTGTGCTACACCACTCTGGCCTTCTATTATTACACACACATTTGAGTATATTTGTAATCTATTTTTAAAAAGCAAAAGCAAAAGATATAAATTTTGTCTTAATATTTGTAGGGAAATGTCAATTAGCAAAAGAGGAAACTGTCGTTCATATTTTTTGAGTGCACGTTCACACGTTAAACTAGATCGAAGAGATGATTTAGGACTTTTCTGAGAAAATTAAATAAAAAAAAATGGAAATATATTTTATTGCACGCTGTTATAGTTTTTTAAAAAAAAAGGTGCTTATAAAGGCCTATGACATGAATCCTGGATTGCACAACAATTTTTTGTAAAAAAAAATCAAACACTTTAGACTCGTAAAAGAGACTTTAGAATACAGAACATAGTGAGAGAAAAATCATTTGATATTGAAACATAACTGTTCTGCTGTAGTGAAACAAGTAGAGTTTCAGGTGAATGTAGCAAAAAATACAAACAAGTTTTCTACGCGAGTGACAGTTGTGGATAACTGACTTCAAATAACGCACCAATTTTGCCTTTCTTTGTTACATTTTCATGAACCGAGGATACTCCTTTAATATACGGAAATGCTTTCTGTGGATTCCCACGTGCAGTGTGATTCACTGTAACTGTGATCAACACATGTGAAGAAAATGCCGGTGAAACGAGGACATGTGGCTCCTCAGAATATCTTCATTGACAGCATCATCAGAAAATTCGACGGCTTAAGTAAGTCAATATTCATTATATGCATTCATACTAGAACACAAGAAACACCTTACCACTTCCAAGAACACCGATTGATATATATGAATATATATAGATATTCATATATGTATATAACATAAATATATAATATATATGTATATATATATATATATATATATATATATATATATATATATATATATATATATATATATGTATGTATATATATTATATATTATATACAAAATATACATTCGACGGCTTAAGTAAGTCAATATTCATTATATGCATTTACAGTAGAACACTGGAAACACCTTATCACTTCCAAGAACACCGATAGATATATATTGATATATATAACACATATATATAATATATATACATATATAATATGTATATAATACATATATATATATATATATATAATATGTATATAATACATATAATACATATATACATAATATATATATATATATATATGTAATATATATATATATATATATATATATAATACATATATATATATATATAATATGTATATAATACATATAAACATATATAGGTATATGAATAAACCTGTACATGTATACACACATTCATTTATACATAATAAAGATATATATACACAGATGTGTATTTGGATATCACAAAACAATTTACATGCTGGAAATGACACTGAATGGTGTTTTAGAGATTCAAGGCAACCCCAACTCCCCATCAGTTGTAGTCTCTGTTTGTTGTTTGTAAACAAATGGAATGATTGCATGACAAACATTGAAATTATCAAATATTAGAAGAGATAAGACATCAGAGTACTATTTCTTACTAAAATTGTGACTAACAATTATAAATCTTCCTCGCATTTAATACAGAAAATGCCAAGGATGAAATAAAGCCATTAGTTACAGTACAGAGACCTAGAAGCCTGCTTTCCCAGGTACGATCAATAAATAATAGACATAAATGTTTGCATATAGTTTCGAGAGTGTATTCTCTCTACTAAATGCTTTCCACTTGATAAGTCAGTTAAGAGGTATCTTACCCCCTTAAGGTGTCTTACTGTCTTAAAGTGTGTTATCTTTTGACAAAACTGAGGTTTTTAAAAACTTAAGGAGACACTTAAAGTCTTTATAGTAAAATTTTTTTCACTATAAAGAAAATAATCTTCTGTTTTTAGGATGAATGTATCTGAAGTCTTTTAATAACACTCTAACTTAAAGAAATATTTAATTTTGCCATTTCAAGTAGATACTCTACTCAGTGTTTTCCACTTGATAAGTAAGTTAAGAGGTTATTGCTATCATTTGACAAAACATATGTTTTTAAAATTTTAAGGAGACATTTCGGGTTTTAAAGTGTTTATAATAATAGATTTGTTTTCGATTCATCATAAAATAAAATAGTCTTCTATTTTTAGGATGAATGTCTCTGAAGTCTTTTAATAACATTCCAACTTAAAGAAATATTTAATTTTGCTCTTTCAAGTAGTATTTTTTTTATAACAACATAAAATATACACCAAATGAAAAAAAAATTACTTACCCTAGAGTTAACCTCTGAAATATGTATATTAGAAACTATGTTTTTAAATCCATTTAAAGCAAAATATCTGTTTCATTCTTGAAACCAAAATTTTAGAGATATTTAACAAATTAAAGTGAAAAAAATTAAAAATTATTAATAAATTGAAATTTAAAAATGTAGTCTTCAATGTATGTTATTGATCATACTATAAAATGAAATATATTAAAACAAAATATATTGTCTTCGTTTTACTATAACTGAGATTCACGGAAAGATTGAAAAGGTTATTTGCTTGAAACCAAAATTTTAGAGGTATTTCACATGTTAAAGTGAAAAAAAAATTAAAAATTCTTAATAAATTAAAATTTAAAAATGTAGTTTTCAATATTTTTATTGATCATACTATAAAATGAAATATATTAAAACTAAATATAGTCTTCGTTTTACTATAACTGAGATTCAAGAAAAGATTGAAAAAGTTAATTTGTTTGAAACTAAAATTTTAGAGGTATTTCACATGTTAAAGCGAAAAAAAAATTAAAAATTCTTAATAAATTGAAATTTAAAAATGTAGTCTTCAGTGTATTTTATTGATCACACTATAAAATGAAATATATTAAAACAAAATATAGTCTTCGTTTTACTATATCTGAGATTCACAAAAAAAATGAAAAGGTTAATTTGCTTAAAACCAAATTTTGAGGTATTTAACAAGTTAAAGTGAGGAAATTTAAAAATTCTTAATAAATTGAAATTTAAAAATGTAGTCTTCAATGTAATTTATTGATAATACTATAAAATGAAATATATTGAAACAAAATATAGTCTTCGTTTTACTATATCTGAGATTCACGAAAAGATTAAAAAGGTTAATTTTCTTGAAACCAAAATTTTAGAGGTACATGTTACTTTCACTTTAACATGTTTTTTTACTTAAACATGTTTCACATGTTAAAGGGAAAAAATTCTTAATAAATTGAAATTTAAAAATGTAGTCTGCAATGTATTTTATTGATCACACTATAAAATGAAATATATTAAAACAAAATATAGTCTTCGTTTTACTATATCTGAGATTCACAAAAAGATTGAAAAGGTTAATATGTTTCAACTGGATATAAAAATTGGTTTTTAACTACCAAATATCAAAAGCTATTTGACGAGTTGGTAAATTTCTATTTAGTAACATCGTGTTTACATTTAAAATATTTAAAAAATGTCTTGCTTCATATAAGAAACAAAATGATTCTTATAAAGTTAGATCCTTATTAATGATTTAGGAATAATTTATCTTAAATAGATCAAAACTTTTATTTAATATTGAATAAAAATTAACCAGTTTTAAGGTCACTTTTCATCTCTAAAAGTACCCTATATACCCTTAACCTTTTGTATCTCATCAATACTAACTTAAAGTATATTTCTACACATGTTAGACTACATTATTTCAAACATGAGAAAATAAAAAAAAGAAAATTATTGGCAAAAAGTGTATTTTCTATAAAAAAATCAACTACATATATATTTTTAAAAAGTAAATATTGTAAATTATTTTGCACAAAACATATTTTTGCATGAAGAGTTTGAAGTTATCTTTGTGATAAATCCAAATCTGGCATTTCCATATTTGTGTAAATAAACAAATCCAAAGTTTGTTTGTGTAATAATCATGTGGATCTGACGAAACAGTAATTGAAATTGAAATTTAGTTTTGTATACTGAAAAATAAATTTATTGTTGTCATTTGAAACACATTCTAGAAGTGAATTCCGTTAATTACAATGCTGTAGGATGAGAAAATCAAAAATTTAATACTTTACTGCTAAAATGACTTTAATTTTCGAGTTTGTTGCATATGCTCATGGAACTCAGTGATAAAAAAAACATTAAGACAAGTACAAAGCGTTTGCTTTATTTTTTATTTTGTTTTTGTGTTAAACAGAGAAAACGGAATTGGTTTTAGTCATGCGAAAATGGGATTATAGTTCTTTAAATTGATACATATTTATTGCTTTTTATAAAATGGGATATTTCTAATTTATCTAATTATAAATAATCCTCTTTTGAAAAGACTTCTATGATTCATCATGTTACTTGCATTATCATAGCTAACAATAATCAACAAAATCATCTTTTAAAGCTATAGATGATTTAATTTTTAGGTATGTTGATATTATGTTAGGTATATAAGATCATACAGTACGTTGATACAAAGGGTTGATAAAATTATACAACAATTTCTGAGATATTAAGACCTGTTTCAAGTCCGATAATATTATGACATTATCTCTCATTTATTACAATAAAATAAAGAAATATTAATCAGAATAATCTAAAGTTATGTTATAATACGATCTATGAGATTATATAACATTATGATAATAATATATAATCTCATAATATGAATTATTATTATATATATATTATATACAATTATTATCATAATATTATTATCTTTAATATCATAATATATTTATAATATTATATTAAAAAATTTCTACGCAATAGATAAATTTAAAATTTTTACAGGCATATAAGAGTTGCATCATCAATAAGATGGATTAATGGTATTCAAATAGAAACATTTAGCTTATATTTAGAGACTAATTAGTTATAATTTCCTTTTTCAAAATTCTATTAGTTTTTTTTAAAATTTTTCATAGTAAAAAGATTTCTGTATTATTTACATTATCTATACATTGTAATTTTGAGATTACTTTAATTTAAGATATTCGTTAATGAATATATTTTAAATTGAGTGTCTTGTAAACTTTAGTATAATATATAATTCTCTTCCGAAAATTTCCTGTAATAATTGTTCTATATTCTTCATTATAATTAAGCAAACGGATGTATTATTTCATGATTTTACAAGAATTGAAATTTTCAAATGCTTCCCATATTTTTATATAATTTTATTAAGTATTTAAAGATTTATGGTAAATCAAAACAGTGTCACTTTCATCCTCAAGACTTCTTTAAAAAGTAAGAGATGCCGTAAAACTTGTTCGTAGATTTTTCTTCGGTCATAGTAAAATTTATTGTACTACTCCAGCATAAATTTTTTTTATTACTCAAAAGTTTCATCATAAATATTTAATCAATATTTTATATAAATATTCTAATATCCCAATTAATGTATTCAAAATAATATATTTCAGTGAATTTATAATTGAAATTTTGATTTTATCAAACAAATAAATTTCTAGTTAACCCATTGTATGCAGAACGTGTACTAGTACGTTGTCTGAAGATTGATACTTGAGCTCGGTTCACGTATTAGTACGGTTTAGTGTAACAACATGGTTTGTTTGTGGGTACAAAAATAATGGTATATACTGGAAAACGAAGCCGAATGTTCTTTTCTACTACATAGATTTTGGAAAAATTTAGACAATTAAAAACTAGTTTTTACAGCAGTCGATGTGGAACCACAGAACGGAATCAAATATCTTCCATCTATACCCCCCTCCTTTAGAAACCGTTTTAGAAAATAATTCTTTACATATGAATTTTTAGTCTTCCACAAATTTATGCATCTTCTTGATATTAACACATTGTATGCGGGGCACGTGCTAGTACGTTTTCTGACGATTGATACTTGAGCGCGGGTCATGTATTGGTACAAGTTAGTGTAACAACATGGTTTGTTTGTGGGTACAAAAATAACGGTATATACAGGAAAACGAAGCCGAATGTTCTTGTCTACTACAAAGATTCTGGAAAAATTTAGACAAATAAAAACTAATTTTTACATTATTAGTTTTACGATTGCTCTTTTAATTTTTTTATAATGTAAAAATGTTTATATAAAACATAATTCGAAAAAATTAAAACTATATACTACTATTTCTATTTGATTTTTCGTATTTACGATACTATTATAAATTTATCCACTAAAAATATGTATTTTTTGTTTACGAAAATCTTATGGTTGTTATTTATTTATTTCTATTTATATATTTGCTTATATATTTCAATATAAAGTACGAAAAGTTGGTTAAAAAGTTTAATTTTCGATCTATTGAGATTTAACTGAATAACTAAATTTAAGTTCAAAATGCCTGATCCCGGTACAATTCCGCTGCGAAATGTACCGGTACACAATGTGTCAATATGCAAGTAATTAATGTTATATTTAAAATTATTTTCTTGTATTGCTTGATATAACATAAAAACTTGCTAAGTACAAGTGCATCACTCAAGTAATTATCTTTTTCTTCATTTGAGATTTTCTTTTGCTAATTTTATTATTTTTTAATGTATTTTTCCACTCCAACTCAGTTAAAAGCTATAACAAGATACTTTTATGATATAGTTTAGTTACGTCAATGTGAAAAATATTAGTTAATAGACTGAATTATATTTTAAAAATATGTGTACATATTTTAATACAGCATTCTGGAACATATGCTTTGAGAACATAGACAAGTAAAGCCATATTAAGAAAAAATAAAAATATTGAAGCCTATATCATTTGTAAACATTGTAAACATGTTTATTTGCATCATATAAATACATTTAGACTATTTTAAAATTTTAAATGTTTTCATTCCACGTTTATCTGTTTAACCAATGTTTTTTCATGTGAAAAGTGTTTTGAAAAAATGATTAGATTATTAAGTTAGATTAATGATGAAATTAATGTATTTTTTCAGTACAATTCAGTAAAAAACTATAACAAGATACTTTTGTGATATAATTTAGTTACGTCAATGGGGAAAATATTAGTTAATAGACTGAATTATGTGTTAAAAATATGTGTACATATTTTAATACAGCATTCTGGAACATATGCTTTGAGAACATAGACAAGTAAATCCATTTTAAGAAAAAATAAAAATATTGAAGCCTATATCGTTTGTAAACATTGTAAACATGTTTATTTGCATCATTAAAACACGTTTAGACTATTTTAAAATTTTAAATGTTTTCATTCCACGTTTATCTGTTTAACCAATGTTTTTTCATGTGAAAAGTGTTTTGAAAAAATGATTAGATTATTAAGTTAGATTAATGATTAGATTAATGTATTTTTCCAGTCCAATTCAGTAAAAAACTATAACAAGATACTTTTGTGATATAATTTAGTTACGTCAATGGGGAAAATATTAGTTAATAGACTGAATTATGTGTTCAAAATATGTGTATATATTTTAATACAGCATTCTGAAGCATATGTTTTGAGAACATAAAGTAAAGCCATTTTAAGAAAAAATGAAAATATTGAAGCCTATATCGTTTGTAAACATTGTAAACATGTTTATTGGCATCATTAAAATACGTTTAGACTATTTTAAAATTTTAAATGTTTTCATTCCACGTTTATCTGTTTAACCAATGTTTTTTCATATGAAAACTGTTTTGAAAAATTGATCAGATTATTATTGATATCAGATTATAATGATCAGATGATTATTTTAACTTTTAAGACCCATAAAGATACTGTGTTTTTATTCATAAAAGTTTAATTACTTAAGTGTAACTGTACATATTGATGAAGAATACGTCAACATAAATCGTATCTAAATTTAATGTTATAATGGCTAGAGATATACTTTTAAGTTTAGAAAACACCAATGTAAATTTTAACCATTTAATATGAATGGGAATTTTATCTATATTAATGAAATACATTTGAGGGTTTTCTAACTTACACTAAGTACACTAGAAACAAATTTTTTTACTTAGGGATGCTCAGACTTGAGTCTAAAAATAAACAAATATTAATTTTTTAGCAATTTTTGAAAATTATTTTTTAACTGGTATTTTATGGACTATTTCTATATTGATTTAATTAATTTTCATTAAAATTATATAACTTTTATTATTTAAAAAAGGCTTTTATAATGAATGTTTGTGTACCCTGTGTAATGGAATGCAAGAAATTAGGGAGTCAAATATTCATCAGTCAGTCTGTTTCTGTACTTTCTGTGTTTTCTTTTATAGATTTTATACTGGGAAAAAGACAGCTCGCACAGATATGAGAATATTATCTTTTATTTAAACTAGACTGAACTGAAACTGGGTATTCTTCTTTGAGAACAAGATGCCAAATATCTTCTCAGCTTGAAGAAATCATAAGTGAAATAATTTTGATGTCATTTTAAGTAATAATTATCAGGTTAGTCATGTTGAGTGGGATATTGCGATTGACAGAACCATTTGTCGCGAGATATTAGTAACACGTGACCAATGGTCTGATGATCTCTGGTCTAAATCATTAAAAATCATTACATAAGCTATTCATATGTAAATTGTTTTCAAAGACAAAAAAAAGTAAAAAATAATTCAAATTTTTAATATTACAAAATATAATTTAAAAATATACTCCTAATTAAATTGTTTGATGTAAAAGTCATACATAAGCTATTCATATGTAAATTGTTTTCAAAGACAAAAAAAAGTAAAAAATAATTCAAATTTTTAATATTACAAAATATAATTTAAAAATATACTCCTAATTAAATTGTTTGATGTAAAAGTCATACATAAGCTATTCATATGTAAATTGTTTTCAAAGACAAAAAAAAGTAAAAAAATAATTCAAATTTTTAATATTACAAAATATAATTTAAAAATATACTCCTAACTAAATTATTTGATGTAAAAGTCACACATATAATTACATCCAGGTGGACACTTAATGGGCTGGTGGGCTTGAAAAATCCCACTTTTACAAACAAAATGGTCAGCGTCACAAAGGATGAAAGCCTGTTTGAGAAATACAATAGAGTCAGACCATCTTTTTAGAATTGTTGAATATTTATGGAAATATTGAAATCAACATAAATGATGGGATGATAAATTGACAACAAAATAGAAAAAGATTGAATTTTAATTTAAATCTTTATATGTATTTTTAAAAATTAATTTTTTTGTAATGCTTCTCAGTTTTGGTGCTGTTTTATGTATTTCAGTCAAATAAGTATAATGTAAAAATTATTAATAAAACAACTCATTAAAATTTCGGCTTTAGGTACATTTTCTATTTCTTACAGTTTAGTATCACACATCGAGCTTTGTGAAATGATAAAGCTTTTCCTTGCCTCAGCTTACATCAATACATAAAACTTCATGAAATTATAAGGAACAGTTTGTAAGATAGTGTGCGTATGAACTAAATAATATCAAATTAAAAAAACAATTTTAAGTTAAATTATGCATGATACTAATAGTTGAATTCTCTTTAACCCCTTAATGCACTGTTTTTTTAAAAAAAGAACGACAAAAAAAATCAATTTTTTTAATGTAAAAAACACAATTTAGAACGTTGTCTTGCCAAGAAAATTTCAAAAATACAAAAATAATCAAAATTTTTATTGCAATTTTGGATTTTGATAACATTGCTGGAAATAGTCGACTTTTGTAATTTTTCTCGCATATCGACCTTTTTTTTTTATCTTTCTTTTCGAATTCCCTTTTCAGAATGAACATTATTATTTTCAAAAAATATTTATACATTTTTTATTTGAAAAAAAAAAGATATTTTATACTTGAATAAGTAAGTGTTATAGCGTACAATCCCATGTAAATAATAAATATCAATAAAACGATTTTTTTTCCTTTCACATTGGTATTTTCAAATCTCGATTGCATTCGAGTGGAAAACATTATAGCAACATTAAGTACAACGTCTCTCGAATTATCTCGACTGTGCACAGCTTGGCCAGTTTAGCGGGCTCGAGTTAACTCGAGCGTGCACGTTAATGGGTTAATTTTCTTTTATTTGAGATATATAAAAAACAATGGTATCAAAGTGTGTAAAAATGTTTACAATTTAATTCGTAAAAATCTAAAAGGTTGAAAATTTAATGTACCCACACCATTTGAATGCATATTTCAAAGCTAGTAAAATAGCGAATGACTTTTCACCTTCAGTGTTTCGTAACGCCGATAGGGCATATAGGGTAATACCCGTGTTGCGAATTTCATCTATTGGTAATTTATGGAAATAAACTGCTTATGCAGATTTTACAGTATTATCCAATAGTGTGAATGTTTCTATGAATGGTTAAACTGTAGTCGTTTTGCATTCACATAATTTCAGAACCGTTTAAACAGCATCGATCTGAAAGCCCTTTGCGGTCCGCTAGTAAGCCTTTGCTCACGAATGAATGTTTGCTAACTATTATTTACATATACATTAAATGCTGAATTTATATATATATTTTTTGGTGTTGTAAGTCAACATTTTGCAAATATTTCTCATTTGTTATTCAAATTAAAGATACAGATTGTTAAATTATTTTTATGAATCTTCCTATTTTCTTTATTTCATCATATATTCTAACATTTTACATTTAATAAAAAGGTCCTTATGTTTGTTCTCAAACACTAATGCTATAACTATTCTTATGAATCGTCCAATTTCCTTTATTTCATCATATATTCTAACATTTTACATTTAATAATAAGATCCTTATGTTTGTTCTCAAAAACTAATGCTAAAACTATTTTTATGAATCTTCCAATTTCCTTTATTTCATCATATATTCTAACATTTTACATTTAATAATAAGATCCTTATGTTTGTTCTCAAAAACTAATGCTAGTTCTCAAAAACTAATGCTAAAACTATTTTTATGAATCTTCCAATTTTCTTTATTTCATCATATATTCTAACATTTACATTTAATAATAAGATCCTTATGTTTGTTCTCAAAAACTAATGCTAAAACTATTTTTATGAATCTTCCAATTTCCTTTATTTCATCATATATTCTAACATTTTACATTTAATAATAAGATCTTTATGTTTGTTCTCCAAAACTAATGCTAGTTAACAAATTTTTTCTGCAGATATTTAATGCATTGTAACTTGTCAGACTCATAAATGTTGGATTTACAAATTTTTGTCATAAGTAAATATTTTTCTAATATTTCTTATACTTCATTCGAGCTGAAGATTCAAGTCGTTAAACTATTTTAATCAACCTTTCATATTCCATCCTGAAAGTATTTCTGTTGTCATAAGATCTCATTGTTTACTAGAGCATTGAGCGCAGTACTTCGCAAAATTTATTATTTTTATACGAACAATACAGAAAAACTAATGTGCATACTGTCACTTAGTAGGAAAAGCCACGTTATGCTTTGTTCCATTTATACATAAATTTTAAATTTTAACTTAAAAACGGAAAATATATTTATCTTTTTGCAACCAATACCTCTGTGTTTTTTACTATACCTTATCGTTTTATTAACACATTGTGTGCTGGTACATTTTGCAACGGAATTGTACCGTGAACGGGCGTTTTGCAAGTAAATATGGTTAATCAGCTAAATCTCAATAAATTGAAAATTATTTAATTTTTTAACCAACTTTTTATATTGAAATATATAACCAAATATATAAATAGAAATATATAAATAACAACCATAAGATTTTTGTAAACTTAAAATCTATTTTTAAGTGGATAAATTTATAATAGTATCGTAAACATGAAAAATCAAATAGAAATAATAGTATACTGTTTTAATTTTTTCCCGTTTTATGATTCCGCATCGACTCATGTAAAAACTAGTTTTTATTTGTCGAAATTGTTCCAGAATCTATGTAGTAGACAAGAACATTCGGCTTCGTTTTCCTGTATATACCGTTATTTTTGTACCCACAAACAAATCATGTTGCTACACTAACCCGTACTAGTACGTGACCCGCTCTCAAGTATCAATCGTCAGAAAACGTACTAGCACGTGTCCCGCATACAATGTGTTAACAGTTTGCATCATTCTATTACTGGATGCTTTATATAATGTATGCGCATCAATACAATAAAAATATTAATATTTTATTTTACCTTTATAAACCAGTAAAAACACCATAACAGTCTTCTAACGAACGTAGCAATGCTGTTTTAATAATTTTAATAATTATTCAAGAATCCAATAATCGAAAATTTACTTAAGTTCCTTTTATTTTTATAGATTACATTTGAAAAATCTACGTTTCAGAGATGAAGCTTTTACGTAACGACGGAAAAGAGTTTTTCGGGCCAAACTTGAGTTTAATATTTATGCAGAAATTCTTCAGACATTTTATAAATATTTCAACGATTTAAAATGTGATGTATCGTATGAAAAGTTCAAACCACCTTAAACTATCGAAAGTTTATAGCACACGTTTTGTCAAAATGACTTTATTTTCAAATAGATTTCAATATTAGCTTGGAAAATATTTTTATAATTCAACTTCATGTTATTAAATTTCAGTTATAAAAATACAAAACAAAAAGATAAAGAGCAAAATTTAGCAAGACAGATAATCGGAAATTTATGGTATATCCTTATACACATTTCGGAGTTGAGACTGAAATGGGCTTTCGCCGTGTAAATGGATTGTGCGCAAAGGTTATGAATAAACAGTTGAGGCAGTGTTGCAAGTTGAACCAAGTGGTGCTATTATTGCGGAATAATGTATCAGAATAATTGCATCCTTGAAAGGTTTACAGCATAGATCACCAAACCGTCGATCGCGAGCTAATAGCATCTCGCCGGGTAAGTTTATGTAGATTACAGTGTCACGCTGACTTAAGATAATGGGGAATTTCTCAACTGAACTGAGGCGGACCATCTATTTTATTGCATACACTTTTATTGAAATTGATTTCATGTTTGCTAGCCAAGTTGGTAAGTTAGCACAGGGCACTTGCATCAAAGATCGAATCTCAAGTGATAAAGGCACAAACATCATCAGTGAAGTGTTCCTAAGGGTAAAAAGTAGTAATAAAAATACTGCCTTAAAAATTACAAATATTAACACAAATAAAATACAAATATTGAAATTAACCTCAATGATGCGATGATAAGTTGACAACAAAATAGAAAATGATTGAATTTTAATTTATAATCTTTATATTTATTTTTTAAAAATTAATAAATACAATTTTTTAAAAACTAATAACTAATATACTAATATTGAAATAACTAATATACTAATATATATATATATATATATATATATATATATATATATATATATATATATATATGTATGTATATATATGTATATATATATTTGTATTTATATATATTTTTAGATTTTTTAATTTTGTGCACCGCATGTGTATTTACACTTTTTCTGCAACAAAAAAATTAAATTCGGAAATATAAAAAGTACATAAATTAAATATAAAATACAAACGAATACACGATATATAGATGTGCAATATAACGTTATTACTGTATTATACATTAAATCATAAAACGATGACGAGTGAAAGTTCTATGATTACCAGATTTTTTTAATTTTGTGCACAACACAAATATGTATTCACACTTTTTCTTCAACAAAAAGAGTAAATTCGGAAATGTAAAATATACATAAAATTAATGTAAAATACTTACGGATGCATGATATATCGATGCGCAATATAACGAGTTATTACTGTATTATTATGCATTTAAAGTATGAATAAAAGCATTGTAATTTATTGCAAATAAATAGAAACAAAACTAATCCAAATTATATGCTAAAAGAAAGTCTCTCAAATCAATGACGGATGAAAGTTTTATGATTTCCAGGTTTTAATTTTGTGCACAACACGCATGTGTATTCACACTTTTCAATAAAAAGAGTAAATTCATAAACATAAAAAAGTACATAAAGTAAATATAAAATACATACGAATACGTATATATCGATGCTCAGTATAATGTTATTACTGTATTATTATGCATTTAAAGTGTCAATAAAAGCAATGTAATTTTTTGCAAATAAATAGAAACAAAACAAATCCAAATTAAATGCTAAAAGACGGAAAATCTCTCAAAACAATGCTGGGTAAAAGTTCTATGATTTCCAGATTTTTTAATTTTGTGCACAACACACATGTGTATTTACACTTTTTCCTTCAACAAAAAGAGTAAATTTGGAAACATAAAAAATACATAAAGTAAATGTAAAATACAAACGAATGCACGATACATCGATGAGCAATATAACGAGTTATTACTGTAATGTTATGCATTTAAAGTATCAATAAAGGTATTGTAATTTATTGTACATAAATATAAAAAAAACTAATCCAAATTATATGCTAAAAGAAAGTTTCTCAAAATGATGACGGGTAAAAATTCTATGATTTCTAGATCTTTTAATTTTGTGCACTACACATACATGTATTCAACCTTTTTCTTTTTAACAAAAAGAGTAAATTCGGAAACATAAAAAGTACATAAAGTAAATGTAAAATACATACGAATGCACGACATATAGATGAGCAATATAATGAGTTATTACTGTATTGTTATGCATTTAAAGTATCAATAAAAGCATTGTAATTTATTGCAAATAAATAGAAACAAAACTAATCCAAATTAAATGCTAAAACACGTAAAGTCTCTCAAAGCAATAACGGATGAAAGTTCTATGATTTCTAGAATTTTTAATTTTGTGCTCAACACACATGTGTATTTACACTTTTCTTTCAACAAAAAGAGTAAATTCGGAAACATAAAAATGTACATAAAGTATATATAAAATACATACGATTACGCATATATCGATGCTAAATATAACATTATTACTGTGTTATTATGCATTTAAAATGTCCATAAAACCATTGTAATTTATTTCAAACAAATAGAAACAGAAATAATTCCAATTAAATGCTAAAAGACGGAAAGTCTCTCAAAACAATGACGGTTGAAAGTTCTATGATTTACTTTGAAATATAACTGACAAATTTCTAGAATCGTTGGTTAAGTGGTTCTTATTTGTTATTTGAGATGACAGGCTGCCAAGGTTTCATTTAGTTATGAATGGCAGCAGTAGTTGAAAAATTTCTTTCGGCGCTTTGGCAACTCCTCTTGCTTGTCACCGAGATGAAAACTTCATAATTTATTATTTTTCACGTGTTTATTCAACTTGTATGAATAATATTCGGAGGCGGAATTTCAATACATACTAAGGAATTTGTCAAATTCTTACTGAGAGAGGCTTAAAAATATGGGAATTTCGTAATTCAAGATTTACAATTTGTTTAAAAGTTCTGGCGTTTGTGTTAAAGTTTATATTGATTTCAATATTGTTACTTTCTCAGGTAAAGGGTAAAAATGTTATGTAATTATTTAATGGAGAGTCACAATATTTTCCCCATGTTTATTCCACTTGTATGAATAATATTTGGAGGCGATATTTCAATATATACTTAATAATGTTTCAAATTATTACTACTTAAATATGTAAGTTTCGTAATTCTAGAATTAAAATTTGTCTAAAAGGTCTGGCATTTGGTGTAAAGTTTATATTAATTTCAATATTGTTACCTTTTCAATTAAGGTGTAAAATAACTTAGTATCTATTTAATGAATAGACATAATTTTTTACACATATTTATTTACTGTGTATGAATGATATCCAGAGACAAAACTTCAATATATACTTAATAATGTGTCAAATTCTTACTACTTAAATATGTATGTTTCGTAATTCTAGAATTAAAATTTGTCTAAAAGGTCTGGCATTTGGTGTAAAGTTTATATTAATTTCAATATTGTTACCTTTTCAATTAAGGTGTAAAATAACTTAGTATCTATTTAATGAATAGACATATTTTTTTCACATATTTATTTACAGTGTATGAATGATATTTAGAGACAAAATTTCAATACATACTTAATATTCTGTCAAATTCTTACTACTTAAATATGTAAGTTTCGTAATTCTAGATTAAAATTTGTCTAAAAGGTCTGGCATTTGTTGTAAAGTTTATATTAATTTCAATATTATTGCTTTTTAAATTAAGGTGTAAAATAACCTTGTATCTATTTAATGAATAGACATAATTTTTTACACATATTTATTTACTGTGTATGAATGATATCCAGAGACAAAACTTCAATATATACTTAATAATGTGTCAAATTCTTACTACTTAAATATGTATGTTTCGTAATTCTAGAATTAAAATTTGTCTAAAAGGTCTGGCATTTGGTGTAAAGTTTATATTAATTTCAATATTGTTACCTTTTCAATTAAGGTGTAAAATAACTTAGTATATATTTAATGAATACATATAATTTTTTCACATATTTATTTACAGTGTATGAATGATATGAGATAAAATTTTAATACATACTCAATGTGGGAAACTTCTAAAAGAGAGGCTTAAAATATGTAAATTTCATAATTCAAAAAATAAAATTTGTCTAAACATCTAACGTTTGTGTTAAAGTTTACACTTAGTCTAATATTGCTGTATTTTTTCAGATAACATGTAAAATAACTTGTGTAATTATTTAATGTAATAGATACTATATTTTTCGCAAGTTTATGCAATTTCTATGGATAAGTTTCATAATTTAAGAGTAAACTTTGTTTAAAAACATTTGTTACATTTGTGTTAAAGTTTATATTAATTTTGGCATTGTTGCTTTCTCAAACAAGATATAAAATAAATTATCTGGTAGCTAAATGAATAAACACAATACATTTTACATGTTTTGTCAAATTGTATGAATAATATTTGGAGGTGATATTTCAATACATACTTAATAATGTGTCAAATTCTTACTACTTAAATATGTAAGTTTCGTAGTTCTAGAATGAAAATTTGTCTAAAAGGTCTGGCATTTGTAAAGTTTATATTAATTTCAATATTGCTACTTTTTCAATTAAGGTGTAAAATAACTTAGTATCTATTTAATGAATAGACATAATTTTTTTCACATTTTATTTACAGTGTATGAATGATATTCAGAAACAAAATTTCAATACATACTTAATATTCTGTCAAATTCTTACTATTTAAATATGTAAGTTTCATAATTCTAGAATGAAAATTTGTCTAAAAGATCTGGCATTTGTTGTAAAGTTTATATTAATTTCAATATTATTGCTTTTTCAATAAAGGTGTAAAATAACTTAGTATCTATTTAATGAATAGATAAATTTTTTTTTTCATATTTATTTACTGTGTATGAATGATATTCAGAGACAAAAATTTCAATACATACTCAAGGTGTGAAACTTCTAAAAGAGAGGCTTAAAATATGTAAATTTCATAATTCAAAAAACAAAATTTGTCTAAAAATCTAACGCTTGTGAAAAAGTTTACACTTAGTCTAAGATTTCTGTTTTCTCAGATAGCATGTAAAACAACTTATGTAATTATTTAATGAATAGACACAATATTTTTCACAAGTTTATTCAATTTGTATGAATAAGTTTCATAATTTAAGAGTAAAATTTGTTTAAAAGTTCTGAAGTTTGTGTTGAAGTTCATATTAATTATAGCATTGTTACTTTCTCTCACAAGACATAAATTATCTGATTATTTAATGAATAGGCACAATATATTTCACATGTTTTGTCAAAATGTATGAATAATATTAGAAGGCTAAGTTATAATACGTACTCAGGGATGTGTCAAATTCTTACAACCAATTCCTACTATCTTGCTTAAAATATGGAAGTTTCATTATTCAAGAGTTAAATTGTCTCTAAAAGTACTGGCATTTGTAGCAAAGTTTACATTAATTTCAATATTGTTACTTTTTTAGTTAAAGAATAAAACTTATTTTATTATTTAATAAATAAGTACAATTTTTTTCACATTTTATTTTGCGATTAATAGTTGTATGTACAAGATATGTACAAATATATTTATGCTTACATATATAATTATATATGTACGTTTATATGTGTGTGTTTATACGTGTATGTTTATATATGTAATTATATATCTATAGTCATAATTATATATATACAAAATTCAATACATATTCAGTAATATGCCAAATTCATGTTAAAGAAAATCTTTAACATATGTTTAAAATAAGTTTAGTAATGCAAGAATTAAAATGTTTTTAAAAAAACCTGGCGTTTGTGTTAAAATTCATGTTTTAATATTGCAGCTTTCTCAGTTAAGAAGCAAACTAACTTATGTAAATATTCAATGTATCGGACAAGCAAAGTGAAAATTTTATTATAGCATTAAATCATATATTGGACTACTTTTCACTAAAAAAACAGATTATCTCTTTAAAAAAGCATTAAATGCTTCTTTTGTAAGTACATGACTATCATATATGTATGAAAATTCCCATTTCATAACGGTATAATTTATGCTTAAATCTTTAACTAATCTTTTGGAGACATAAAAATACCCGAAAACTGAACTTTCGCAAGAAGTTTTCAGTTAAACTGCTTAAAAGTTATAGACAGATAAATTTACCGAACATTTTACTTTCTAAATATTTATGACTAGCATATAGCCCGTCATATGACGTGATGAGTAAAATTTTTATTTTTCCAGAATTGTAAAGTACCCTATGAGGCAGGTAAAAAAAATGGTTTGTTTTTAGGCTGAGAATTATCTGGTACAAGCTCAATAATTTGTTTATCTTAATACATAAAGTTATACTGTAATGGAGTTTAGAATAACGTTTAATTCCTTTAGTAAAATGGCCGATTGGTTATGATCATCGGTACACTTTTTAAAATATGCATGGATGTTCGTATTAATCGGCTTTAAGCAGTATCTCTCATTATCGTGTACAAATCAATAGCGCAAACCAAACCAAATTTAGTCAAATTTTTATGTATAAAAAAAATCACACAATAAAAACTTCTTAACTTTTTAAAGATATATAACTTAATATTAGAATATTAGTCTTAAATAGTCTCCTAGACTTTTATGAAAAGAGTTTATTGTTAATACCCTTGATAAAATATTTATTGCAAAAAAAATATACGATGATTAAATTTAAAATTATCACATATGTCTAATCTATTATTTAAGAAATATAAAAGAAATTATTTATATCTAAGATGAATGATACTTATGAAAATAATCAGACGATATTTAAATAGTTTAAATAAGAAATATTAATGAGATATTAAAGCTGACATCATGCTAGAAAAAATGTTATTTTCATCTTTATTTGTTTTAAATTGATAAATTTTATTTCTTAATCAAAAAATTAGTTGTAATAATGGCATTTAGATCTTTGGATTTCGAACGTTTTGAAGATAACAGTATTTTTCGTATTTTTCGCTGTGATATGAAACATATTTATTCCAATTTATTTTAGAATCGGATCGATAGTTTAGGAGAAGATAACGTTACGCATTTTGCTAAACCTAACTCATCAAGAATCCAATATCGATGCCTCTATTCATTCCAGATCCAACTGCTTCATAAATTCGAGGACAGACGGGCAGATAACTTAGGTTATTATTATATAGGTGATGCGCTAATAATACTTTATTTATGTCGTAGAAAGTTTGATACATAATAATAATTCATTTAATTCAGGATATTAAAGACTAATTGAAAATCATAATATTTAAATTTGCGAATATTTTTAATGTTTTCGTTTAAATGAAAATTAATTACTTTTGCGATGTAGCAAAATTTACCATATTTAAAATATTGATGTTCGTTTACTCCTGGTAAAAAATGTATGTGCATTTGTTTATAATTTTATTAAATAAATAGAAATGATTAATATGTTTTCATAAAAGTAATGGTTATAAAAATAGTTATTTTATTTCTTTTTATTTATAATGTTTTTTAATAAAATATTAAATATTTATAGTATAGTATAACATAAATAAAAAATTTAAATTATTTTTAATGGATTGTAAAAATTTTATTTCAAGTTTACGAGAAAAATATTTCGCTTTTGTCATTTAATTATAGAATTATTAAAGTAGAATCGTATTACAAGAATTATGTATTTTCGCATTGTTTATATTGAATAAAAAATGGAAGAAAATTCAGAAATATTAATGTATTGATCGAAAGTTAAAATAAACGAAATATCTTATAGTTTTCTTTTTAATTATATAATTTCCATATTTCGATATAAACAAAATATAAAAATTAAAATTGATAAAAAGAAATTAATCTTTATGAATAGCTTTTATTACATTTGAGTTGTTGACATATTATAAAAAAATATTCATTATGTCTAAGAGTAATGAAAAATGAATTTAAATAAATTGTACTGATGTAGAAATTTTAGTATTTACAAATCCAGACCCAATCACCGTTTTATATCTGCTTAACATTTCGAAAAATCATATGTTTAATATTTTACAGACCTATAAAAAACAGTGAAACGGAGCTTTTATATGATTCTAGCAGATAAAATGCTTAAATATTATAGATTGCTGATTTTAACATCATTTCACTTAATCAGTATTTAAAATGAATAAATAATATTTTTATATTAAATGCAGTTTGATCCATGACAGTTAATATTCTAATGATATAGATATGGAAATACATAAATATTTTTTAAGTACTTGAATTTACAATGATTTTATCATGAAATACATGACTTGACTGCGAATATTTTTAGTACTTTTATACAAATCCAGACCCAATCACCGTTTTATATCTGTTTAACATTTCGAGGAATCATATATTTATTATTTTAAAGATCTAAAAAATACGGTGAAATGAAGCTTTTATATGATTCTAGCAGATAAAATGCTCAAAAATTATAGATTACTGATTTTAACATCATTTCACTTGATCAGTATTTAAACTGAAGAAATAACATTTTTATATTACATGCAGTTTGATCCATGACAATTAATATTATAGTAACATAGATATGGAAATAGATAAATATTTTTTAAGCACTTGACTGTGCGTAGAAATGTTTTAAATAATTTTATACAAAGTGGAGACCCAATCACCGTTTTATATCTGCTTAAAATTTCAAAAAATCATATGTTTAATATTTTACAGACCTATAAAAAATAGTAAAACGGAGCTTTTATATGATTCTAGCAGATAAAAAGTATAATAGCTTAAATAAAAGATATAAACTTAAAAAATATAGATTGCTGATTTTAACATCATTTCACTTAATCAGTATTTAAAATGAATAAATAATATTTTTATATTAAATGCAGTTTGATCCATGACAGTTAATATTCTAATGATATAGATATGGAAATACATAAATATTTAAGTACTTGACTGTGCGAATTATTTTAGTACTTTTATACAAATCCAGACCCAATCACCGTTTTATATTTGTTTAAAATTTCAACGAATTACATATTTAATATTTTACAGACCTATAAAAATACGGTGAAACTGAGCTTTTATATGATTCTAGCAGATAAAATGCTTAAAAAATATAGATTGCTGATTTTAACGTCATTTCACTTTACCAGTGTTTAAAATGAAAAAAATAACATTTTTATGTTACATGCAGTTTGATCCATGACAATATTATAATGACATAGATATGGAAGTACATAAATATTTTTTTAAGTACATGACTGTGCGAATATTTTTAGTACTTTTATACAAATCCAGACCCAATCACCGTTTTATATCTGTTTAATATTTCGTCGAATAAATGATTTAATATTTTAAAGACCTATAAAAATACGGCGAAAAAGAGCTTTTATATGATTCTAGCAGATAAAATGCTTAAATATTATAGATTGCTGATTTTAACATCATTTCACTTTATCAGTATTTAAAATGAATAAATTACATTTTTATATTACATGCAGTTTGATCCATGACAATTAATATTATAATAACATAGATATATAAGGACATAAATATTTTTTAAGTACTTGACTGGGCGAATTTATTTAGTACTTTTATACAAATCCAAAATAAATTAATTTTATGATAGAGTAAAATTTGCGATATTTTATATTTTGCCTAAATATGTGAATTTTTATAAACTATTGAAACATCTTTAAGTTCTTTTATTATTACAGTCATGAAATGAATCTAAAATGGATCTTTATAAAGAAAGCTAACTTTTAAACATACTAAATGGAAGAATCTTAACCTTTCACGATTATTTAAGTTGCTACTACTCCATAGCATACTTCATTTTTATATTACATGCAGTTTGATCCATGACAATTAATATTATAGTAACATAGATATGGACGGACATAAATATTTTTTAAGTACTTGACTGTGCGAATTTATTTAGTACTTTTATACAAATCCAAAATAAATTAATTTTACTATAGAGTAAAATTTGCGATATTTTAATATGTTTACCTTCCCAAATATGTGAATATTTATATATTTTCCAACTATTGAAACATATTTTTAAGTTCTTTTAAGTTCTATTACAGTCATGAATGTGAATCTAAAATGGACATTTTTAGCCTAAAGAAAGCTAACTTTTAAACGGCATACTAAATGGAAGAATCTTAACCTTTCACGATTATTTCCAAGTTGCTACTACTCCGTAGCATACTTCAAACATTTTTATATTACATGAAGTTTGATCCATGCCAATTCATATTATAATGACATAAATATTTTTTTTAGCACTGGACTATGCGAATTTTTTAGTACTTTTATACAAATTAAAAATGAATTAATTTTACAATAGAGTAAAATTTGTGATATTTTAAAACATTTTTCTTCCCAAATATGTGAATCTTTATATATTTTCCAACTATTGAAACCAGTGGCGTGCGGTAGGTGTTCATGCAGGGTGTGCAGAGAGCAACAACAACAATAATAATAAAACCATAAAAATGTACATTAAACACTTCTTTAACGTTTATTATTCATTTGTATCAAAATTCATACGTCTATCCGTATTACTAATAAAATAACGAAAAGCTTATATTTCCACGAAAAACTTATATTTTCAGCAAACGTAGCACCACACGGCGCCCGCCATTGCGGTGCCTCATCAGGAAGTTCATTGGTGTCGACAAACCGAAAGTCTAGTCCACGTGCAGAGTATTTCACTACACACTGGCGAAATAGAATGAACTGTTTCTCGTTCTTTAGTGGATTAAATTATATTTATTAATTGTTTTTAACATTTGGAAATCATATATTCTGGAAAAACATCTTCACAAATTTTAAAAACAAATCATATTTTAAGATATAACTTATGAATGTAATGTAAAAACAATAATGGAAAATTTAACTTTCAGAATTCTATTTTTTTGTCGAAACATTGTTTTTAGCATTATTTTATAATATTAATGCAGTATCCGAAATTACTTTAACATAAAACATTTTTTATATTGTGAAATTTTCTTTTACATAATGCATTACCGAAATTACTTTACCACACTAAAACATTTCCCTTTATATTGATGAAATTCTTCTTTTACATTTCCATGAAAACAAAATCTTACAATATATAAATTTAAACATTAACCGTCTGCAAAATCGTATGGCCAGTTAATCAGTTAAAAATCAAAAGCTCTTCAGCACTAATACAACGCTTAATAAACCGTACCTTCGGATGATTCTGAATGCCAAGTGCAGGAAAAGTAGCTGTACTTACCTCAGTGCTATAGTATGCTGTGCTTCTCCAGTAGCCCATGCATATAAAGCGTGATTTTCTATTAGTGCACAGTGCGTACACATAAAAATTTCTTACGTTTGTTTGCTTTTTAACGCGCTACGTGGTGCAGCACCTAGTACTGCAAGCACTGCGAGAATACAAGCAAGCAAATCAACATAATATTTGAATATATTATAAATAATATTTATTATATACTATATAAAGATAGGTAGACATAGGGGCAGAAAATTATTGTCTTTCCTAATTTTGCTAGGGTGTGCAGTGCGCACCCTGCGCATATGGACCGCACTCCACTGATTGAAACATATCATTGAGTTCTTTTAAGTTCTATTAAAGTCATGAATGTGAATCTAAAATGGACATCTTTAGCCTAAAGAAACCTAACTTTTAAACGGCGTACTAAATGGAAGAATCTTAACCTTTCACGATTATTTCCAAGTTGCTACTACTCCATAGCATACTTCATTTTTATATTACATGCAGTTTGATCCATGCCTATTAACATTATAATGACATAAATATTTTTTAAATACTGACTGTGTGAATGTTTTCAATACTTTTATAGAAATCCAATATGAATAAATTTTATGGTAGAGTAAAATTTGTGATAATTTAAAATATTTGCCTTCCCAAATATGTGAATCTTTAAATATTTTCCAACTATTGAAACATATTTTTAAGTTCTTTTAAGTTCTATTAAAGTCATGAATGTGAATCTAAAATGGACATCTTTAGCCTAAAGAAAGCTAACTTTTAAACGGCGTACTAAATGGAAGAATCTTAAGCTTTCACGATTATTTCCAAGTTGCTACTACTCCATAGCATACTTCATTTTTATATTACATGCAGTTTGATCCATGCCTATTGACATTATAATGACATAAATATTTTTTAAGTACTGACTGTGCGAATATTTTTAGTACTTTTATAGAAATCCAATATGAATTAATTTTACGATAGAGTAAAATTTGTGATATTTTAAAATCTTTGCCTTTCCAAATATGTGAATCTAAAGATTTTCCAACTATTGAAACATATCTTTGAGTTCTTTTAAGTTCTATTAAAGTCATGAATGTGAATCGAAAACGGACATAATGGAAGAATCTTAACCTTTCATGATTTTTTCCAAGTTGCTACTACTCCATAGCATACTTCATTTTTATATTACATGCAGTTTGATCCATGCCAATTAATATTATAATGACATAAATTTTTTTTAAGTATTGACTGTGCGAATCTTTTTAGTACTTTTATAGAAATCGAATATGAATTAATTTTACTATGGAGTAAAATTCGTTTTATTTTAAAATATTTGCCTCCCCAAATATGTGAATCTTTATATATTTTCCAACACCTGTAACATATTCTTAATTTCTTTTAAGTTCTATTACAGTCATGAATGTGAATCTAAAATAGACATCTTTAGCCTATAGAAAGCTAACTTTTAAACGGCGTAGTAAATAGAAGATTCTTAACCTTTCACGATTATTTCCAAGTTGCTACTACTCCACAGCATACTTCAAAAATACTGCAAGTGCTATAAATCATTTTCAGACGCGGAACTTCAATAGGAAGAGAGAAGTCTTTATTAATGAAAATCAGTTACTTTTGGAATCGATAATGGCTGGTTCTTCAGACGCGAGAGAAAAGGCAGCCCTATAATTTGTAGAGATAAGAACAACCCCGATAAGGAGCATTGTGTAAAGAGTGAGGTAAAATTAACGTTTCCGATGGAACAAAACATTAAATAGTGTTCCGTAAATATCCTCTAGATACAGTTGAGTGGATGTAAATATTAAGCCAATAACAATTATGCTTAAAGAGGATGATTACTGGAGAGGTTTTAAAAGATGTTGGTGATCAGGTACACGAATTAAAAGGAATATATATCTCAAAGAATTATGTTTATCATGTTATGAAATAATTATTAAGGTAAGACTGTAAGAATAAATTTTAAGAAAACAAAATATTTTATAATTATTGTTTATATTTTTCAATCGTTGACAATAAACACATATAAGTTTTAAAGGTAATCATTCAAAACCAAAAGATAATAAATTACAAAGAATTATTTTTATGCTATTACGCAATAATTAGTAAGGTAAAATATGTTATAATAAAATTTAATACACAAAACATTTCATGATTATTGTTTTTGTTTTTTATACGTGGACAATAAACGCATTTAAGCTTTAAAAATTATCAATCAAAACCAAAATGCAATAAATTTTAACCA
This sequence comes from Pardosa pseudoannulata, assembly GCA_032207245.1. Classification (NCBI taxonomy): domain Eukaryota; kingdom Metazoa; phylum Arthropoda; class Arachnida; order Araneae; family Lycosidae; genus Pardosa; species Pardosa pseudoannulata. The sequence goes on along the minus strand of CM063505.1, from coordinate 68,358,710 downwards.
AAGGATAATAATTTACAAAGAATTGTGCTTATGATGTTATGTAATAACTAGTTAGTTAATATATGTTAGAATAAGCTGTAGGAAATAAAATATTTTATTATTATTGCTTATGTTTTCTAATATGCTGACATTAAAGGCTTATAAACTTTAAATATAATCATTCAAACCCAAAAGATAATAAATTACAAATAATCACGTTTATGATGTTATGTAATAATTACACTGGTGTGCAAAGCTTAAGCAACAGGTGGGTTTTTTGCCATAATTCCACAAGAAACTATTTGAGAGACATGAAATTCAGAAATGAAGGAGAATATTGTGTGCGTAAAGAGGACGAAAGTATCGGCTCTAATAAAGGAATACAACGAATACGGTATGGAATCAAACAAAAACAAGCTTTATTGAACGCATAGTATCGTGATTCGTGATTGTCTATCCAAGAGGAAGAACAACATGCAGATGTTCTTAATATAGGATATGCCCTCCAATAACTTCAATGGTTACTTTCCACCATCTAAGCATACTTAGAACTAGATGGTCTAACATTTCTTTCGGTAGGAGTTTTTGGGTGTTCTCAGGAGGATGTAAGCGTACTGCGTCTCTCCAAAGCATCCCACACTTGTTCGATGAAATTTAAATCAGGGGAGTACGCTGTCCAATTCATTCGAGTGATATCTTCACGTTTCAGTAGCTCTTCAAGAGAAAGAGCCCAATGTCTCTGTGCATTGTTATCCATATAAATGAGGTCTGGGCCAATGGCACCTCTGAACAGACTCACACAGGGAAGGAGTATCTCCTCAAAATAGCGATCTCCGATTACAGAACCTCTGTCAAAAACGTGGAGCTCAGTTCGCCCGTTCAGCATAATGCCTCCCCAGACAAGAACTCCAGGAAACGGTGTGTTTCCTTGATGTTTAGGATAAAACCTGGCCCGACCTCTCTCCAAATCAAACCACGTTGAGAATCGATTCTGGTGCTGAAGCGACTCTTATCCGTAAAGAGGACAGGAATTCATTGATCAGTTGTCCGTTTTTTGTGATCTCTGTACCGTCAGTGACCAACTTTCAACGGGAGGAAACGTTCAGGACGGTGGGCGAATAGACCCCTTTGTGAAGGCGTCTGGCCAGTAATGCAAACAATGCATGTCCACATCGAACTCTTGCTGTAGAGGAGCTAGTAGAAAGTGAAGTTATCACTCGAATAGATTTGCTAACTCCCCTGATTTAAATCTCATTGAACATGTGTGGGTTGCTTTAGGGAGAAGCATTGCAGCACGCTTACATCCTCCGGAGAACACCCAACAACTCAAACAGATGCTGATTGCTTAATAGGTATTCCAACAAGAAATATTGGACCAGTTGGTTCTGAGTATGAGGAGACGGTGCGAAGCCACCATCGCAGTTCGGGGAGGACATATCCATATTATACACCATCTACTTGTTGTTCTTCCACTTGGATAGACAATCATGATTCACGATACTACGCGTTCAATAAAGCTTGTGTTTGTTTGATTTTATACCGTATGAATTGTATTCCTTTTTCAGCTCCGATACTTTAGTCCTGCTTTGCGTATATAATACTCTAACTCATTTCTGAGTTTCATGTCTCTCAAAGGATTTCTCATGGACTTATGGTAAAACACACACCTCATGTTTAAGTTTTGCATACCAGTGTAATAAGGTAAAATATGTTATAATAAGGTTTAGAAAATAAAATATTTCACAATTATTGTTTATGTTTTCTAATACGTTGACCATAAGTTCATATAAGCTTTAAAAGTAATCATTCGAAACCAAAGGATAATAAATTACACAGAGTCACCATCTATTTCAGTAAAAAATACTAGCATTATCTTTAAAATATTTGTAATATTTAAACTTTTATCTTGATATAAATATGTAACTGCCAAATGTTTCATGTACGAGCTTTTTACAACTATATATGCAGGTGTAATTTTCATACCTCAAAATAATTAAAAAACAAACAAATACAGTAAAAAATGTTTATCTTAAGTATTCCTACAAATAAATCATTTAATTTTCTTCTTATACTTTTTGAAAACTTCATCGTAACTTTAACTTATTATCAAGCTTCATAATTTATTTACGAAATAAATGGATTCTCTTTACAGATTCCCCCATTGTTATAATTAAGATGTTTGATGGTTACTTCAGCACGAATAGTAGCTTAAGATAAAAAAATTAGTGTTTACATTTCTCCGTAACGAAAATAATTTTTTTCCCACTTTTTAGTTGGTTTGATTTGGAGTGCTACGGTCTACTTTTTGCAACACGAGGGCTAATGAGACCGGGACCTACAGCTTAAAGCTGATTCCGAACGGATACGAACATCCATGCCACTGTGGGATTCAAACCCATGAACTCTGGTAGCAAATGCCAGCACCCTAACCAAACGGCCATCGTTCGGCCGTCTTAGATGTTGCTGATAAATACTGCTGAACATGTATTTCTTTAGAATACGATATTAATAGACTACAGATAATAGAATATAACACTAACACTAAAAAATATAAAATAACTGGCTCAAATATTTTTACACATTACAATTTTCCACTTTATAGCTACTTTTAACCACTTTTAAGATGTTACTGCTAACTACTGCTGAACATGTATTGCTGTAGAATAAGATATTAATAGACTATAGATAATAGAATATATCACTAACAGTAAAAAATATAAAATAACTGGCTCAAATATTTTTACACATTACAATTTTCCTCTTTATAGCTACTTTTAACCACTTTTTAGATGTTACTTCTAACTACTACTGAACATGTATTTCTTTAGAATAAGATTTAATAGACTATATTTAATAGAATATATCACTAACACTAACAAGATATAAAATAACTGGCTCAAACATTTTTACATAATTACTGTGTAATTCGGTGTTTTTTCAAATTTTGTTCGCCATTTCATTGTTTTGGGATTTTAGAACTTAAATTCAATTATACAAAATAGCTAAAGTTTCTAAAAATATTTTTCCTCGTGAATTCTGAAATGCATTTGAAAATAAAGATATACGTGGGACATAAACTCATAATAGTTTGACGTTCGAAATTTTCATACGATACCTTATATTTAAAATCCCTGAAATATTTCTAAAATGCCCGGAGAGTTTCTGCATAAATATTAAACGCACGTGGGGCACAGAATGTTTCGTTTTTATTAGTGCGTAAAAGCTTCGTCTTTGAAATTTTGATTTTTCAATTTCAATCTATAAAAATAATCGGATTTAAAAAAATGTATAGCTTAAATAATTTTTTGTTGAACAGTTATAGAATAATATATTGAAATTTATAAAAAACAGTGCTAAGCCTAGTTTAAAACATGTCATTTTTACTGATTTTTTAATGTGCATCAAAATATCAGTAATTTTATATTGAATTGATACTTAAAAATTACGTTTGTTTTACGAATGTTTCGTTTTTATTATTGCGTAAAAGTTTCGTTTTTGATATTTTGATTTTTCAATTTTAATCTATAAAAATAAACGGAATTTAAAAAACGTATAACTTAAATAAATTTTCGTTGAATAGTTAAAAAATAATATATTGAAATTTATTAAAAACGGTGTTACATCTAGTTTAAAACATGTCATTTTTACTGATTTTTTAATGTGCATCAAAATATCAGTAATTTTATATTGAATTGATATTTATAAATTACGTTTGTTTTACGAATGTTTCGTTTTTATCATTGAGTAAAAGTTTCGTCTTTGATATTTTGATTTTTTAATTTTAATCTATAAAAATAATCGGAATTTAAAAAATGTATAACTTAAATAAATTTTCATTGAATAGTTCTATCCTAATCTACTGAAATTTATAAAAAACAATGCTAAGTCCAGTTTAAAACATGTCATGTGCATCAAAATATTAGTAATTTTTTATTGAATTGATACATATAAATTACGTTTGTTTTACGAATGTTTCGTTTTTATCATTGCGTAAAAGTTTCGTTTTTGATATTTTGATTTTTCAATTTTAATCTATAAAAATAAACGGAATTTAAAAAACGTATAACTTAAATAAATTTTCGTTGAATAGTTCGAGAATAATATATTGAAATTTATAAAAAACAGTGCTACGTCTAGTTTAAAACGTCATTTTTACTGATTTTTTAATGTTCATCAAAATATCAGTAATTTTATATTGAATTGATATTTATAAATTACATTTGTTTTACGAATGTTTCGTTTTTATCATTACGTAAAAGCTTCGTTTGTGAAATTTTAAAATTTTCAATTTTAGTCTATAAAAATAATGGGAATTTAAAATTGTATAGTTTAAATTAATTTCCGTTGAATAGTTCTAAAATAATCTATTGAAATTAATAAAAAATGGTGCTACGTCTAGTTTAAAGCATGTCATTTTTACTAATTTTTTAATGTGCATCAAAATATCAGTAATTTTTTATTGAATTGATACATATAAATTACATTTGTTTTACGAATGTTTCGTTTTTATCATCGTGTAAAAGTTTCGTCTTTGAAATTTTGTTTTTCAATTTTAATCTGTAAAAATAACCGGAATTTAAAAAATGTATAACTTAAATAAACTTTCGTTGAGTAGTTCTAGCGATAATATATTGAAATTTATAAAAAACAGTGCTACGGCTAGTTTAAAACATCTCATTTTTACTGATTTTTTAATGTGCATCAAAATATCCGTAATTTTATATTGAATTGATATTTATAAATTACGTTTGTTTTACGAATGTTTCGTTTTTATCATTGAGTAAAAGTTTCGTCTTTGAAATTTTGATTTTTCAATTTTAATGTCTAAAAATAATCGGAATTTGAAAAAAGTGTATAACTAAAATAAATTTTCGTTGAATAGTTCTAGAATAATCTATTAAAATTTATTAAAAACGGTGTTACATCTAGTTTAAAACATGTCATTTTTACTGATTTTTTAATGTGCATCAAAATATCAGTAATTTTATATTGAATTGATATTTATAAATTACGTTTGTTTTACGAATGTTTCGTTTTTATCATTGCGTCAAAGTTTCGTCTTTGATATTTTGATTTTTCAATTTTAATCTATAAAAATAATCGGAATTTAAAAAATGTATAACTTAAATAAATTTTTGTTGAATAGTTAAAAAATAATATATTGAAATTTATAAAAAACAGTGCTACGTCTAGTTTAAAACGTAATTTTTACTGATTTTTTAATGTTCATCAAAATATCAGTAATTTTATATTGAATTGATATTTATAAATTTCGTTTGTTTTACGAATGTTTCGTTTTTATCATTGCGTAAAAGCTTCGTCTGTGAAATTTTAAAATTTTCAATTTTAGTCTATAAAAATAATGGGAATTTAAAAATTGTATAGTTTAAATAAATTTTCGTTGAATAGTTCTAAAATAATCTATTGAAATTCATAAAAACGGTGCTACGTCTAGTTTAAAGCATGTCATTTTTACTAATTTTTTAATGTGCATCAAAATATCAGTAATTTTATATTGAATTGATATTTATAAATTACGTTTGTTTTACGAATGTTTCGTTTTTATCATCGTGTAAAAGTTTCGTTTTTGAAATTTTGATTTTTCAATTTTAATCTATAAAAATAACTGGAATTTAAAAAATGTATAACTTAAATAAACTTTCGTTGAGTAGTTCTAGCGATAATATATTGAAATTTATAAAAAACAGTGCTACGTCCAGTTTAAAACAACTCATTTTTACTGATTTTTTAATGTGCATCAAAATTACAGTAATTTTTTATTGAATTGATACATATAAATTATCCGTTTTTCATCGTGGTATAAAAAATTCATCTTTGAAATTTTGGATTTTTAATTCTATTCTATAAAACTAACAGGAAATTAAAAATGTATAATAAATAAACTTGCGATGATTAGATTCCAGAATAACCTATTGAAATATATAAACAATGCTACTTCCGTTTAAAAAGAAAAATGTCATTTTTACTAATTTTTTGATGTGCTACAAAATATTAATATTTTTTTTTAAATTGATAAGCATAAATTGCTTCATTCTATTATTAAAACAGTGAGGTATATTAAAGAAAGCAACTACGATTTTAGTTGTAGAAACTTTAAAAATATATTTCTATATATTAACTTGAAATCATTTATTCCATGGCCGTAACAAATGAAGAAAAATAATGAAGGGTTCAATACTTCTAGATTTTCAGATTTACATATTACTCAACGATTAACTATTTTATATAAAAATAATTTCGATGTTTATTTTTGCTCAATTTTTTACTCTTTGGAATCAAGAAGAGTACAGTTTCCAAGTGCATTTTGTTACTTGTGTTTCATAGGACATACGTTTTAACCCCTTCCGGTAAAATGACGAGTCTAGCTCGTCATTGGTTTTTCATTCCATACCGCACAATGATGAGCTACATTCGTCATGCGACTAAAGTTAATGTTAAATATGATAATTAATTTAGTTTATAATTTCTAGTGTACTGAATTTAGCAAGACTTTTGTTACTTGTGGAAATACCAGGTCACTATTACATATTGTTTATTTAGAATTTCTTGGTACAAGTCACTGCCAAATTGATGAGTCAGAATAAAAGAAAACCTACTAAGAAATGCCGTGTGTGTTACAAGAATCAAATTAGAAGTGAGACTCCCTATCGGTGTAAACAATTCAGTATTCCTTTGCACTTTGTTTTGAAAAGTACCACTATCTTGAAGACTATTATCTGTATACCTTATTAATGTTTTGATTTGATATTTTCTTAATTATACCTTTTCTGATATTATTTAACACTATGTAAAAAGTGGATTTTAATTAGGAATATGTAAGAATTGTAAAATGAAACAAGTTTTTTAAATAAAAAATAAATGGTTACTTCACGCACAGTTTCTCATTATTAAATCGTACCTGAAGGGGTTGATAAATTAAAAAAATATAATGAATATATGTGGCTTTTTTTGTTGCTGGGAAAGTAGATATCAAAGAATAAGAAGGAAAAAAAGAAGAAATGTTAAGAGATATTTTTAGCGTAACAATTTTGAAATATTACAACCCTTCCCCTCAGAAAAAAGAGAAAATCGTCTTACGGAAGAGTGACATTTTCACAAAATATAACATCATAGCACAAAAAGTATATTATCCAAAGTTTTCTTAAAAATTTAATAAAATTATAGCACACACACACACACCTATATATACATAATATGTTTATATATATATATATATATATATATATATATATATATATATATATATATATATATATATATATATATATATATATATATATATATGTGTGTGTGTGTGTGTGTGTGTGCTTTACTTGTCCGGGCTACTGGGCAAGGAGAAGGCTTAATCCTCAAGCAATAGCAACGATACAGTCGGGCCACATTGAAGAGACCGGCACAAGTCTCATTAAAACTTTATTCTAGAGCTGCTAAAACGGACATCTTTACTAGTACTAGGCAACGGCAGACAAGAGAAAAATCACTCTGCTCGAACAGAGGTGAAACCAAGAGCGAAGACAGAAAGAATTTTCCCACTTACTCAACGAATTTAAGTGTAAGTTCAGGGAAAACGCGGAGCCATTTGCCGGCGACAGCTGGGAAACGTTTTGAATAGACAGAACATTTACATCTATAGGATAGAAAGCTTTGGGAAATATATCGAAAGAATTTTAAGTCGAGAACGCTCCTTTGATTAAGACATTTAGAGGATGGGAAAAAGATTTTAAGGAATTAGAATGGGAGAGAGGAGGTTTTTAAGGAAGGAAATATTAAAGTTAAATAATTTTGAAATATTAAACACGCACACACACACACACACATATATATATATATATATATATATATATATTTGTATATGTACATATACGTGTGTGTATAGACATATATATGCATCTTCACTAGAGTCATTTTATAAAACTGTAAGCTCTTTTTAAAGTAAAACTACATTTTCTTGAAAAAACCTTAAAAATACTAGTATGGGAATATTTTGTTGTAAAACATGTATTTAAAGCTAAAAGTGAAAGGACTTGATAAAAACGTTTTCAATTTCACCCGCCTCTCTGCAATTGTTTTTCTGTCGTCATTTATAAATTGTTCAGATGCTGTTATTATGAATTGCGTATTCTAAAGCAATATATTTTTCATGTACTATAAGATATCGCAAAAGAAACATTAAATTACAAATCCCCACGAAATTGTTTCTTATCAAAATTGCTGAATTCCTTAAAAATTATTTTTTTTTGCTTTAAATATGTTTTTGTACTTATAATCAAATATCAAGAATTAAAATGAAAGAAACTGAAAAAAATAAAGTAATTCTTAAGTTTGAAACATTTTTAAGCATAGCATTTCCTGAATTTTTGGTGCCATAATTTGTTTTAGATAGCATGAAATAGATTTTTGTAAATCTATTTTATAATATTGTCCTCATTTTATTTAATTACTTTAACTAGTTTCAATATTAACTACTTTAATTACTTTTTAAAGTGTAAAGAAAAACAAAAATTTTCCTATGGTGTTATTTCTTTGTTAGAATTATTTAGTGATTTGTAATTAAATAAATATTCTACTGTTATTATTTTAAGCATTTAGAGATATGTATTATATAGGCAATTGTATTCACAAAAGATAGAAATGAAGATAAGTAATAACTGAATGTAAATTAAGATAAATATATAGGATATACAAAAAATATTTCTTCACTTAGTTTTATTCCTTTAAAATCATTTAAAATAAATCGGATGTAAGAATTGAAAGGCTTATTAATTATACATATTTAAGTATATACGAAACTTTAAGCAAAACATTGATATCAGTTAAATATACTTTAAAACCTTTTTAACTTTATAGTTATCTTAAAATTTTTAAGTTTTGTTATTAATAATTCTAAATGTAAGATAAAAAGTTGCTTTTGTCGACACATATTCAGAGAGATTTAAATTCTTTTCTAAAGGAAGCGTATATGAAATATTAATAAGAAACAAAAACTGTGTGATTATATACTAATGTTTTTTTTCTTCTAGCATAATGTAAAAAGATATGCTTTTAAGGATGAATTATTTCACAGTAATATTCGTACTTTATTCCAACAAACTATGAGTTGTTATGATCTTAAAATTCTCTTTTTGAATCATCCATTTTCATTTAAAACTTGCCGTTTATTAAAAAAGCACTTTACTGCTAATTACTCGCTTTTAGGTAATAGAATATTAATTTTATGTTTGAGAAAATAAAATAATGGATTTGAATTTTGTAAACATTTCTACTAATCAATATTACTGTATGATATTTTACACTACATTTACGGATGTTGATCATATACCTATTTTGACTGAAGTGAGACAATTTGCCTCATGCAAGAAAATTGAAAATTTTTTGCAACGAAAATAGTTCCAAATTAATTTAAATGGAATATTTATCATAAAAAAATTCATGGAAAACATTTTTAACATATAAAATCTGTTTTTGAAATCCATTTTCCCCAAACATTTCTATTACATTTAGTACAATGGCTTCTACACCTGTTTATTTTGCATGATTGTTGAACTTGACAATTCTTTAGTGCGTCAGTAGCATGAATTTCTGTCATTGGAATGGAAGTGTTCTCGACTTCTTCTCTATATTTACTTCTTAGTTCTTCAGCCAATTGGAAAATAAAATCTTGACTGTTGCCCAGGCCTGATAGGACCAACAAATTTCATGTTTTGCGATTAACTGTTAAACCATTCTAGGAGTCAAATTGGCTGACAACCGTGAAAATAGGTATACCACATTTGATAATGCGAAATAAAGGGGTCTGCGGGGAAGAGGAATGAAAGTGTACATATACTTTATTACTTAATTAAAAACAAACGTATGTTTTTGAAAAAGGATATTAAAGTTTTATATATATATATAATGGTCAAATTTTTAATGAGTCAAATTGGCTCGGTCAGTAAATCTAGTGTACATAGCCTTCCTTATTGAGGATATTTGTTTAGTTAGTAATAGTTTGTAGAATTTATGCGTTTTTTAGATTGAGTTTCCCTAAATTTTCAAATATTTGATAATATTTTTGTTATTTAATTTGCTAATTTTAAATTCATCATTTGAAATGGAATTTAAAAATTTTTCGAACTTTGCACTTGAATTTAATTTTTATTACGTACATCTGATGAAATAATGACAAATAGCCATATCTGTTATAAAACTTTCTTTTGCGGTAAATGTGATATCAAATAAATGTATCAAGGAGTTATCTTTTTATATTTATGACATCTTATAGTGCTTAAAATAACAGATTATCTCTTATCAAGGTAAGCAATTCAAATCTGTTTAAATTTCACATTTTTCTTATTTTCATTAAACCACAGTAACACAGAATTAAGAAATTAAGTCACATATATAAGGCGAAAAGGATTAATGAATTAAGGGGGAACAGTTCAAGGAAACTATTAATAAAAATGATTAGTTTCTTTTTACTATAACCGAAATAATTTTGGAGTTAGATATTTTTGTGTACTGTCCATCTAAATTAGATATCCTATTTATAATGCAGGCAAAAATAAAATACAGAAAATAATATTAAGTTTAAAGATTTAGAGTACGATATGCAAAGGCAGATATAATTCAGTATTTCATGCATTAGAAAGAAATGTCTGTTTTGATTATTTTGGAGTTAGATATTTTTGTGTACTGTCCATCTAAATTAGATATCCTATTTATAATGCAGGCAAAAATAAAATACAGAAAATAATATTAAGTTTAAAGATATAGAGTACGATATGCAAAGGCAGATATAATTCAGTATTTCATGCATTAGAAAGAAATGTCTGTTTTGATTATTTTGGAGTTAGATATTTTTGTGTACTGTCCATCTAAATTAGATATCCTATTTATAATGCAGGCAAAAATAAAATACAGAAAATAATATTAAGTTTAAAGATTTAGAGTACGATATGCAAAGGCAGATATAATTCAGTATTTCATGCATTAGAAAGAAATGTCTGTTTTGATTATTTTGTATTATTGTACACTGAACTTCATTCTGTAAACGCAAAAATAAATTATGTTGAGTTCAACTGAATATTCCAACAGCTTAATTTACTATTTAATAAATCCCCAACATATGCCATTTATAGAAAAAAGTATTGGATAAAATCAAATGTTTTCAGAAATTAAAAAATGTTTTTGAAGAAATTTATTTTATTTAGAGATTTTTAACGAATACAGTTAATGGATTTTTACACTTGCAGAATGAAAGCAATCCCTTTCCCCAACCATAAAAGAAATGGAAAATTAAACGATAACAACGAACCTTTTCAGTAAAATTGAATGTACTTTATGATAAATCAGGAACTGAATTCTATAAATGCTAAAAATAAATTATACTGAGCATCTCTGAATCTCTTTTAAAACTCAATTGTTTAGATATTTGTTATTTTCTTCAGAATTCAATAACTTAATTTGGGTATTCATAGATTTCAAACACTTTGCAACATAAAGGAAAAAATTCTATGTAAATTTAATTTTCTCCAAAATATTTTTACTTGAAATATATTTAGCGGGTTTTACACGTCGACAGAACAAAAACAATTATTTCGTTTTTGAAGCAACAAAAATAAAAAAAATGGAATACAATAGCAACAAGAAACGTTTTCAGAGAAATATCTATTTTTTTAAATATTTCTTATAATAAATCAGAAATTCATTTTACAGATGGTAAAAAGAAAATGTATTGACAGTTGATTTGAGCAAAGAATTTAGTATTAGATTCTACTTAATATATAAAAAATCTGTACAAATATCTTTGGTCTACTAAAAATTATCTATAGTGCTTTCCCTTAAAGAAGCTAATTTGAATGAACTGGTTACTCTTACAGAATCAAAACAACAAAAACCGTTTTTCAATAAGAGACAAAAATAGAAACCCTACAAAAAAACTTTTTCAGACAAATTTTGTTTTGAATACATCCTGTGATAAATCAGGAAATGCATTCCATGAATGTGAAAAATGTAATGTAAATGTAAAAAAAAACATCATTTAATATTGTTGAATCTGTATTATTCAAATATTAGATGATTCCTCCGTAATTTCAAATTTTAATTTTAACATTTAAAGATTTCCTATACTTGCAATTTCAGAAAAGGTTAGACTTATTCAGAAATTAAAAAAAAAATTCTGAATAAATTTAATTTTCTCCAGAATATTTTTAATTGAAATATATTTAGCGCGTTTTACACATCGACAGAACAAAATCAATTATTTCCTTTTTGAAGATACAAAAATAAAAAAAAATGAAATACAATAGTAACAAGAAATGTTTTCAGATAAATGTCTGTTTTTTAAATATTCATTATAAGAAACCAGAAATTCATTTTACAGATGGTAGAAAGAAAGTGTATTGACTGTTGATTTGAGCAAAGAATTTAGTCTTAGCATCTACTTTCCTGTTTACTCTCTTAATATATAAAAAAATCGTTACAAATGTCTTTTGTACACTAAAAATTATCTTGAGTGTTTTCAATTAAAGAAGCTAATTTGAATGAACTGTTTACTCTTACAGAATCAAAACAGCCACAACTGTTTTTAAATAAAAAGAGACAAAAATAGAAACACTACAAGAAAAAACTTTTTCGGAGAAATTTTGTTTTGAGTTCATGCTATGATAAATTAAAAAATGCACTCTATGAATGTGAAAAATGTAATGCAAATGTAAAATAGAAAATAAGCAGCATTTAATATCATTGAATCTGTATTATTCAGATATTCGATTATTCCTTCGTAATTTCAAATTTTAATTTGCGCATTTAACGATTTCCTATACTTGCCATTTTAGAAAAGGTTAGGCTTATTCAGAAATTAAAAAAAATTCTGAATAAATTTAATTTTCTCCAGAATATTTTTATTTGAAATATATTTAACGGATTTTACACATCCACAGAACACAAACAACTATTTCCTTTTTAAAGCAACAAAAATAAAAAAATGACATACAGTAGCAACAAGAAACGTTTTAAGAGAAAGGTCTATCTTTTAAATATTCATTATAATAAATCAAATTCCTTTTACAGATGATAAAAAGAAAGTGTATTGACTGTTGATTTGAGCAAAGAATTTAGCCTTAGGTTCTACTTTCATGTTTACTCTTTTAATATATAAAAAAATCTGTACAAATCTTTTTTGTCTACTAAAAATTATCTGAAGTGCTTTCCCTTAAAGAAACTAATTTGAATGAACGGTTTACTCTTACAGAATTAAAACAGCAACAACCGTTTTTCAATAAGAAACAAAAATAGAAACACTACAAAATAACTTTTTCAGAGAAATTTTGTTTTGAATACATGCTATGATAAATTAGGAAATGCATTCTATGAATGTGAAAAATGTAATGTAAAAAAAAAAACATCATTTAATATTGTTGAATCTGTATTATTCAAATATTCGATGATTCCTCCGTAATTTCAAATTTTAATTTTAACATTTAAAGATTTCCTATACTTGCAATTTCAGAAAAGGTTAGACTTACTCAGAAATTAAAAAAAAATCTGAATAAATTTAATTTTCTCCAGAATATTTTTACTTGAAATATATTTAGCGGGTTTTACACATCGACAGAACAAAAACAATTATTTCCTTCTTGAAGCAACAAATATTAAAAAAACAAATTAAAATAAAATAGCAAAAAGACTTTTTTAGAGAAATGTCTATTTATTAAACACATATTATAATAAATCCGAAATTCATTTTACAGATGATAAAAAGAAAGTGTATTGACTGTTGATTTGAGTAAAGAATTTAGTCTTAGGATCTACTTTCATGTTTACTCTCTTAATATATAAAAATATCTGTACAAATCACTTTTGTTTACTAAAAATTATTTGGATTGTTTTCTCTTAAAGAAGCTAATCTAAATGAACTGTTTACTTTTACAGAATGAAAACAACAACAACTGTTTTTCAATAAAAAGAGACAAAAATAGAAACACTACAAAAAAACTTTTTCGTAGAAATTTTGTTTTGAGTACATGCTATGATAAATCAAGAAATACACTCTATGAATGTGAAAAATGTAATGTAAATGTAAAAAAAAATAAACAGCATTTAATATCATTGAATCTGTATTATTCAGGTATCCGATGATTCCTTCGTAATTTCAAATTTTAATTTGAGCATTCAAAGATTTCTTATACTTGCAATTTTAGTAAAGGTTAGACTTATTCAGAAATTAAAAAAAATTCTGAATAAATTTAATTTTCTCCAGAATATTTTTATTTGAAATATATTTAACGGATTTTACACATCTACAGAACACGAACAATTATTTCTTTTTTAAAGCAACAAAAATAAAAAAAATGACATACAGTAGCAACAAGAAACGTTTTAAGAGAAAGGTCTATTTTTAAATATTCATTATAATAAATCAAAAATTCATTTTACAGATGGTAAAAAGAAAGTGTATTGACTGTTGATTTGAGCAAAGAATTTAGTCTTAGATTATACTTTCATGTTTACTCTCTTAATATAAAAAAATCTGTACAAATTTTTTTTGTCCACTAAAAATTATCTGGAATGTTTTCTCTTAAAGAAGCTAATTTGAAAGAACTGTTTACTTTTACAGAATCAAAACAACAAAAACCGTTTTTCAATAAAAAGAGACACAAATAGAAACACTACAAAAAAACTTTTTCAGAGAAATTTTGTTTTGAATACATGTTATGATAAATTGGGAAATGCATTCTATGAATGGGAAAAATGTAATGTAATTGTAAAAATAAAATAAAATAAAATAAAATAAACAGCATTTTATACTGTTGAATCTGTATTATTCAGACATTCGATGATTCCTTCGTAATTTCAAATTTTAATTTGCGCTTTCAAAGATTTCCTATACTTGTAATTTTAAAAAAGGTTAGACTTATTCAGAAATAATAAAAAAAAATTCTGAATAAATTTATTTCATCCAGAATTTTTTTTAACCAAAGAAAATAAATGAGTCTATTGTACTTATAGAACGAAAGTAATTATTCTTTGTTCTTCTGCAACAACATCATTAGAAAAAGAAAGGAAAAAGAAATAACAACTAGCTTTTTCAGAGAATTCTCTATTTTGAATATGTATTATGATATAATAAAAAATAAATTTAATAAGTGTAAAAAATAAATTGTATTGAGTCCAGTTAAATCTTCCAAAAAACTCATTCAGGATTCGGTGTTTTCTTTGCAATTCCATCCATTTAATCTGTGCATTCAAAGATTCCAAACACTTTGTGATAAATGGAAAAAATTTTTGGATAAATGTATTTTATCCAGAATTTTTTCATTTAAATAAATATAATGTATATTTTACACAGAAGAACGAAGACAATTATATATTTATTTTCTGTCTGAACAACTATAAAAACTGCAAAATGGAGTAACAATAATAGACGTTCTGAGAAAAATGTCTTTTTTAATATATATAATGATAAATCAAAAATACATTCTAAAGATGGGAAAAAAGAATGTGTTTCAAAGACTAATTTAAAAAATAATTTAATCTAAGAATCTGATTCCCGACCCATTTTTCGAATATATGAAAAATCAGTAAAAATCACTTTAGTCTGCTAAAAATTATCCAGAATATTTTTCTTGAGTAAAATAATGCTTTTTATTCTTTGCAGAGCCAAAAAACAACAATCATCTTTTTTTAAGAGCCAAAAATAGAATAACTAAAAAAACTCACATTTTTTCAAAGTACTTATTTTAAATACAACTAATAATAAATCAAGAATGCATTCTATAAATGTAAAAAAGAATTGAATAGCATTAACCCCTTCCGGTAAAATGACGAGTCGAGCTCGTAATTGGTTTTTCATTCCATACCGCACAATGAAGAGCTACACTCGTCATGCGACTAAAGTTAATGTTAAATATGATAATTAATTTAGTTTATAATTTCTAGTATACTGAATTTAGCAAGACTTTTGTTACTTGTGGAAATACCAGGTCACTATTACATATTGTTTATTTAGAATTTCTCGGTACAAGTCACTGCCAAATTGATGAGTCAGAATAAAAGAAAACCTACTAAGAAATGCCGTGTGTGTTACAAGAATCAAATTAGAAGTGAGACTCCCTAGCGGTGTAAACAATTCAGTATTCCTTTGCACTTTGTTTTGAAAAGTACCACTATCTTGAAGACTGTTATCTGTATACCTTATTAATGTTTTGCTTTGATATTTTCTTAATTATACCTTTTCTGATATTATTTAACACTATGTAAAAAGTGGATTTTAATTAGGAATATGTAAGAATTGTAAAATGAAACAAGTTTTTTAAATAAAAAATAAATGGTTACTTCACGCACAGTTTTTCATTATTAAATCGTACCGGAAGGGGTTAAGTACCGTTAAATCGTGTTTAAAACAGTGTTATTCAGATATTTGATATTTTCTTCCTAATTCTAAATTTTAATTAGCACTTCTACATATTTCACGTACTTCTGATTAAAGAAAAAAATTGGGGGAAGATTAAATTTATCCAGAAAATAAAAAAAAAATTCTTAAAAAGTTTTATTAAGAATTTAGTTGACAATTTAATTCAGGCCTATAGATTTAGATTTAGTCTTAGGGTGGGGCGGCTCATAAGAGCACCAGCACTGCGACCCAAGGCCTATTGTGCTGAAACCTCCCCATATACTGGAACAAAAGAATCCCAGCATTAAGTTAAGAATATTAACAATTAAGTCTCAGAGACCGATAGCTGGCACAAATCTATTCAGTAACTTAACCAGGAAGTTAGCTAACTCCCACGGTTCGATGAAATGATAACCAAGAAATTCAAAACGCTTAGCAGAGCAGTAATTACAATCCCACAAAATGTGCAGTGAACTCTCCTCCGCCTCCTGACACTCCCTACATACCGGGCTATCCATGATGTCAATAATGATAAGGTGCCTCTTTAGGCAACAGTGACCTGTCAACAGACCAATGGCCACACTTAGTTCATTCCTTCTGACCTTAAGTAGATCCTTAGACCTCATCCAGGGATAACCCTTGTTATGCTCGTTAGCCTGCCTTTGATTACCAAAATTAAGCCAAGCCTTATAAGTCTCAGGCCCTATAAAAAAAACTAAACTCTTCGGCGCAATAGCCCCTAAGGGCCAAGGCCTACGGTGCCAATCTCCATTTACGAGGCCAAGGGTTCTGGGGTGCGAACCATATGTTCCGGTTAGGTGGTCAATCTAACGTGGAACCCCCAGTGTCTAGTTCCCAAGCAGTCAACTTTTCTTTTGAGTCAACCTTTCCCAGCCCGGGGATCGAACCGCGGACCTGTGTCGTGAGAACGCGAAGCGCTACCCCCACTTCACTCTCTGGGCCTATAAAAATTTACAAAACTAAACCAATTCTACTCTTCTCCCCAAAACATTGTTTTGGGGAAATGCCTGTTTTGAATATGTTTCATGGTAAATGAGAAAATGCATTCAATAAGTGCAAAAATAAATTGTTTTAAGTTCAGTTGAATCTCTCTAAAATTCAGATATTCGTTGTTTTCATTGAAACTCTGTTTGCTTAATTTGCGATTTCCAAGATCCCTCTACATTCGATTTAAGAATAAAATATTTATAAAAGGAAATTTTTCACACAATAAAAAATTCTTTAGAGAAATTTAATTATATCCAGAGTTTTTTCTCATTGAAAAAATACGATTAATGGACTTTTTACACTTACAGAATAAAAGTAATCGGAAAAGTCTTTCTCCAGAAGTAATAGGAATAGAAAAGCACAAAACTGTGAACTTTTGCATAGAAATGTCTGTTTTGATTATATCCTAGGGTAAACCAAAAAATACATTTTAGTAAAAAAAAAAAATAAAAAATAAAAAAAAATAAAAAAATAAAATAAAAAAGATGTATTGAGTAAAATTCTATTATTTAGACTTTTGTATTTTCTTGAGAATGCCAACTGCCTAATTTGTGCATTCAAAGATTCTAAACGTTTTGTAATTTTGGGAAAAGACATCAGGATAAATTTAATTTAATTTAGAATTTTTTTCTTGAAATACAGATTTCATATACTGACAGAATGGAAGCATTTATTCCCGTTCTAGAACAACGAAGAAGCAACAGCAACAAAAGTTTTCAAAAGAATGGCTGTTGTTTTTAATGTAGATTTCGATAAAACATAAAGAAAATCTAAAGATATAAAAAAGTAAAGTGTAGTGGCTAGTAATTAATAAAATAATTTAACCTAGAACAACGAAGAAGCAACAGCAACAAAAGTTTTCAGGAGAATGGCTGTTGTTTTTAATGTAGATTGCGACAAATCAGAAAGAAATTCTAAAGATGTAAAAAAAAGTGTAGTGGCTAGTAATTAATAAAATAATTTAATCTAGAATAATGAAGAAGCAACAGCAACAAAATTTTTCAGAAAAATGACTGTTGTTAAAAATGTAGATTGCGATAAATCAGAAAGAAATTCTAAAGATGTAAAAAGTGTAATGGCTAGTAATTATTAAAATAATTTGACCTAGAACAACAAAGAAGCAGCAGAAAAAGTTTTCAGGAGAATGGCTGTTGTTTTTAGATTGCGATAAATCAGAAAGAAATTCTAAAGATGTAAAAAGTGTAATGGCTAGTAATTAATAAAATAATTTGACCTAGAACAACAAAGAAGCAGCAGAAAAAGTTTTCAGGAGAATGGCTGTTGTTTTTAGCGTAGTAAAAAGTATAGTGGCTAGTAATTAATAAAATAATTTATCCTAGAACAACGAAGAAGCAACAGCAACAAAAGTTTTCAAAAGAATGGCTGTTGTTTTTAACGTAGATTGCGATAAATCAGAAAGAAATTCTAAAGATGTAAAAAGTGTAGTGGCTAGTAATTAATAAAATAATTTATCCTAGAACAACGAAGAAGCAACAGCAACAAAAGTTTTCAAAAGAATGGCTGTTGTTTTAATGAAGATTGCGACAAATCAGAAGGAAATTCTAACGATGTAAAAAGTGTAGTGGCTAGTAATTAATAAAATAATTTAACCTAGAACAACGAAGAAGCAACAGCAACAAAAATTTTCAGGAGAATGGTTGTTGCTTTCAATGTAGATTGCGACAAATCAGAAAGAAATTCTAAAGATGTAAAAAGTGTAGTGGCTAGTAATTAATAAAATAATTTATCCTAGAACAACGAAGAAGCAACAGCAACAAAAGTTTTCAAAAGAATGGCTGTTGTTTTAATGAAGATTGCGATAAATCAGAAGGAAATTCTAAAGATGTAAAAAAATAAAGTGTAGTGGCTAGTAATTATTAAAATATTTAACCTAGAACAACAAAGAATCAACAGCAAAAGTTTTCAGGAGAATGGCTGTTGTTTTTAACGTAGATTGCGATAAATCAAGAAAGAAATTCTAAAGATGTAAAAAGTGTATTGGCTAGTAATTAATAAAATAATTTAACCTAGAACAACGAAGAAGCAACAGCAACAAAAGTTTTCAGGAGAATGGCTGTTGTTTTTTATGTAGATTGCGACAATCAGAAAGAAGTTCTAAAGATGTAAAAAAATAAAGTAAAGGGGCTAGTAATTAATAAAATAATTTAACCTAGAACAACAAAGAATCAACAGCAAAAGTTTTCAGGAGAATGGCTGTTGTTTTTAACCTAGATTGCGATAAATCAGAAAGAAATTCTAAAGATGTAAAAAGTGTAGTGGCTAGTAATTATTAAAATAATTTAACCTACAACAACGAAAAAGCTACAGCAACAAAAGTTTTCAGGAGAATGGCTGTTGTTTTTAATGTAGTTTGCGACAAATCAGAAAGACATTCTACAGATGTAAAAAAAATAAAGTATTGGTTAGTAATTAATAAAATAATTTAACCTAAAAATTCCAATTCCATACTCATTCTTTTAATACCTGACAAATTAGTAAAAATGATTTTAGTGCGCTAAAAAATATTCAGTTTTTTTTTCTTGCACTAAATGAAGTGAATGCCCTTTTTACTCTTACAGAAGAACCAAAACAAAAACTGTTTTTCAACTTAAAGAGACACAAATAGAAAAACGAAAATTTATTTTTGTCAGAGAAGTGCTCGTTTTGAATACATCTTATAATAACTCAGGAAATACATTCTGTAAATGTTAAAAAATAAATAAATCACATTGGTTACTGTTGAATTACGCTAAGAAAGTATTAGTTAGAAAGTCGATGTTTTGATAGGAATTCTAAGTTGCAATTTGCGATTTCATAGAATCGACATACTTGGGATTGAAGAAAATATTCCTGATTAAGATTAAATTTATTCAGAAATATAAAAAAAGTTAGGAATAAATTTAACTCTATGTAAAATGTATTTTAAAGAAAATTAATGGGCCTATTACATTTATAGAAGAAAGAATTATTCATTTTTTCCAACAGCATAGTGGCAAAAATAAAAAAATAACAGCAAACTTTTTCTAGGGATTGTTTATTATGAATATGCTTTATGATAAATTAGGTAATCAATAAGTGTAAAAAATAGATTGTATTTAGTCCAGTTGAATATCGTTCTAAACTTTATTATTCCCATAATAGGTGTTTTCTTCGAAATTCCATCTGGTTTATTTTCGATTTCATAAAACCTCCATATATGCAGTTTAAGGTAAAATTATCTATAAAATGATTTTTTTCAGCAATTAAATAATTCTTTGTATAAATTAAATTTTATTTAGAATTTTTTTTTCATGAAGGAAACACAGTTAATAGACTTTTTACACTTAAGAATGAAAGTAATTTTTTCCATTTTCCAACAACAATAGAGGCAGAAAAAAGAAAATAACCCAAAGTTTTGCAAAGAAAAGTTTATGTCTTGATTATACATTAAGATTAATCATGAAATGTATTTTAGGAAAAAGAAAAAAAGTGTTAAGCAAAACTCTGTTATTTAGATTTCTGTGTTTTATCGGGAATTTGAATTACTTAATTTGTACTGTGATAGATTCCACACACTTCGTGATTTAGGGAAAAAATATCTGGATAAATTTAACATTATTCAGATTATTTCTCTTCAAATGAATGTTCATTCAAGTTCCACAGAAATCAATGGTTTTTGTACACCGACAAAACAGAATCATTTATTCCCTTTCGGGAACAACAATAATTATAACAAAAAAAAAAACAGCAATAAAAATGTTCAGGAAAAGAAAAGTATGTTTTTTAATATAAATTTTAATAATTTAGAGACACACACTACAAATGGAAAGAAATAAAATATATTGACTAGTAAAGAAAAAATTTAATCTAAAGGTTTCATTTGCATACTCATTTTTTTTAATACAAGAAAAATCAGTAAAAATAACATTAGTCCAAAAAATAATCCAAAATTTTCCAAAAAAAAGGTGAATGATTTTTTGAAATTCAAAACGACAAAAACAGTTTTATAACATAGAGCAAAAATAGAAAAGCGAAAATTTTTTTTTGTAGAGGTGCTCTTATTATACACCAGGAAATGCATTTTGTAAATGGCAAAAAATAAATAAAATAAATTGCATTGAATAGTGTTGAATATTGCTCTAAATTGTATTTTTCAATTATTCGATGTTTTCATCGGAAGTCTAGATTGTAGTTTGTGCTTTCGACACATTTCGGACTGATGAAAGAAAATCCGGTATAAATTATAAAAAAGGAATAAAATTTTTTTTTTGAATAAATTAGAAAATTCATTTTATAAGTATAAAAAATAAATTGCTCTGAGTTTAGCTGAATTTCGTTCATAACAGTTTATTCAGCTATGTGATTTTTCTTCGAAATTCCAACAGCGTAATTTGTGATTTCATAGATGCCCATACATGCTATTTAGAAAAAAAAAGTTTCTATAAAATCAATTTTTTTTCAGAATTAAAAAATATCTAGTGAGAAATTTAATTTCATCCAGATATTTTTTTTTACCAAAAACGAAATACTGTTAATATGCTTTTTACTCTTACAGAACGAAAATAATTTAATCCTTTCACCACCAACGACAGAAATACGAAAAACGAAACTAAAAAAAGAAGACAAAACACCGAACGTTTTCAGAGAAATGATTGGTTTGAATATTCCTTACGATAAATCGAGAAATGCATTTTAGTAAAATGCCAAAAAATAAATTGTATTGAGCATCTCTGAATCTCGTTTAAAATTCTATTATTCAGACATTCGGTGTTTTCTTCGGCAAGCATTCCAACTGCTTCATTTGCGCTTTCATAGATCCCCGCGATTTAATGCTGGAACTATCTGCTTTCTCGGGGATGGAATAAACGTCTCCGCTCCCGCGAGGTTTCCCTTTCTTTGATGTGGAGCAGTGGAGTCTAACAAATTGCCATCTTTGAATTAAGATGGAATGCAGACAGGAAGGAGCTGGGCATTTTGGATTTGAAGCACGGAGGAAATGAGGACTTTTCCAATGCATTAAGGAGGGAAATCCTGAAGAATTCATTCGCTTTTACCTCAACTTTTCCGATGAAATGCATCGTTGCATTAAAACTAAGTACAAAGAGGATTACATGTTTCGTGAATTTTGCCCTGTTTTAGCTGCAAGTCTGTGGTTTACTCATTGCAGTTCGCGATGCTTCAAAATATTTCATACTATTTGAACAGTTTGTAGAAACAGGGTAAAATATTCGCGAACCAAACAAAAAGAAATGAATAAAGTAAATAATTCAAGACCTCGAGGTAAAATGTGATAACCCACATTCAATTGTCCAGAGTGTTATAATTGGGAATTTTAGGAAAAATTAAAGGAAAATTTAAGAAAGGTAATATGTACAAAAACAAAAAAAAAGTAAAAGTGGTAAAAGTTTTCCAATTTATCATATGTGATAACAAATGTTTTGTGACAATATAAATCTTTTTATCTCTAAACTACAAGAGAGAGGGTTATAAATTTTTATCCTTGGGATTCCAATAAAGAATTCAATAGTCTTTTATTAATATAAATTAAAAGAAAGTATTACTGATATTATTCATAAAAAATAATGTAATAGTTGAATAGTTAAAACAATAAAAAATTCGCGAGTCTTTTATTAATGTAAATTAAAAAAGTATTACTAATAGTACTTCCGATATCAAAATTTTGATTTTTATCTGGAGTAGTTTTATATTAGCTTGTCATCTAGTTTTAAAATAAATTAATTTCTAAAGCATGCTCAATAAAGGTATATGAAATCACTAAAATCACTAGAACACTACTGGTTAATAACACCAATTGAGATATCTGAGTATAAAATAATATATCCAGACTATTTTAAAGTTCAAAATTCATAAAATGTAATGTAATAGTTAAATAGTTAGTACAATAAAAAATTCGCGAGTCTTTTATTAATATAAATTAAAAAAGTATTACTAAAAGTACTTCCGATATCAAAATTTTGATTTTATCTGGTGTAGTTTTATATTAGCTTGTCATCTAGTTTTAAAATAAATTAATTTCTAAAGCATGCTCAATAAAGGTATATGAAATCACTAAAATCACCCGAACACTACTGGTTAATAACACCAATTGAGCAATCTGAGTATAAAATAATATATCCAGACTATTTTAAAGTTCAAAATTCATAAAAAATAATGTAATAGTTAAATAGTTAGTACAATAAAGAATTCGCGAGTCTTTTATTAATATAAATTAAAAAAGTATTACTGATAGTATTTACGATATCAAAATTTTGATTTTTATCGGGAGTAGTTTTATATTAGCCTATCATCTAGTTTAAAAATAAATTAATTTCTAAAGCATGCTCAATAAAGGTATATGAAATCACTAAAATCACCCAAAAACTACTGGTTAATAACACCAATTGAGATATTTGAGTATAAAATAATATATCCAGACTATTTTAAAGTTCAAAATTCATAAAAAATAATGTAATAGTTAAATAGTTAGTACAATAAAGAATTCGCGAGTCTTTTATTAATATAAATTAAAAAAGTGTTACTGATAGTATTTCCGATATCAAAATTTTGATTTTTATCGGGAGTAGATTTATATTAGCCTATCATCTAGTTTAAAAATAAATTAATTTCTAAAGCATGCTCAATATAGGTATATGAAATCACTAAAATCACCCACAAACTACTGGTTAATAACACCAATTGAGATATCTGAGTATAAAATAATATATCCAGACTATTTTAAAGTTCAAAATTCATAAAAAATAATGTAATAGTTAAATAGTTAGTACAATAAAGAATTCGCGAGTCTTTTATTAATATAAATTAAAAAAGTATTACTGATAGTATTTACGATATCAAAATTTTGATTTTTATCGGGAGTAGATTTATATTAGCCTATCATCTAGTTTAAAAATAAATTTATTTCTAAAGCATGCTCAATAAAGGTATATGAAATCACTAAAATCACCCGAAAACTACTGGTTAATAACACCAATTGAGATATCTGAGTATAAAATAATATATCCAGACTATTTTAAAGTTCAAAATTCATAAAAAATAATGTAATAGTTAAATAGTTAGTACAATAAAGAATTCGCGAGTCTTTTATTAATATAAATTAAAAAAATTACTGATAGTATTTACAATAGCAAAATTTTGATTTTTATCTGGTGTAGTTTTATATTAGCCTATCATCTAGTTTAAAAATAAATTGATTTCTAAAGCATGCCTAATAAAGGTATATGAAATCACTAAAATCACTAGAACACTACTGGTTAATAACACCAATTGAGATATCTGAGTATAAAATAATATATCCAGACTATTTTAAAGTTCAAAATTCATAAAAAATAATGTAATAGTTAAATAGTTAGTACAATAAAGAATTCGCGAGTCTTTTATTAATATAAATTAAAAAAGTATTACTGATAGTATTTACGATATCAAAATTTTGATTTTTATCTGGTGTAGTTTTATATTAGCCTATCGTCTAGTTTAAAAATAAATTAATTTCTAAAGCATGCTAAATAAAGGCATATGAAATCATTAAAATCACCCGAAAACTACTGGTTAATAACACCAATTGAGATATTTGAGTCTAAAATAA
>CM063505.1:68326248-68328748 GCA_032207245.1 Pardosa pseudoannulata | reverse complement strand
CACGGAACGCACTTTGAAAAATCTTATATTATGATAAAGGCAGGATTTATAAAAAAGAAAATAAACAGATAAATATTTTGCTCAATATATGAATAGCTGCATCTATAATTCACTCTAATTGTATTTTTTTACATGACAGTGATAGTAATACTAATTATTATATTTGAATGCTAAATTTCCCCCTTTATGCCTGTTTTTCTTTTCTTTTGCATATTGCTCTGCTTGCGACTTAAATGCTGCAGAGTATTACCTATTTCTATTTTAAACCGTGTGGTAAAACATTAATTTTCTTTTAGTATGGAAACGAACAGATTTAGTCATTTTAAACATCTAAATCTGCTAATACTGCCAATAAAAGTGTATACTCATAAGTTTAGCCAGAAATGTTAGACCTGTTCATCCTACAATAATAGTCCTTTACTCGGATACAATAGGCAACCCATTTAATGTTTTGGATTTCAATAAATTTTGAGATATCTTATAATTTAAAGTAATGGTAAAGTTTTCGTTAAATATGTTGAAATTCAGTGATAAATGCCTTATTTCTTATGCTTAACTCTTATGCTGGACACTTTTTGTTAGTTTTTTATAAGCACTTCTCAGAATCTTCATTTTAAGAACTCTTTAATTATTTTTCCCTCTTTTGTCACTGTCAAACTTTTTGCTTTAAAGAAACTACTTAACACATTGTATGCGGGACACGTACTAGCACGTTTTCTGACGAATGATACTTGAGCACTGGTCACATACTAGTACTGGTTAGTGTAACAACATGGTTTGTTTGCGGGTACAAAAATAACGGTATATACAGGAAAATGGAGCCAAATGTCTACTACATAGATTCTGGAAAAATTTAGGCGTCGTATACAATTCCACAAAGGCGAAAAAAATTAAATGTAAAAAATTTTTATATGATGTCGCATTGGAATGGGTAACTGATCAATTACCTAAAACTATTATTCCAGATCTAGGGTTTCTCACATCTTTAACCAAAGTGCATCTAAATATGACCCTCCTGGAAGATTGTCATTGGATATGCGGAAACATATTAAAAAAAATTGTTACTACTGGGAAGAAGAAAAAGCCGGAAAAACAATGTCGTGTGTGTGCTGTGAAAAAAGCGGAGTGGAACATCTTACATATGCACGTTTTGCCGTGTATCTCTTCATAGAGGAAAATGCTTTGAACGTCACCACACTGTAAAACATTATTAGCTTTATGATTGCTCTTTTCCCTTTTTTATAATGTAAAAATGTTTATATAAAACATAATTTGAAAAAATTAAAACTATATTCTACTATTTCTATTTGATTTTTCATATTTACGATGCTATTATAAATTTATCCCCCAAAAATATATATTTTGTTTACAAAAATCTTATGGTTGTTATTTATATATTTCTATCTATATATTTGTTTATATATTCCAATATGAAAGTTGGTTAAAAATTTAATTTTCAATCTATTGAGAATTAACTGAATAACTAAATTTACGCTCAAAACGCCCACTCCCGGTACAATTCCGCTGCGAAATGTACCTGCACACAATGTGTTAAAAATGCTAAATCCCACATGAGGCTGTCAAAACACTGAATAATAATCATAATTATACTCTAATTGCAGTAATAATTGCATTCAAAGAGGATGGTGGATGTTAAAAAACTATTTTTGCTTCTTAGTTATATTTCCCAATTCATTTAGATAGAAATATGTAGTTTTAAGTCAAATTTCCGCTAGCCAAATATCCCCTATCGTCTTAAGCCGAACGTTTTTAGAGTATTCAATCGGTAGAAGCATTTAAAATGGGACGAATATTCCGAAATTTATGAAAAGGAGAGAAATTCACTTTCAACTACATTTCAAAATGGAAGAGATTTGATAAACAAATGCTCAGACATTTTCAAAAGTTAATATGAAGGGTTATAAAAGAGTGTCAATTTAAACGGGGTTACATTGAAATATATATCTTATAAAAACTGTTAACAATTTGTTGGCGATGTGATGGATGTGTTGCTTTTACAACTAATTAAAATCCCACTGTTGATATAATAAATGTTTTTTCATCGTATGCATATAAATAATACATCTTATATGTAATCTTATACATATAGACTCTCTTTACATGCATAAAGATTTATTGATTTAACAAATAGTAACAGTTTAAAAATTGTTTATTAAATTTACCAGAGACGTGTAATTGTAAGATTAAATCAAATAGTAGTATCTGTTTGATTTAATATCCTTCCATTTATACAACATTATTATTTAATTATTAATTTAATATCGATAAAAATCTTCAATTTATGATCAAATATCAACAACTTTTCAAAAGAAAGTTAAATAAGTTGAAATTTTTGAACCTTGATATCTTTATTTTTTAACTTTTGCATGTGTATTAGTGATTCAGTGTTTAGAAAAATCATCTACATATATGCATTCTTTCTGTAGTATTTTTGCCAATTGTAGATTTCCTTCAAGGTGATCTTTACAAATAAGGTGTC
>CM063505.1:68318748-68321248 GCA_032207245.1 Pardosa pseudoannulata | reverse complement strand
TGACTTTCTAAAGCGTGTTGGTTTTTATTCCTCCTTATAAGCATTTCACTTCATCGCATTTTTCCCCCTCACTTTCTTGTTCCGTTTTTAGTGTTTTAATATTATTACTCTAGTCCGTATTATTTGTACCTTTTTAATTATAGTGTTAGTCTATTGATATGTTTTACTGTATTTAAGCTTTTTATCTTTAGTCTGGCTCATTTTGTCCTTATTGGACCTTGCGCCATTAAACCTCATTCAACAAAAAACTTTCAAGCAAATTGCTCATAAAGTGAAAGAATTTACTTTAAAAGTCCACTGTCCCTCTAAAGAGAATTTTTTCGGAAGCTACATAAAACCAGTATCCCATTTTAAACGACATATCTGTAGACATTTAGAAAGAAAATCTAATTCTACTCAAGTGCTTGTTGTAAACGACCTGCAATTATGTTTTGGTTGTAGCCCTCTCGCTTTAATTGTTGATGTTGAACGCCAAGACTCTCGTTCACTTTGATGAAAATTAATCAACGCCTCGGAGGGGATGCATTTAAAGTCAATGTGTCAGCGTGGCTCTTAAAGGAATCCGCACTATCTCCCAGTTAATGAAATGTCACACTTTTACACGAAAGCCATTTAGCGTCATGACGACGAGAGTCGTTTCTACGGAGAGCGATGGCATCCGGAATTAGCTGCTGGAAACGAATCCATATCTTCATTTAAGAGTAGGGATGACTAGAAATTCCTCGGATATTCCCCATTACATAGAACCATAAATTATATTTTCCTGCTCTTCGACACGCTGTCAATTCATGTAGGGCAATGTTGGATCTTTAGCAGTATGCTGTGTGTAGTTTCATTAAAATAGGATATTTTACGTAAAATGGAGGCATTCAATAGGGATAATATATAGTTTTATTTATTTGTAAAAATATTCTAGTCTTTCCCGCTTATATAAAAATGAAGATATCATTGGACTGTACTTGCCTTTATGGAATTTCTGGAAAGTTATATTCAACTAATTTTCCATTACTTTACAGTGGTATAATTTTATGGAAAAATAAGACTAAATCAAATTCTTGCTTAAAAAAAACATACAGATGTACTGACTTACATGCATTCTTATCATCGTATAAGTAAAAAATCATATTTCACAAATTTTTCGACTTATATTTCCCATTACCAAGAACCACAAATTATATTTTCCTGCTCTGTGACACGCTATCAATTCATGTATGACAATGTTGGGTCTTTAGCAGTATGTTGTGTGTAGTTTCATTAAAATATGATATTTTACGTAAAATGGAGGCATTCAATGGGGATAGTATATAGTTTTATTTATTTTTAAAAATATTCTAGTCTTTCCCATATATATAAAAATGAAGATATCATTGGACTATACTTGCGTTTATGGAATTTCTGGAAAGTTATAGTCAACTAATTTTCCATTACTTTACAGAGGTATAATTTTATAGAAAAATAAGACTAAATCAAAATCTTGCTTTAAAAAACCCTACAGATGTGCAGATTTACATACATTCTTTTCATCGTATAAAAAATATTCATATTTCACAAATTTATCGGCTTATTGTTAAAATGTTACAAGAAATGATGAAAAATTAGCAGTAAATGGCAAGTAAATGAGTAAAAACTGAGCAAAACAAAAAGAAAATTATTATTTTTCTCCTGTGCTTTTATGTTCTTTATATAAATAAAATACAAATCTTTACATGCTTAACGACCGTGTTTGTATTTTTTTAATTATACCCAACGACGTTTGTTTGTAATAACGTAGTTGTAACAACGTAGTAGTAACAACGTAGTTGACGAAAATCAACTACATTTCTATACTCTGAATGGCAACAGTTGCACCACAGAGTTGGAAAAAATAGCGACCGTATGCAATTTGCAACCCCATATGTGTGACAACGCGTTCGTTAATAGTAGTCATGTCCTGTAAATATGAATTGTACATGTTACTGTGAAAGACCGAAATCTGCAGAATGTCGACTTTCACCGTCAACATTCACGTAGTCGTTTCATGTATGTCCGAAATATTTGTTAAATACCCCTATTTCAGCTAATTCACCGACATTTACACCGGTAAATGTCGACATTCACTATGCACTAATGGGGAATGTTGAACATGTCGGATATTTATATTTTCTTTTCCGTAATTCAGTCAAATCTATAGTGCTTGTATATGTAAATGTTGAACATTTCTTTTTGCAATGACAGAGTTTATAGCCATGCCCTCCACTTTTCGAATTAGCTGCAGAGGCTTCTCTCACCGACATTTCTTGAGAAGAAATCTCATCTATGAAGAGTAACTTTCCTTTACAAAGTATAACCTGATTACGGGTACAAAGCTGCTTGAGGGTACCATTTTTGTTTACTAATTTATAAAAGTCGGAATCTTCGATTTCAACAGCAACTGAAATTACATTTCGGGCATATGTACGACTACGGTCGACATCAGGCTACAGGGACTTGTATTCGCACAGTGTCCTCAATTTGAGCAGGA
>CM063505.1:68291248-68311248 GCA_032207245.1 Pardosa pseudoannulata | reverse complement strand
CATCACTTGTCCAGTTCTGGAAAAGTGATAAACTTGTTTCTAAGCTGAAGGTCGCCGAAGGTAATAGATTACCTGTTTTGTTATATGGCTGAACATTTACTTCGTCTTAAACAGGAGAAGTTTGATGCAATAAACAAGGAAATTATTATTTTCCATTACAATTTGATGGAGACACTGTTTTCCTTCATGGAATCTTTCTGATTTCAGAAGAAGCTTTTAATACACTTATTAACCCGATTTTGAGTTCAATTTCAGATTAAAACAGTATTTTTTAGCAAATAAAATATATTAAGACAAAACTTTAAAACGATTAAACAATTAGAAATTCAAAGAAAAGTATTTTTACCATGAATGTGTCCTTATAAATCACTTGTTTAAGAGAACCTTTATTATTTTATTTGACTCAATGAGTTTAAAAAAAGAATCTAAAAGGATAGAATGCGATGTATAAACGGGAACATTTCAATCTTAAAATTGGAGGAAATATTTATGCTTTGGATGCTTTTAAAATAACTTAAAGTTCTGTTAACACAAAGCTCTTTAAACATGGAAAAATAATTTTATTAATATAAAAGTGATATAAATTTCAACTAATAATATTAAATTTTGTTATTTATGCCTTTATAGTGTATTAGAAGTACTTAAAGAATGACTTTAGGAAATATGAATACTTGTAGTTTTTCTATTCATATGTTAAAAAGTAAAAATATGTGTATATAAAACTTTTCTATCTAAGATAATTAAGGGTCGTATTTACAATAAATTGGATTCAGAATTTATTAAAATTTAAAATAGAAAAGAATTTATGTTTTTTCACGAATTTTTATATATAAATTGATATCTGTTTTTTCAATTAAATTCCCCATAGTTATTAAGCGTAGAGTTCTAAATCCACCAAAAATATAGTAATAAAAAATTAAATGAGAAGAAGAGTTTTTAAAGTTTGTAAAATTAAAAAACTATTCTTTTTAATAATCTCAGAAAACTGTTTTTTATCCGATTCCATAGACATAATAATAATAGGATAATCTTAGGTAATAATAATGGGATAAATAGGTAATTAAAATAGGTAATTAAGTATTAATAATAGGATACATAGGTAATTAAAATAGGTAATTAAGTAATAATAATAGGATAAATAGATAATTAAAATAGGTAATTAGGTAATAATAATAGGATAAATAGGATAATTTTTAGGATATTCCAAGATTTATTAAATCAACCCTAAATATAAAAATCTTCAAAGGATACTACGTAACCTTAATATAACCTGTAAACTGCTCGAAGCGCCACTACAGCCTTTAAAATATTCTACAGAACCCTGTAATAGTTGGTATGTAACGTTTGAAAGTAGTTTCAACAACTTAAAAACAAACCTTAAGAATTCTGGCAATTACCACAGAGGTTTAGTGGTGATGCGAGCTGTAAAGCGGGAGCAGCACTTATGCATTTCTACAGTTCTTGCATGAGAGAGAATTATGCTGTTCTTAATTAACTTGAATATAATCATGTCATTTAATGAACGGTATAATTGCGTTTGTTAAATGGCTCGTTACTTTCTAATGGGGACAGGTAGAAGTAATCTCTCTATTTTTTTCTTGAAAAATTGAGACAATTTAGGGACAAATTATGAATTCTTGTACGGAGAAATACTTTCCTTTCTATACTATAAAGCTAAATGATATGGGGAGGAATTATTTTTTGCCATTAAGCGGTAACAATTTAACGATGACGAAACTAGCTTAAGTGTACTAAAGTACACGATATGTTAATATAAGTGTAAGATTCTAGTTTAATATGGCATATAAATTTTCCTGTTAGATGAAGTATTCTTTAATGTAACAAAATTGTACAATATATAAATATAATTGTAAGATTCTAGTTTAATATATCAAATGACTACTCCTGTTAGATGAAGTATTGTATAAGGTACCAAAGTACACGGTATCTTAATATAAATTTAAGATCCTAGTTTAATATATCAAATGTAGTTTAATAGATCAAAGGTATTTTCCTGTTTGAGAAAGTGCTGTAGAAGGTACTGAAATACACGATGTATTAATATAAGTAAAAAATCCTAGTTTAATATATCAAATGAATACTCCTCTTAGATGAAGTATTGTATAAGGTACCAAAGTACACGGTAACTTAATATAAATGTAAGATCCTAGTTTAATATATCAAATGTTGTTTAATAGATCAAATGTATTTTCCTGTTTGATGAAGTGCTGTAGAAGGTACTGAAATACACGGTGTGTAATATAAGTGTAAAATCCTAGTTTAATATATCAAATGAATTCTCATGTTAGATGTAGCATTGTATACGGTACCAAAGTATACTGTATATTAATATAAATGTAAGATCCTAGTTTAATATATCAAATGTAGCTTAGTAGATCAAATGTATTTTCCTGTTTGGTGAAGTGCTGTAGAAGGTACTGAAATCACGGTATGTTAATATAAGTGTAAAATCCTAGTTTACTATATCAAATGAATTCTCCTGTTAGATGACGTATTCAAATTATATTTTATGATCCTAGTTTAATATATCAAATGTATTTTCCTTTTTGATGAAGTGCTGTAGAAGGTACTGAAATCACGGTATGTTAATATAAGTGTAAAATCCTAGTTTACTATATCAAATGAATTCTCCTGTTAGATGACGTATTGTACAAGCTACCAAAGTGCATACTGTATCTTAATGTAAGATCCTAGTTTGATAAATCAAATGTATTTTCCTGTTTGGTGAAGTGCTGTAGAAGGTACTGAAATCACGGTATGTTAATATAAGTGTAAAATCCTAGTTTACTATATCAAATGAATTCTCCTGTTAGATGACGTATTCAAATTATATTTTATAATGTACGAAAATACACAGATCCTAACTTAATATAACAGATGAATTCTGCTAGATAAAGTACTAAGATTACATTTAAATTTAGTACAATGCAAAAAAATCTCTTTGGTTGATTGAGAATTTTTTTTAGACATACGACGTACTTAGACGACGTACTGGAATGACATGCATAGAATTGCTTATATTTCGAAGAAATGTCTTTCATATTACTGTCAAAAGATGATACGTTAATTCGGAATATTGACAGTAATTGACTAACAGTTATTTTTTATCTTAAGTTTTGTTTGAACAAAATTAAAAACTATTTTCACAAGGATTTCTCCAACCAATTTAATTTTTTATAATATTAATAATATTTATTGATCCCTGGTGTAGTGGTATATTCTGAAATACCGTTCCAGAAAAGAAAATGTTAGTTAGACCATCTTCTATAATTAACAAAAAAAAGAATAAGTACAGCAATTATATTAAATTTCCTCAACCTTTCAGCCAGATTTCTAATAGAAACGTCCTTAGAAAGACCGATGCTTTACCTCCCCCCTACAGAATTCATAACGGAAAAGTGTTTTAAAAGGTAATATTAAGAAATAATTGAGAAATTTTCTGATTAATTTTCTTAATTATGATTAGTTTCCTTGCTAAAAAATTAATTTACTATTACTTTTTTTACAACTACAAACTGTAGTATTAAATTTTTAGTATTTTCTTGTAATTTTTCCTGTGGTTAAGTTTAATTTTCACAATTATTTTATAGCTAAAAATTAATAGAAAAATTCCGCTTAAAGTTATTGTCTCAGAAATTTAGATAAATAATTTACAATCTAGGAAAAAATTCGCGTGTGAATAGAAAACGCGTTGAATAGTTTTCGCGTTTAAATATTAATAGAACAATTTCCGTTTAAAGTTATTGTCTCAGAAATTTAGATAAATAATTTACAATCTAGGAAAAAATTCGAGTTGAATAGTTTTTGAGTTTGAATAGAAATGTATTCATTACGAAGTAATGAATAAACTTCTATTTATCGACAAAATAAATTCAAATACCGATACAAGAGTAATTTCAGCCCAAAATTAATATACATTACAAATTAAAAAAAGTCTAAAACTAAAAAAACTAAATTTGAGTTTTCACTTTAATCGATTAACAAATGTGGGCAATTCTGTATTTAGGTAGTAGATTTTGGGAATTTATATCCCACTGAGGGAATGTTCTTTACCATGCGGAAATGCCATTAAGCAATAAGTCTATATTAAACTTCGTGTTGTATAAATGACTAAACCAAATCATCTTATCACTTCGCAATGGATACCATTTCAACTTTTTTATAGAATAAATATTAATACCAAGGTAAGATTGTTATACAGAAGCAATTTTAAGTTGATATTAGTGTCCTTCAAGCTGTTAAAATTTCAATGTGACAGGTTATTTTTAAATGAATATAAAATAGAAAGTTCTCTGTTTAGAATAAATATTTTCGTAGAATATAAATAAAAGTCTAACTTTATAAAAATATTTAATTATGATATACAAAGTACACCAAAAAAATTGAAATGTATATAAAGGTGTACAAGGAAGTCATATGGTGTTTACGTCAGATTTTTTATATGTTTAATTTCGTCTTTAGTTTTTTTTTATATCGATCGTTTCTATTTCACTTGCAATTGCGTGTACAGAAAGAATGGAATTTCGTGTGTTGCTTTTGTTCCTACAGTAAAGACATTTTAATTCATAGGATTTGGTTAACGGCGAAAAACAGAAGTTGGGTTGTTAACTAATAGATTGAAATAGATTTTTATGTAATTTTATTGTTTTTCATATGTAGTTATGGGATTCGCAAAACTGCACAAGTATAGAAAACTAATCTCTAAGTTTTCTAACTTATTAATTTTATAAAGTATTTTTTAGAATTTTCTTTGGTTTCTGTTTTATTTGCTTCCCAAAATATGGTGGCCATAATAGTAGCCTACTTTTGTTTAAAAAATAAAAAGTTAAAAATAAAAAATTCTATTCTGATTTGAATAAATTTTTTTCCAAGTGCTTAATAAGGTACTAACGATAATTATTTAGATTTTCGTACATGACGCAGTACATGCTTTAAAAAAGTAAAATATGTGTACCAAGTAAATAGAGTGAAAATCTTTTTACTCACAATATTACTTTTAAAATTTGTAGATAAGAAACTAATTTTTTTATGCCCCAAAAATAAGTTTACTAAACTTTTGACTCTATAAAAACTCAGTTATTCTATTTAGATGAATATTTTATTTCATAGCATGCTAAAAACTTTTATTTAATTTTTAATTTCTAAACGGTTGTTAGTTCATTTTAAATTTTAAAATACTAGATACATTTAAAATTTTAGATTTACAGAACAAAACAAATACACTCTTAGATGAATCGCCTTCTTGAGACCAATTACACGTCCTCTTTCAAATGCATCATCAAAAACATCTGCGCATATCATTCGCGTACCTGTATGCGAGGCATAGTAACTGTCTACCCCAGTACAAGGAATGAAATTCGCAAAGAGTTTATGACCTGGAATAGAAATTTCTTCTTTAAAATATCTTGCGAGTTGAGCAGATCAGATGCGCTGCAACGACACACGTACATTCATTGCCCTCCAAACTTTAAAATTTTCCCTTTTCCATATGCAACCTGTATGCATATTACTTAGTTTCCAGTTTGCATTAAATCTTCTCACGGTGCTTTGTGGTGCTCCTTTTAAAAATGTACTTTACTTGGATTTCATTTAGTTGGTAATGTACAAATTTCAAAAGTTATTTCGCGTGTTAATGAATTTCCTTTCTTTTCATTTAGTCCATATTATCTATGTTATTTAAAAAATGTTATTCTTTGAAGTAAAAAAATCTTAAATTTTTTCAAAGTAAAGCTTTATTAAGCAGACAGTGTGGTTTTAAAAATTTTCCAATATTTGCACAAACCTGAAAATATTTAAAAATATGCGTGAAAGAATTAATTTATCAAGTATTATATAATGGCTCGTCCAAACTTAAACTTTATACTTTTTAAAATAAATACTAAATTTTTTTTCAAACTTCAAATGCTCATTGCATTACAACTTAGGTAATTGTTTTTCAATTCTTAAGTCATAATACTTCTTAGAACTTAACTAAAAAATAAGTATACATTTTGTAATCTGGAGGACATTTATTTTTTAATATTTTTATACAAAGTTAATTTTTACATTAATTTGATTTTTCTATACATAGTAAGTTATTTTTGTAGTCATCTAGTACCAGTTTTAGATTCTAAATTAGTTCAGATTCTAAAATGGATACATATTTTTATTCTAACATTGCCTAAGAGTGTTTATTCTAAGAAGTGAAAAATTTCTACAAAAATGTGATGCAAGGAGTTTTTTGAGCAATTAAAAAGGGTGAAAAATTCATTTTAAGAAAAATGATATTTTAATTTTTTCGGTATATTACCTGTAATGCATACCAGGAAAAACTTAACAAACCAAATTATGGTTAATAATATTGGTTAATAAATTTATTTTTGTTGTTATCTAGTACCAGTTTTATAATCTAAATTAGCTCGGATTCTAAAATGGATACATATTTTTAGTCTAACATTGCCTAAGAGTGTTTATTTAAGAAAGAAAAAGGTTTAACAAAATTGTGATGCAATAAGTTTCTTGAGCAATTAAAAAGAGTGAAAAATTCATTTAAAAAAAAAACGACATTTTAATTTTTTTGGAATGTTACCTGTAATACATAGCCAAGAAAAACTTGGTAATCTAAATTGATGTTAATAGTATTGGTTAATAAATATAGTTAATAAATATGAAATAATATTTTTGTTATATGCAGTGTATTATTACATTTATTTACATAAATATTATAGAAAAATTTACTTCAGTCCACAGTCACCTTAAAAAAAGAAAAGGACATTTAAAAAATTCATTAAAAAAAACAGAAGTTATTCATTAAAAAAATTAATTTAAAATGTTGGTCAATCCAATAAAGGCTGCTATAATAAAGAATTTATGACTCGAAAGGTATGGTGTCCCTTTAATTTGTGACTGATTTCATATAACAAACTGCTAATGATTGCGGTAATGCCTTCAATTTCATCACATTAAGTACTTATTGCTTTAATGCCAATGACTGTGCTAAAGGAAACTAGCATTTTATCCATTCTGTAAAGCAAAAAATTCATTTAAAGTCACGACACTACTCTGAAAATGATCCCACTTTTTAATCAAAGTTTTCGTAGCAAATAACATTAAATATTTCCATTAGAATATACGTAACTTGATGCCAACAACGAAAATTATTCTTTTTAATTAAGGAGTAACTATTATTCAATGCAATATAGTCTTATGATTTGTTAATTTGAGACTGATGTCATACAACAGCCTTCTAGTAATTCAGGTAATGCCTTCGATTTCATTATATCAAGTACTAGTAGCATTATAGCCAATAACTGTGTTAATGAAAATTGGCACTTTATCCACTCAGTTAAACATAAAATCCACTTAACGCGACGACCTCACTCTTAAAACGATCCCAACTTTTAATCAAAGTTTTCGTTGCGAATAACATTAAATAGTGACTTATAAAAGGAAGCATGCGACTCAGAATGCACAGGCATTTTGTTCCTTTATACAAAAAAACTTATAAAAATTATGAATAATTTTTTAACTTAGCGATTTTTAAAAATCTCCAAGTATAATAAAAATGTACGAGTTTTGTCTCAGTATGAAATAAAAATGGAATTTGGCTTGATTTGATAATGGAAAAATTCTTATTTTTAAAATCCTTACTGTGAACGTCTTAACCATTTGCCTTTAGAATTATTTTATAAAATAATTTTAAAAATTTGTCCATTTTTTGCTACACACTTCAAATCTACACATACAGAAGGGTTCCAAATTCGTTTTAGGTATTGTTTTGAAAAGCTGTCCTCTCTATCTAATAAAATTGCTGTTGGTCGCTACTTTTATCTGGTGGCTCCAACGCTCCAAATTTGTTCTAGGTAGGGTTTTGAAATGCTTCCCTCTCGATCTCGTAAAATTGCTCTTCGCCAATAAAGTATTTTAGACTTAAAAGTTGTTTAATTTAGAGTATAATTCTAATTTTTAGTACAAAAAACTATGAACGTGTCTTTGGTTTTCTAACACCATAAAATATTGAAAAAACTATGAATATTTTTTTAATGTTTATTTTAGAAAAATGAAACTAAAAAACTTCTCATTGAGTACACATTTCAATTTAAAAATTGCTGTTTCGCTACTTTTATCTGGATGGCTAATATTTTCTAGGTATTTTTGAAATGCTTTTATCTCGTAATTTTCTTCGCCAATCATGTATTTTAGACTTAAAAGATGTTTGATTTAGAGTATAATTCTAATTTTAAGTATAAAAAACTATGAAAGTGTGTTTAATTTTCTAACACCATAAAAATATTGAAAAAACTATGAATATTTTTTTAATGTTTATTTTAGAAAAATGAAACTAAAAAACTTCTCATTGAGTACAAAGTGATCTATCTAATAAAATTGCTGTTGGTCGCTACTTTTATCTGGTGGCTCCAACGCTCAAATTTGTTCTAGGTAGGTTTTGAAATGCTTCCTCTCGATCTCGTAAAATTGCTCTTCGCCAATAAAGTATTTTAGACTTAAAAGTTGTTTAATTTAGAGTATAATTCTAATTTTTAGTACAAAAAACTATGAACGTGTCTTTGGTTTTCTAACACCATAAAATATTGAAAAAACTATGAATATTTTTGATAATGTTTATTTAGAAAAATGAAACTAAAAAACTTCTCATTGAGTACAAAGCTGTCCTCTCTATCTAATAAAATTGCTGTTGGTCGCTACTTTTATCTGGTGGCTCCAACGCTCCAAATTTGTTCAGGTAGGGTTTGAAATGCTCCCTCTCGATCTCGTAAAAATTGCTCTTCGCCAATCAAGTATTTTAGACTTAAAAGTTGTTTAATTTAGAGTATAATTCTAATTTTTAGTACAAAAAACTATGAACGTCTTTGGTTTTTCACCATTATTGAAAAAACTATGAATATTTTTGATAATGTTTATTTAGAAAAATGAAACTAAAAATTCTCATTAGTACAAGCTGTCCTCTCTAAATAAATTGCTGTTGGTCGCTACTTTTATCTGGTGGCTCCAACGCTCCAAATTTGTTCTAGGTAGGGTTTTGAAATGCTTCCCTCTCGATCTCGTAAAATTGCTCTTCGCCAATAAAGTATTTTAGACTTAAAAGTTGTTTAATTTAGAGTATAATTCTAATTTTTAGTACAAAAAACTATGAACGTGTCTTTGGTTTTCTAACACCATAAAATATTGAAAAAACTATGAATATTTTTGATAATGTTTATTTTAGAAAAATGAAACTAAAAAACTTCTCATTGAGTACAAACTGTCCTCTCATCTAATAAAATTGCTGTTGGTCGCTACTTTACTGGTGGCTCCAACGCTCCAAATTTGTTCTAGGTAATTTTGAAATGCTTCCCTCTCGATCTCGTAAAATTGCTCTTCGCCAATAAAGTATTTTAGACTTAAAAGTTGTTTAATTTAGAGTATAATTCTAATTTTTAGTACAAAAAACTATGAACGTGTCTTTGGTTTTCTAACACCATAAAATATTGAAAAAACTATGAATATTTTTGATAATGTTTATTTTAGAAAAATGAAACTAAAAAACTTCTCATTGAGTACACATTTCAATTTAAACATTTTATTTTATTCTGTTGGATGAGATAGAAATAATTTATAATTATTTGTTTGTTTCATTATTTTATAACGATATGTAAAAAAAATTGTACATATCATAAGTGAATCTGCTTGTCCAACTACGGCATTGTTTAGCAGATTTCTCAACTGCTGCTATTTTTGCTCGTATTTTATTACTACTACAAGGCAAAATAAGCATAAAAAGGTATAGCATACACAAAGGGCAATTTTGACCCAAACCTCCAGAAACAGTTTTCCGTTTTTTAATTCAAATACCTAAATCCTATATTTCCATCTGAGTGACTCTCAAGGAAGGTACTATAACGAAAAGTAACCTAAGTGTTTTTAGGAATTCCTTGAAAACTTAAAAGAATTGCCGGGTCAGAGTGAGTTAATGTAATGTACAGTCAGTACCGGCTATATGGTCACCTGCTTATATAGTCAACCCGCTTACATGGTCAGTTTTCTAAAGTCCCGTCTAACTTAATAGGAAACATGTTAAAGTGCACCACTTATACAGTCATTTTCGTTTTCTTATTACCGGTTGTATGGTCAGTTTCATGTTTTCAATTTCGGTTTTTTTTTCTTATCGATTGATTTAAGAAGTCAGTGAGAAATAGGAGAGGACCTGAATTCAAGCCTTTTATTTCCCTCCGTTTCCCACTTTCTTGTTTGTGTAGACTCATAGTCGGAGTTTCTCACCTCTCTTGGCCCCTGACAAGGTAGACATATATCTGTTTATTAGTTGAAGTTATCTCTCCCTCCTTAAGTTGAAATTGAGGCGAAACAAGTAAAGGAAAATTTTGTTGCATTTGGACCATACGTCACGAATAAGAACGTTCATTTTTTTTATTTATATTTTTGAAAAGAAAGAATTTATCATTTGCTTCCAAAAATAAATTGATTGAAAATTTAAAAAAAATCTAATCTTTTAAAGTCTACTTTCGCAAATTCGATTACCCAGACGACATTAAACAATGTTTTTGCTGCCAAACTTTGGTCCTCAAATGTTGAAATCGGCGATCAAGAAAGAAAAC
This sequence comes from Pardosa pseudoannulata, assembly GCA_032207245.1. Taxonomy (NCBI): domain Eukaryota; kingdom Metazoa; phylum Arthropoda; class Arachnida; order Araneae; family Lycosidae; genus Pardosa; species Pardosa pseudoannulata. Next base: position 68,300,635 of record CM063505.1, on the reverse strand, counting down.
GTCAGCGCTTGTCTCCTTATGGGAATGTGGATAAGGGTCTTCTGTTATGGATTAAAAATGCTCGGTATAACAGGGTTGTATTGTTCCGCATATATGGTCACCTCGCTTACATGGTCTGAATTTTCTGAACCGCTGAGCTGATCATATAACCGATACAGACTGCATTCAGTTTTTAAACATTACATTAAAATGCATAAAATTTATATTTCCAATAGAAAAACTTGAAAGAATTTCATGGACCTATACGTGATCTGAAATTTAAACAGAATCATTAAATAAATGCATTTAATAATATTAGAATATTTCCCTTTTTCTGTATTACTTAACAAAACAAAAGTAACTTTTATGCAACCGAATTATTTAAATAAGACAAGAAAATAAATCAGAGGTGTAATTTAAGAAATTAAAAAAAAGTAATGAAAATCTTCTTTTCATTTAATAATTTCTGTAAAAGCAAAAATTCACTGCAGTAAGCTGTAGAATATAAAGGAAAAAACTAAGAATGGGTTTTTGAAGTTCAAAGGAATAAGTTATTTGACTAATGATGCTATAATTAACTTTAATCAAATAATGAGTAATGGTTGTAAAAATGGTCGTTAATAATCTATTAACACTTGTTTGAAGGTCTGCCCAAATAAACATACAGGAATTTCTCTCTATGAAACAAATAAAAATTAGATATGACTTTGTTGAAGGAATAAAAAGATTTTTTTAGGTATGAAATGCAGTTCTTTAAATGAATCTTGAAGATTATAATTAAAATTTCATGATTAATAAGTAATAAAATGCTTAATGTACATTTTCTCTAATGAGTCCGAACTTAATTGCGGTTGGAAATAAATTGAGTTTATAAAATTATCTACAAGCTTAACTGATTCCATAATTATTAATAATCTTTTATGAAATTTTAAAATAGCATAGTATGCGAAACGAAAAACTTCAAATATAAGTTGTTCTAATTTTTTTATTATTTTGGAAATAAAAAAATGCTTGATAATTAAGTTTGAAAATTAAAAAAATTAAATCTAATACTGAAAACATTTGAATAGGAAACAATTTATCATTATTACTATTATTATTGTTCATGTTGTTATTTTTCCTTAACAAAATAATTTAAAATTTTCTGGAGTTTGATAAATAGTTGGATGTAATATGACTTAAAAAACATCTTTTGTTTGGTTTTTTACTACTAAAGAAATTAATTTTTTTAATGTATGAATATCAAAAATTGTGTAGGTTTTTTTTATAAGATGGTAACAAGAGGAAACATTTTGTTTTCATTACTGATATTTGTCTTATTTTTTAGTGATATTTTTTCAAAATTTATCAGAAATAAAAAATGTAACTATATTTAACTGATACCATTAAAATGCATTTTATTCAGGGATGAATTTTAATATCTTTAAGACTTAATACACGAAATAAAATACAGAGAGAATAAATGAAAAATTTTATTAATTTTAAGCGCGTTTAAAATTCGAATTACTCTGAAAAAAATTGAATATAAAAAATGGAATGGAAATTTTTATCAAGCAATACTTTTTTAAATAGCATATAAACAAATAATGTGGCATAAGAATAGTATAAAATTATTCAATCTTTACTTTTAAAATTAGATATTTTAGAATATATTCATAGACTATAACTGACACTAACTTCTTTTAACTTTCAGTATATATCTATCTTCACTATACAATTCTTAATAGGACTACTCTCTGAAAACTTGCTTTCGCAGTTCATCAAGAACCTAATCACTAAGAGTGTAAATATACAAGGGGTGGTTAAAAAGTAAGGTAACAAGATCAATATTCCTGTATTTTTATCTGCTATACTGAAATTAGTAGTGTGTTGCAATTCTAAGACATATGGTTGGCACATGTGTACGTTCCAGCAACTCGCTGTATACAGCACTAGTTATGAGGTTAATACAAATGGCGAGTCATTTAGAAATCTGATCTCGAGATGGAATATATACATATAATAGTTATTCTATTTAAATAGGCGAAACATGTGTTTGGCAGCTGGTAAGGGTGTACGGAGAGACTTTAAAATTTCATCAAAATGTCGCAGAAAGCTATAATAGTTTCCTCTAGAGAAATGGCCATTGACTACTTCTGGGACATAATTGACCAGCATTCTGACAGCTATTACTCCAAGCGTCTTTTTCCTCTATCCTTACTTGAAGAAACAACTAGGAATCTGAAGATTTGCTTTAGATGAGGAAGCAGTTCACGTCAAAGTGTCTGGACATTCAAGGATAGGATATTACTCAAGAAGGAATATTAAAACTCACCCCACAAAGCGACAAGTGCCTAAAGCTATAGAAACTATGACGAGAAATGACCTCATGTATGGGCTAATAGTTGGTTGCATTGGTTTTTTAAAAGACAATGTACATGTTTCACTGCAGGCTTTATAACCTAACTCTTTGATCACGTCAAGTATAAAATCAGTCAACAGTATATTTTCAATAAGTACTATATAGTCCTATAAACCTATAAAATGACCTATAAAGTCCTATATAACTACTATATATCAGTAACGAAATTTTAAAGTAAATTCTTCATCAAGCGTTTTCAGCTATTCAAGTGTTAACAAATATCTGATCATAATAACCACGGATGTAAGAAGGGGACACTCTGGATAATTCCTTCCATTTTGATCCTCCTTTAGAGGAAGAAATTTTTTCCTGATTGTGCACTTTTCTTCTACCTGCTGACCTTCTAATGAGAGAGTACCGAGGCCCACAAACTTAACTTGCATGTTCTTTAAGTTAAAATATTTCTTTTCTTGTGTTTGATAGAGCTTAAACCCAGAACCTCAAGCTTCTAATATGCTGTGGTGTAGTACATTGCTGTTGTTACTTCACATCCATTTGTCTACGTTAAAATAATAACCCACGTTTGCTCTATATATCATATTTAATATTAATTATAGCAAAATGCCATTGATCTATATTACAAAATACAAATACATTAGTGATAAGAAAAAATAAGGAAAAATGCTAAAAAAAATTTAAAAAGTAAAAGAAGCATTTCTCGTGCTACACCTGAAAAAAAATTGCCAAAGTCTAATGTAGCCTCCACACTATGGCCAGTTGTTCACCACTTCCTGATGGTGACCTCGAACGATGGTTCACGGGTCGCATCCACACTCTGGGCCACTAAATGAGCTGACCGCATTGATTAGTCCATAGGGTCTACTGCGCACTTTAGTTGCGCATCTGGCTGCCTTTGATCTTTGGAGAAAAACCGCCTCCGAAGCTATTTTATCGTCTGCCGCCATCGGCCACGATAAACCAAACTCCCTCCAGACGGTGGTAATGGCTTGCGGTGGACCATTGTGTGGAGGCTCCTTAAGAGTACGCTGCATTCTTTTTATCCTTCTCAACTACTCCAGCAACCCTATACTTTTTCCATTATCCTGTGCTGATGCGTCCGATGTTTCATTGTCCTATGCACAATGCCAGGCATTGAACTCCAGGCATTGTCCTGAATCGCCTCCTGGCGACCAATCACAACTTTTCAATCTTGATGTAGTTTAAGTGTAGTCGTTTCCACTGGCCACAACACACGCCTCTTGGAGTCGAGAAAAAATACTTGGGCATGCAACTCACAACGTGTGAGTGCGGCGAGGAAATCAGTTTCGCAAACCTTATGTAAAACATAGCTGCACGCTCACATGATAAATGATTATTTGAATGAACAAAGGCAGTAAAATGTAATATTTCGTTAACTTTCATATAGATAATCGCTGTTGCTTAAAATTTTATAGCTGGTATTTACTACTTGAAATTATTTTCTATCGAAATAGTATTCTTTTTATTACATTTATATATTGCTTACGTATGCAGAGCGTGGCACAAACAACTCATCTTCTTATATAAATACGGATCACGACAGAAAGGTATAGAAATACTAGTATATCAAAAAATTCGCTAAAGGAATCGGAAGGAGTTTTATTTGAACTTGATAAATAGCTTGTTCCGAGAAATTCAGGCTCATTTATACGGTTTGACTTGGAAGTGGAAAGAAATCTTCAGAAAATTGAATACCTACAGAGGATAAAATGGCAATAAATTGTTGAAAGCGGAATTTGAAATTCGAATGCAATGCACATAAAGAGACAGTAATGCATGTGGAATCGAAGTATCATATATTTATTAAAATATATAAATATATAATATTCATTATTTAAAAATATTATATTATGCTTTTCCCTCTGTGATGGAATGCAAAAATTATATATTACATTTAAACCATATTTTATATTCACAATGACATTTCTTAGACAAATATACATAATGATTTTCGGCATTGTCGAGTACAAATAAATTGTTTAAATCAGAATTTGAAATTCTAAGTCAATGCACATAAATAGACAGTAATACACGTGGAGTCGAAGTATTATATATTTACTAAAATATATAAATATTTATATTCATTATTTAAACGTATTATATTATGCTATTTTTCTCTGTAATGGAATGCAAAAATTATATATTACACGCAAACCATATTTTACATTCACAATGACATTTCTTAGACAAATATACATAATAATTTTCTTATCTATAGAGTACAGATTATTTATAATAAATGCATAAATTTATTTCTTATTATGTTAAAAAATTAAAAAATGTTGGATGAAAATCCTGTTAAAAATAAAAAATAGCATAAAAAGAGTGTAAAATTTTAATATTAAAAATTAAGAATTAAAAAATATAATAGTAGTAATTTGATTATTTAAAGCATTAATGTACTTATAACGGTACATGAAATTTTACGAATCCATTAGAAATAGTTTATAAAATATCTTGCTCTGGAACTAAATAATAAGAAATCCAAGATAAAAATATTTTAAAGTTTAAATTATGTACGAATGTAACATTTGGTAATGATTGAATTCGTTACACTTTTGGTTACAATTGAAACATGACAAAGTAACCGTATAAAATATGCAGAAATGTTCACTGTTTAATATAGAAAATCCAACTTTTGAAAATTTAATGGTCTTGAGATATCTTATCGCAAAAAATAATTGACAAATTTCCGTAAATATAAATTTTGAAAGCTATAGTAATAATTCAACATTATTACACAGGGTTTGATTATAGCATAAAAAATTGAGTAATTAAATATGTTGTTTTAAAAAATAATCTGACCCTTGACATATTCTTGGTCTTGTTCTTAAAAATTTAAGCAACTTTGATCATGTTGTGATAAAGGTCGCATGAAAAACTCTCACTATTGTTATTGAAAGCAATATATAGTTATAGCAAAGTTATAGGGAATATTATTCCCTAAAGTTATAGGGAAGTTATAGGGAAGTGATATATAGTTATAGGGAATATATAGTTACGTCCTTTAAAGCAGTTGCAAACTGGTTTTGCAGATTTAACCAGATGATTAAATATTTAAAAATTATGCGCTATCTATAATCTGGTACAAAAAGAGCTGAATATGTTGCAATTTTTTTAATCACATTTATTATTACTTTAAATGTATCATGAAATGTATCATGAATTTACCCCAATTTCAACAGTTTGAGATCGTGAATAAAGAAAGTAAATTATACATATGAAGTAATTATAGTGCAAAGTAAGGAAACCACAAGGAATTTACTCTGCTGAAAATTTCATGCCTGTAAGGAACTATGATTTAAAGTCAGTCTGCAGAACAAATTTTTCATTAAAATCGCTGAAAATAAAAGTAACATATATAGGTATAATATTTTTATTATTTTTTTACTATTTTATTTGACTTCAAGCACTATTCCAAACATTTCTTTTACTTTTCTTAATTAGACAATGACGTACTGCCTCCTGTGCTGTACTGTATGTCTGGAAACATCCACATTAAGATTTGTTTAATAATCAGTTTATAAAATATTAAAGAAAAACTACAATATAATACAATCATAAAAATGATTTTTCATTTTTTATATTTTTAAAACTTATATATTTAAAAATATTTATTTATCTTTAGCTTGTATAAAAATCAAGAAAGCCTTAAATACAGAAATACACTGTAAATACATCTTAAATACACTGTAAATACAGATTATAAATAATGTGTATAGTCACAAAAATGTTGTTAATAAAATAATTTAATCTTCTCGTATAGAAATTGAACGTTAAAACAAATAAAATAGAAAGCTTACAAAAGTTTTTCAAATCATGAATGATGTAACCAAATATTCATGATGCTCCAAACCATAGACGAATATTGTTTATAAATCAGCGAATATAGATAATTTATTTGGTAATTAAGGGTAAAATGTTTGTGAATTAACGGTAAACACATTGATGATGTATTTGGTAACTTATCGGTAAAACGGTTTACCAGCATTCAAAGACTTAAGTTTTCACATTACCAGTGGGATATTTTAAAATCACGGACTCGGATTTCAAATGAAGAGATTTGCCTATTCAGCAACAATTCTACAATTAACTTTAGATACAGTTAGATAAGGCACTTCAAAAAGAGTTATCCGATTTTGGAAATTAATATTTTTGTTGATGAAGAATTAAAAAATAAGAAAATTAAGTACAGAAAACTTAAAAAGTTTTAAAATTTCGTCAAAAAACTATACATTTTATTTCTGTCCATTTGTTATAACATCCAGCTAAATTTGTCCTTCGCTTTCTACAAGTTCATATCATTGATTGCTATCATTGCTTCTAATATCCTTCCTTATAGATTCTCGAAGCTTATAGGTAACTATGGCACAACAGCAAACTTTTTTACGTCTACTCACAAAATAAAAGTCACAAAGCGAATGTCGCAAGGAGAGAATGTGAGGTCGAGTGTAAGGCTCGTGTACTCTTAAGGGTAATCCATAGCCGAGAATCATATAGTGCTATTCCTTAAAACTCTAGATCTTGCCTCATCGAGAGACTTTCGCTCTAGATGCCATCTTTGTTTCTTAGCATATTTACTATATATACTTTATCAGATCATCTTTGTCAGATAGGATATTTATATACCCTGTGTATAAAAAGTAACAAAAAGTATAATCAAATATAATAAAAAAATTAGTTGAAAATTAATTTAAAACCCTTTTAGCTTGTTAGCCGAATTTTATATTTAGATTCAAGCAGCATAATATTTATTAAAGTAATTTATTTCCAATGATTTCATTATTAGAAATTTATTTTTCCCTAACAAGCTCTTTGTCCCAATCATTTTTTCATAAAATTGCGAAAGCATTAGCATTCACTCGAATTTTATCGTTATTTTCTGAAAAAATTGTTATTAGAAAAAGAAACTTTTTCTTCCTCTAAGCTTTTTCTAAATTTCCTCAAATAAATTATTCTAACTGAATTTCAAAGTTATTGGAAACAGTTAAGAAAAAATCTGTCATGACAAAATCTTTTTCTTTAAATTCAGACTTAAACGATCCTAGAATGCTAAGAACACATAAATTGACTTAGTTAATATTTTTTACTGTAGACGTTAAATACGGAAGAAGGATATTACTTAGTAAATAAACTAATTATACCTCAGTGAAACTTAAATAGACCAGTTTCATAAGATAGATGAAATGCTGAATTAGAGGTTTTTTAAATTAAATCAAGTTGATAACAAGATTTCAAGTTTTAAAAAGTTTGTAAAACACACAAAAACCTGTGAATCTGTATGATGATTTTTATATAAAATAGCACTGCATGATCAGTGAAAATTAAAATTTTAAAGCCTCAAAAATATCATGTAATTTAAAGGCGCCTACATTTGGAAGTTGTGAAAGAATTTCTATTAAATTAAACTTTAGTATTAACATTAAATCAATATCAAGATTGAATTTTATATAAAACATCTTAATAATATAAAAAGTTGTAAAATTCATATGACTGAAAAGATAAAAAAAAAACCCGATTATATTCTTAGAGGAAATTAAAATTTGTATCTTAAACCCTTCAAAACAGTATGATTTTTAAAGTCTCTAATGTTCTTAACTACGACGATATGATTGCATTTTACCCATTGCATGAGATAGAATATTTATTAAATAAATCAAATCTATCAGAGAGAAATTGAATTAAATCTTTTACGTAACATGAAAGTATTAAATTAAGGATTTCAAATTAAATCGACTGAATAAGTTTCCATGATTTTAAAAGTGTTTGAATAGTAACAAAAATATTCATGAAATTTATTTAATTATTAAAAAGAAGAAAAACATGATTGTAAATTCAGTGGAAATTAGAATGAAAATCTAAGAACCTTCAAAAATATCTTAAATTTCATAAGTGTTTATATCTTACTTGCAAAGAAGAAATTGGGTTAGATGTATTTTATAAGATATAAAAATAACAAATAAATAAAATACATCTCAAGGAAATTGTACTTTACCAGTTTCATAACCGAAAAAAAAGGCTTGAAACTAAAATCAAAAGAATATGAAAATTCCATGTGTCAATAAATGGCTGTGTAATACGACAATCTCCATATGCTTAGTAGAAACTAAAATTAAATTTTAAAAAGCCCCAAACATAACGTAAATTATAAAGGTTTTTACCTTATTCCGACAAAAAAAGTTTGCGATGAAATGGGAAATAATTTGAAAGGTTTTTAATCTCTTCGTTTCCAACTTTAATATTATTTTCATTGCTTATTATAACTGTAGTGAGTGGTGATTTTTATCATTTTATCCCTTTTTATAAAATAAGAAACTTGTCGTTTTAATTTTCTCGTAAGAATAAGAAAACGTATTTATAGGAAGTACGTAAATAGTGAATAATTTTAGATATAAAAAAAATCAGCAAATTTAAGAGATAAAGAAAATGTTAAATATGCTATGATAGTGAAAAATGTAAGTTTCATAACAGACTTAATTTCAAATTACACTGAAGAGCCAAAACATTATGACCACCCCTACATTTTGCAAGGAACTCGCTTGGGCCCGGAATCATTGCGACTGGACCGTGGATCAGTGGGAGAGAGTTGCCTGGTTAGATGAATCATGGTTTTCATTCATGACGCCGATGGCTGTGTCAGGATATGCCGTCTTCCAGGTGAACAGTTGCTTCCTCAATGTACAGTAGGTCATACACAGGCCGGTGGTGGCGGTATTATGCTTTGAGGGGGGCCGTTCTCTTGGGCATCTCTGGGACCTGTGGCTGTGGTAGAGTAGACCATGAATGCTACAGGGTATCTGAACATCATTGCGGACCAGTTGCACCCTTACATGACCTCTGTTTTTCCAGCTGGAAATGGAATGTTCCAACAGCACAACGCCCCTTGTCACATGGCTAAAATTGTGTGGAATGGTTCCAGAAACATGATGCTGATTTCCAGTTAATGTCCTGTCCCCCTAACACATCGGATCTCAATCCGATAGAACATATTTGGGATGTCATGGGATGGCAGCTCAGAGTTCAAAGGC
>CM063505.1:68253748-68278748 GCA_032207245.1 Pardosa pseudoannulata | reverse complement strand
AATTTCTTTGTGGAAAACAAAATGATTATTCTTTGTTAAATTTATTATATGCATTTTATAGTCATTGGGGTTAAAGATTATGTGAATATTATTCTAGAAAATCACTTGTAAGTGAACATGTAAATAATATTATAGTTGCTCAAATTCATTACTTTCTCTCAAATAATATAATCTAAACAATGAAGCATCAAAAAGATTTCTTTATCATATCTCAAAGTTTAATTTCTACAATGTTGAAAGTAGGCTTCATAATCCTTAAAGTTATTGCATTATTTTCTGTTTTTTTGAATGATGATTTCTAAGCATGCAAACCTTCAAACACGAAAAGACCAGACTTTGTTTCGCAGGAATACATTCAATGCACACAACTATTTGAATCACTCGACTTTATAAAAGTCAACATTTCAGAGAGATTATTTCTAAAATATTAGATGCTTTCTTTATGGATGTTCAAGAGGAATTTTTTAAGCAAAAGTTTTGTTCCTAATTCTTTTCTGTTCAGCACTAAAGTTTTACGATTCTGTAGAAAATATAACATATGTTCTTCCTTTATCCGGTGAAATTATGTTGAAAAATATTATTGCTGTAAGGATTTCTTCTTTGCTTTTGTATTTCTATATTAAGTATCAGGTTAATTTAGCAGTCACCACTTTATGAGGGGCACTTTGCTGTAAGGTTTTGAAGTTTTGTATGTATAATTACTAAATGTAAAACATAATTAAAAAATGTATGCAATGACAAATGATAATTTCTGTTGGTAACGGTAGTTTTCTAAATGAATGACATATATAAATACACAGCTAAAGGTTAAAATAAAACAAGGAACTTTTACTTAAAAGATTAATTTACAGACAAGAATACAGATGTGTTATGACAAAATATTTCACAACAAACTTAAATAAACATTCTGGTAATACACTTACAGTTAAAAATATGCTTCTGTCAGTCAAAAATGTTTTTTGAATTTTTGATAAAATTTTTTTACTAGATGTAACAAAATGTTGTTATACGAAAGAAAAAGAAAAAAAGAATCAGAAGAAATTGTGTCAGCTATGTAATTAAAATATATTTCGTAAAGTGTTCTAAGAATCAAGTTTTAAGAAATAAGTAACACACATATTTGAATACACACACATATTTAAAATGAATTTTAATCCAATTGCGTATTTAGAGAGGTACACAAACGCCTATATCCCCTATATATATATATATATATATATATATATATATATATATATATATATATATATATATATATATATATATATATATATATGTGTGTGTGTACTTCCGATCTTATGTGTTACTAGAAAGGAAAATATTATTCCCATAGACATCCCGATTTAGAGATCTGCACCATTAAAATTAAAAATAAAAAAGTGTGTAAGAAAAGGGTAAAGGTATTCAGGGTAAAAATAAAATGGAGACAGAGAAAGCTGTAAAAAAAAGATGCGACTAGACACAAAAATGAAATAATATATAATCACATAACGACATATAATCTTAACAAACACTCTTTTCATTATGAACCTAGTTAAACTACTGTGCTAGCAAAATGACGGGATATTTAGGCGAGAATCTTTTGTAGATGCATCGTTTATCCCCAGGACAAATTTAATGAACTCTGGAGAGAAGCATTCTTGTGTTCTCTAATCGCTCACATCAACGATTATGTGCACAGGTACAAGTAAATTACATCCGTTAACAATGAAGTCAAAATAATAACCTTGAGGTAAGAAACGTACTAAATCGTTTTTAATACTACTAGTGAGGATTTATTTGTAGTATTTTTTACGTATGCAACAATGAATATATACGTAAAAAGTAAAATAACTGTTTAACTAAAAAGTTTTACCCAAAGGTAACTTGTATAGACTTTATGCCTTGGCAACGACACAAAAAGTATGAGATGTACAATATGTATAGACTATGTGTTCCACATGACCACCACCACATGGGATAACACACTGCGGGCGAGTCACACTCCTAATTTAAAAATGGTCTTCCGGTTCTTACACGATCCTCACACTTTCCGGTTTCCTCAAACCGCTGAACAAGCTTTATGAGGCCTATCACTGTTCAAGGCCCTTTTCGACTCCTGACATTCTTCTGAATTCGAAACTTACACAAGGCAACGGTCGCTGATTCCTGGTTGACGTAAAACAAATTCACCAATAAAGCTTAATTCTTCACACTCAGCATCCTTGTTTGCATACATGGTTTACAGCGGTGAACTGGTTGTGTATTTATATTAGCGCAAGTTCTAATAACAGTCTGATTTGCATATTTCACCGACGTCGCTCCTCGTACCAGCGCCATCTGTCGGCTGTTTTTGAATTACTGTTTTTCTGTTTAAAAAAATCAATGCCCCAGCGATACTAACCCTGCAAACCGTTTTTTATTTTGGTAATTTTTCCGGTTATTATGAATTTTTAAAGTTTATACGGACTTTTTGATCACCTTGTATATAAGAAATATTATTGAATTTAAAACAAAATATATACATATATATATACATATACATATATACATACATATATGTATATATATATATATATATATATATATGTATGTATACATATATATGTATATATATGTAATGAGACTGACTTCTCGATGGGGGATTGCAGTCATGGCCATAAAAATGATACCGTTTCAGCTAAAGACCTTTATTAAGACAACTTTGAAGGACGGGTTCCCACTTCATCATAGGGACAAACTGAAGGGTCAGCTAGCATGAAGTTCTATGTACAAGACACTTAACACCTGGGTCAACATCTGTGGGAAAATATCTCTAGAAAAATCTGTCTCCGCTATCGTGTATCTCCTTTTTATTTGGAAATTTCCTAAATTGTCCGCTAGGGCCATGTAGGTTTATAATTGGCCAGGCCCCTTCTCTGAGGGCGTAACCTGTAGCCCCAGTGGTCAATTTAGGTTAGGGGTTAAAAAGGGGAATGGAAAATGACGCGGGAATTTTTACCCTTGATTTAAGTTTTGAAAACCCCTGAGAATTTTCCTTATATATATATATATATATATATATTATATATATATATATATATATATATAGATTGAGAAGTTATTTTAAACTACATTTTTTTTCTTAAATTAGGAGCATTGTATGATGTACATAGTTAGTTAATGTGAGCAAGAGAGTTAAGTAATAAGCCTTGAACTAATAGTTGAGTAACAAAAAAATTACTGTGTCATTAAAGTAATAAATTAGAAGCGAGTGGTTTTGGAAAGATATGGGAGATTATGTTTTCGCTTTCATACAATAATATATTCACTATCTATAGTAGAGATTAAATAAGACATCTGTAAAATCAAAGCCTTACTTATTTGGACAGTTCATGGCAGTGAATATCTTTTAGGCTTTTTTTTGTTACTTTCATGTAACACTATATCCACAAGGTGCAGTAGAGATTGAATAAGACATCTGTAAAAGGAAAGTCTGACTTATTTGAACAGTTCATGACAGTGAATATCTTATAGGCTTTTTTTTTTGTTACTTCCATGTAACACTATATTAACAAGGCGCAGTAGAGATTGAATAAGACATCTGTAAAATCAGAGCCTTACTTATTTGAACAGTTCATGGCAGTGAATATCTTATAGGATTTATTTTGTTACTTCCATGTAACACTATATCCACAAGGTGCAGTAGAGATTGAATAAGACATCTGTAAAAGGAAAGTCTTATTTATTTTAACAGTTAGCGGAAAGAAATATCTAATACAATTTAATTTTTTTGCTTTCCTAAAAGTCCAGAGATCAAGATGCAGTAAAGATTGAATAAGACATCTGTAAAATTAAAACACTATTTATTTTAACAGCTCGTGAAAAAAAATATGTAATATTAGATACGAGTTGGGTTTTTTATAACATAACAGATTTTTTCGAAAGAATAAGAAATGATTTATGACCTATTTCAAATTTTTTAGAATGTCTTTGTACTTTCTAACATTCTAATATCGTAAAACAAGCTATATTTAACCCTTTATACCCTGAATTAATTTACCATCAACTTTCTTACTGCATTTTTGCATCATTAAATAAGTTTTAATCGACAATAATCATAGTAAAAAGAATTTTTACTGTATTTTAGTGGTTAATTTTGCAGCTGGTATTTTCTAGTACCAACATATATTTTTTGACTCTATGATAGAAAATAAAACATTAAATTATGAATAAAACAAATGAAATGCTTACCTGCGATGTATAGAAGTCTCTAAAAAATAATAGTACCAAATAATTGGTAATAAACCACTAAATTTACTCAATTGAACAACACTTGTATCAACTCTACCACTAAAAAATCTTCGAATGCAGCGCGATAATTATAAAATCCCTACTATGAGAATAAAAAGGATTCCTGATTGGTGCTGCCATTTCTTTTCTGCTGTAGGAACTGCATCGTTCATGTCCTTGTGAGTACCGTCAGGAAAATCGGCTTTATTAGGAATATAGGTGTTTGACTGAAGCTGTACTTATAAGTACCGTCAGTATGAAAAGGATTAACAATACGTCTATGGTTAACTGTGTATACTATGTCTTATAAAATAAAGTATTTTGTACAATTTCTTTGTGGAAAACAAAATGATTATTCCTTTGTTAAATTTATTATATGCATTTTATAGTCATTGGGGTTAAAGATTATGTGAATATTATTCTAGAAAATCACTTGTAAGTGAACATGTAAATAATATTATAGTTGCTCAAATTCATTACTTTCTCTCAAATAATATAATCTAAACAATGAAGCATCAAAAAGATTTCTTTATCATATCTCAAAGTTTAATTTCTACAATGTTGAAAGTAGGCTTCATAATCCTTAAAGTTATTGCATTATTTTCTGTTTTTTGAATGATGATTTCTAAGCATGCAAACCTTCAAACACGAAAAGACCAGACTTTGTTTCGCAGGAATACATTCAATGCACATAACTATTTGAATCACTCGACTTTATAAAAGTCAACATTTCAGAGAGATTATTTCTAAAATATTAGATGCTTTCTTTATGGATGTTCAAGAGGAATTTTTTAAGCAAAAGTTTTGTTCCTAATTCTTTTCTGTTCAGCACTAAAGTTTTACGATTCTGTAGAAAATATAACATATGTTCTTCCTTTATCCGGTGAAATTATGTTGAAAAATATTATTGCTGTAAGGATTTCTTCTTTGCTTTTGTATTTCTATATTAAGTATCAGGTTAATTTAGCAGTCACCACTTTATGAGGGGCACTTTGCTGTAAGGTTTTGAAGTTTTGTATGTATAATTACTAAATGTAAAACATAATTAAAAAATGTATGCAATGACAAATGATAATTTCTGTTGGTAACGGTAGTTTTCTAAATGAATGACATATATAAATACACAGCTAAAGGTTAAAATAAAACAAGGAACTTTTACTTAAAAGATTAATTACAGACAAGAATACAGATGTGTTATGACAAAATATTTCACAACAAACTTAAATAAACATTCTGGTAATACATTTACAGTTAAAAATATGCTTCTGTCAGTCAAAAATGTTTTTTGAATTTTTGATAAAATTTTTTTACTAGATGTAACAAAATGTTGTTCTACGAAAGAAAAAGAAAAAAAGAATCAGAAGAAATTGTGTCAGCTATGTAATTAAAATATATTTCGTAAAGTGTTCTAAGAATCAAGTTTTAAGAAATAAGTAACGCACATATTTGAATACACACACATATTTAAAATGAATTTTAATCCAATTGCGTATTTAGAGAGGTACGCAAGCGCCTATATCCCCTATATATATATATATAATATATATATATATATATATATATATATATATATATATATATATATATATATATATATATATATATATGTGTGTGTGTGTGTGTGTGTGTGTGTCTGTGTGTGTGTATATGTATGTATACATATATTATAGACATCTTTTAAACACTGCATTTCCCAATTAATTCATTCCAAGTTTATGTATAGATATGTATCTACCTATGCACATCTATATCTATATCTATCTTTATCTATATACATATGCGTATATCTATATATATGCGTATTTATCTATATATGCATATATGTCGGTAAACGATGTCTGAATGTGTAGGGTAATTTTCGGTACTGTGTTCACGGGTTCGAAATCCACTGCTGTTGGCATGGATGTTAGAAGCAGTTCGGAATCGGCTTTAAGCAGTAGATCCTTTCTTATTAGCTGTTTTTTACCAGAAAAGTAGACTATAGTTCTCTGACCTGCAGATATATATATGCATATTGCATACTAATTCTATATATATTTATATCTGTCTACACATATTGTATATATGTGTATGTGTACGTATGTATATATTACACATAATTTTTAAACATTGCATGTCTTATTTAAATCCTTAAATATTTATTAAAAAAATTGCATTCATTTTGAAGAATAATTTGAATATGCGTTGAAACACTTGCCTGATCTGTATATTCCAAGCAATTAAAAACCTTTGAGCAGTTTAGAGTGAAATTAAAATCGTCAAATTGCCGCTTGCCTTAGCAAATTCTAGTGTTTTTTAACTTTATTTTTTATAGTGAATTAATTAATTTCACTCCTTTCTTGTTTCCATTTTAACTTACTTTTTTTATCAGAAGATATCTTACGAAATGTCTCAGCTTGTATTGGGGTTAATTAAACAAAAAATAAAATTTTCGAGTAGAATAAAGAAGAGATATCGTGAATTAAACGGATATGAAGAAAGGAGTGCTTGAATTGATCTTTGATGATGACATTATTCGGTTATAGCATGATATCATACGCCATATGTTTGAACACCTGAGTAGTTATAAATATTTTTTTTATTTTATTCAAAATAAATAATACAGTTAACATTCTTCTCATAACGAATCATTAGAATTTAATATATTTTTGATTAGAAATCATTCTCAAGTCAAGGGAGTCCAGGAACGAAAATCCTATAAAACTTGGCTTTATTTATTTGCTCTTAGCTTTTATATCATTACACAATTTTTTAAAATAAAATTACCTTTTAAAACTGAAATTACATTTTAACTAAAATATTTACAAGAAAATTCTCATTAGTTTGAATCGGGGTTGAGGACAGAAAAATTCAGATTAGAATAAAAATAAGGGTAACATTTTGAATGACATTGATATAGAGGAAGCTGTGCGTGTATCGACCCTTGATAGTGGAATTATTATTTTACAGCATGATATCCTAAGGAATGTGTTTGAACAGTTAAATCGTAATTTTAAAGTAGAAGAAATTTTATTCTGGTCCAAGTCAATGGATTTTTGTACATGCGGTTCAGAACTAATTGTTAAAGCGTCAAAAAGCAAAAAATTTAATTTTTTTTACCAGAAATTAGTCTTTAATCAAAGGGATCCAAAGGGTTAATTCATATAACAGTACACTCTATTTTTTAACTTCAATAAAATTAAAATATTTTAAAATAAAATTTTCCTTCCAAATAAAAATTTCTCATTATTTTGAATTGGGTTTTATTAAACAGGGTATAAAACTACTCATTAGAATAAAAAGAAAAGAAACATCGTGAATCAAACTGATATGTAGGAAACAGTGCGTGTATCTATCTTTGACAGTGATTTTATTAATGTTTAGTATGATATCTTAAGGAATGTGTTTTATGAACAGCTGCTGCATCGTAATTTAAAAACAGGAATATTTTTTTCTATTCAAACTCAATAATGTGATTGAACATGTGGTTTGAGTACACTGTATATTTTTTTTACTTCAATAAAATTACAATATTTTAAATTAAAATTTTCCTTTCAAATCGAAATCAATTTAAAAAAAAAAAGATTTTCCACAAAATTTCTCATTATTTTGAATTGGGGTTTATTAAACAGGATAGAAAAGAACTGATTAGAATAAAAAGAAAAGAAACATCGTGAATTAAACGGATATGTAGGAAGAAGTGCGTGTATCGATCTTTGACAGTGACAATATTAATTTTATCATGATATCTTATGGAACGTGTTTGATGTACAGCTGCTGAATCGTAAACTAAAACCAGGAGTATTTTTTTCTGTTCAAAGTCAATAATGCATTGAACATGCGGTTCAGAACTAATTATTAGATAGTTAACAAGAAAAAAATTGAGATTTTTTTTTACCACAAATTAGTTTCTAATCAACGGAATCCAGGCGGGAAATTCCTATAAGAGTACAATATTTTTTTTTTACTTCAATAAAATTACAATATTTTAAAATAAAATTTTCCTTCCAAATCGAAATTATTTTTTAATAAAATGATCTTCCAAGAAATTTCTCATGATTTTGAATTGGGGTTTATTAAACAAAGTAAAAAATACTGATCAGAATAAAAAGAAGAGAAACATCGGGAATTAAACGGATATGTAGGAAGCAGTGCGTGTATCGATCTTTGACAGGGACATTATTAATGTTTAGCATGATATCTTAAGGAATGTGTTTGATGAACAGCTGCTGCATCGTAATTTAAAACCAGGAGTACTTTTTCTGTTCAATGTCAATAATGTGATGAAAAGGCTATTCAGAACTAATTATTAGAGCGTCAACAAGAAACAAATTTTGAGATTTTTTTTACCAGAAATTAATCTTTAATCAACGCAGTTCAGGAGAAAAGTTAACATAACAGTACACTATATTTTTTTAACTTAAATAAATTACAATATTTAAAATAAATTTTCTTTCCAAATCGAAATTACTTTTTAATAAAAAGATATTCCGCGAAATTTCTCCAAATTTTGAATTGGAGTTTATTAAACATAGTAGAAAACTACTGATTAGAATAAAAAGAAGACAAACATCATAAATTAATCGTATATATAGGAAGCAGTGCATGTACTGATCTTTGACAGTGATATTATTAATTTTTATCGTGATAGCTTAAGGAATGTATTTGATGAACAGCTGCTGCGTCGTAATTTAAAACCAGGAATTTTTTTCTCTTCAAAATCAATAATGTGATTGAACATGCTATTCAGAACTAATTATTAGAGCGTTAAAAAAACAAAAAATTGAGATATTTTTTAACCAGAAATTAGTCTCTAATCAACGGAATCCAGAAGTTAAATTCCTATAAGAGTACAATATACTTTTTTTAACTTCAATAAAATTAAAATATTTTAAATTAAAATTTTCCTTTCAAATTGGAATCAATTTTAATAAAAAGATTTTAAACAAAATTTCTCATTATTTTGAATTGGGGTTTATTAAACAGGATAGAAAAGAACTGATTAGAATAAAAAGAAAAGAAACATCGTGAATTAAACGGATATGTAGGAAGAAGTGCGTGTATCGATCTTTGACAGTGACAATATTAATTTTATCATGATATCTTATGGAACTTGTTTGATGTACAGCTGCTGAATCGTAAACTAAAACCAGGAGTATTTTTTTCTGTTCAAAGTCAGTAATGCATTGAACATGCGGTTCAGAACTAATTATTAGATAGTTAACAAGAAAAAAATTGAGATTTTTTTTTACCACAAATTAGTCTCTAATCAACGGAATCCAGGCGGGAAATTCCTATAAGAGTACACTGTATATTTTTTTTACTTCAATAAAATTACAATATTTTAAAATAAAATTTTCCTTCCAAATCGAAATTACTTTTTAATAAAATGATCTTCCATGAAATTTTTCATGATTTTGAATTGGGGTTTATTAAACAGAGTAAAAACTACTGATTAGAATAAAAAGAAGAGAAACATAGTGAATTAAACGGATATGTAGGAAGCAGTTCGTGTATCGATCTTTGACAATGACATTATTAATTTTATCATGATATCTTAAGGAACGTGTTTAATGAACAGCTGCTGCATCGTAATTTAAAACCAGGAGTACTTTTTCTGTTCAATGTCAATAATGTGATTAAAGGCTATTCAGAACTAATTATTAGAGCGTCAACAAGAAAAAAGTTTGAGATTTTTTTTACCAGAAATTAATCTTTAATCAATGCAGTTCAGGAGAAAAGTTAACATAACAGTACACTATATTTTTTTAACTTAAATAAATTACAATATTTAAAATAAATTTTCTTTCCAAATCGAAATTACTTTTTAATAAAAAGATATTCCGCGAAATTTCTCCAAATTTTGAATTGGAGTTTATTAAACATAGTAGAAAACTACTGATTAGAATAAAAAGAAGACAAACATCATAAATTTATCGTATATATAGGAAGCAGTGCATGTACTGATCTTTGACAGTGATATTATTAATTTTTATCGTGATAGCTTAAGGAATGTATTTGATGAACAGCTGCTGCGTCGTAATTTAAAACCAGGAATTTTTTTCTCTTCAAAATCAATAATGTGATTGAACATGCTGTTCAGAACTAATTATTAGAGCGTTAAAAAAACAAAAAAATGAGATATTTTTTAACCAGAAATTAGTCTCTAATCAACGGAATCCAGAAGTTAAATTCCTATAAGAGTACAATATACTTTTTTTTAACTTCAATAAAATTAAAATATTTTAAATTAAAATTTTCCTTTCAAATTGGAATCAATTTTAATAAAAAGATTTTAAACAAAATTTCTCATTATTTTGAATTGGGGTTTATTAAACAGGATAGAAAAGAACTGATTAGAATAAAAAGAAAAGAAACATCGTGAATTAAACGGATATGTAGGAAGAAGTGCGTGTATCGATCTTTGACAGTGACAATATTAATTTTATCTTGATATCTTATGGAACGTGTTTGATGTACAGCTGCTGCATCGTAAACTAAAACCAGGAGTATTTTTTTCTGTTCAAAGTCAGTAATGCATTGAACATGCGGTTCAGAACTAATTATTAGATAGTTAACAAGAAAAAAATTGAGATTTTTTTTTACCACAAATTAGTCTCTAATCAACGGAATCCAGGCGGGAAATTCCTATAAGAGTACACTGTATATTTTTTTTACTTCAATAAAATTACAATATTTTAAAATAAAATTTTCCTTCCAAATCGAAATTACTTTTTAATAAAATGATCTTCCATGAAATTTTTCATGATTTTGAATTGGGGTTTATTAAACAGAGTAAAAACTACTGATTAGATTAAAAAAGAAGAGAAACATAGTGAATTAAACGGATATGTAGGAAGCAGTTCGTGTATCGATCTTTGACAATGACATTATTAATTTTATCATGATATCTTAAGGAACGTGTTTAATGAACAGCTGCTGCAACGTAATTTAAAACCAGGAGTACTTTTTCTGTTCAATGTCAATAATGTGATTAAAGGCTATTCAGAACTAATTATTAGAGCGTCAACAAGAAAAAAGTTTGAGATTTTTTTTTTTACCAGAAATTAATCTTTAATCAATGCAGTTCAGGAGAAAAGTTAACATAACAGTACACTATATTTTTTTAACTTAAATAAATTACAATATTTAAAATAAATTTTCTTTCCAAATCGAAATTACTTTTTAATAAAAAGATATTCCGCGAAATTTCTCCAAATTTTGAATTGGAGTTTATTAAACATAGTAGAAAACTACTGATTAGAATAAAAAGAAGACAAACATCATAAATTAATCGTATATATAGGAAGCAGTGCATGTACTG
Source organism: Pardosa pseudoannulata (assembly GCA_032207245.1). Lineage (NCBI taxonomy): Eukaryota > Metazoa > Arthropoda > Arachnida > Araneae > Lycosidae > Pardosa > Pardosa pseudoannulata. The sequence goes on along the minus strand of CM063505.1, from coordinate 68,267,194 downwards.
ATCTTTGACAGTGATATTATTAATTTTTATCGTGATAGCTTAAGGAATGTATTTGATGAACAGCTGCTGCGTCGTAATTTAAAACCAGGAATTTTTTTCTCTTCAAAATCAATAATGTGATTGAACATGCTATTCAGAACTAATTATTAGAGCGTTAAAAAAACAAAAAATTGAGATATTTTTTAACCAGAAATTAGTCTCTAATCAACGGAATCCAGAAGTTAAATTCCTATAAGAGTACAATATACTTTTTTTAACTTCAATAAAATTAAAATATTTTAAATTAAAATTTTCCTTTCAAATTGGAATCAATTTTAATAAAAAGATTTTAAACAAAATTTCTCATTATTTTGAATTGGGGTTTATTAAACAGGATAGAAAAGAACTGATTAGAATAAAAAGAAAAGAAACATCGTGAATTAAACGGATATGTAGGAAGAAGTGCGTGTATCGATCTTTGACAGTGACAATATTAATTTTATCTTGATATCTTATGGAACGTGTTTGATGTACAGCTGCTGCATCGTAATTTAAAACCAGGAGTATTTTTTCTGTTCAAAGTCAATAATGCGTTGAAAATGCGGTTCAGAACTAATTATTAGATAGTTAACATGAAAGAAACTGAGATTTTTTTTTACCACAAATTAGTCTCCAATCAACGGAATCTAGAGTAGGGTGGGAATTCCTACAGCAGTACACTAGATATTTTTGACTTCAATAAAATTACAATATTTTAAAATACATTTTTCTTTTCAAATCGAAATTATTTTTTAATAAAAAGATTTTCCATGAAATTTCTCATTATTTTGAATTGGGGTTTATTAAACGGGGTATAAAACTATTGATTAGAAGATAAAAAGGAGAAACATCGTGAATTAAACGGATAAATAGGAAGAAGTGCGTGTATCGATCTTTGACAGTGACATTATTAATTTTATCATGATATCTTACGGAACGTGTTTGATGAACAGCTGCTGCATCGTAATTTAAAACCAGGAGTATTTTTTTCTGATTAAAGTCAATAATGTGATTGAACATGTGGGTCAGAACTAATTATTCGAGCGTCAATAAGTAAAAAATTTCGATTTGTTTTGCCAGAAATTAGTCTCCAGGGATCCAGGGGGTAATTTCTATAGCAGTACACTAGATTGTTTTAACTTCAATGAAATTACAATATTTTAAAATAAAATGTTCTTTTCAAATCGAAATTAATTTTTAATAAAAAGATATTCCATGAAATTTCTCTATTATTTTGGATTGAGTTTTATTAAACAGGGTAAAAACTATTGATTAGAAAAAAAAGAAGAGAAACATCGCGATTTAAACGAATATGTAAGAAACAGTGAGTGTATAGTTAGTTCTTTAAGAGTTGCATTATTAATTTTTAGAATCTTAAGGAACGTGTTTGATGAACAGCTGCTGCATCATAATTTAAAACCAGGAATATATTTTTCTTTTCAAACTCAATAATGCTTTGAACATGCGGTTCAGAACTAATTATTAGATATTCAACAAGCAAGAAATTGAGATTTGTTTTACCAGAAATTAGTCTCCAATCAACGGAGTACTGGGGGAAAATTTCTATAAGAGTCTATATTTTTTTAACTTCAATAAAATTATTATATTTTAAAATAAAATTTTTATTTGAAATCGAAATATTGGAAGCAGCATATGTATCGATCTTTGACAGTGACATTATTAGTCTTTAGCATCGTATCTTAAGGAATGTGACGAACAGCTGCTACGTCGTTATTTAAAATATTTTTTAGGAATTAGGAATTATTAGGAATTATTATTAGGAACATCTTTTTTGTTCAAAGTCAATAAAGTGATTGAACATGCGGTTCACAACTAATTATGAGAGCGTCATCAAGCAAAGAAATTTAAGCATTTTTGACCAGAAAGTGGTATCAAATAAAAGGAGTTCGAAGTATAAAATCATATAACACTACACAATATTTTATAACTACAAATTCATTTAAATTTTTTAAAATATAATTTTCCTTTCAAATCGAAATTACTTTTAAATGGAAAGATTTTCCATGAAATTTTTTTATTATTTTTTTTATCAGTGTTTATTAAACAGGTCAGAAAAACTTTGATTAGAATACAAAGGAGAGAAATATCGTGAATTGAACGGAAATGAAGTATTAATATGAAGTAAAGAATGCTTGTATTGATTTTTGAAAGTCACATTATTAGCTTTTAGCATGATACTCTAGGCCATATGTTTGAACAGCTGCATCGTAATTTAAAACGAGAAAAAAGTTTGCTTTGTTTAAAGTTAATAATGGAAATTAAAATGTGGTTCAGAGCCAGTCATTAGAATATTAATAAACAAATATTAAGATATATAGAAATCATTCTTATATAAAGGGAGTTCAAGGATACAAAACCAAAATAGTATACTATGTTTATTTAATTTTAGATTCAGTAATAAACAATGTATTTTAATTAAAATTTTCTTTCCAAATAAAAACTACTATTTAAAAGACTTTCCATAAAATTTCTCTTTAGTTTGAATTGGGGTTGATTTAACAGAGCAGAAAAGTTCTTATGAGAATAAAAAGGAGAAAAAGATCTTGAATAAAATGGATATGAAGGAAGGAGTGCGTGTATTGGTCTTTGACAGTGACATTATAAGGTTACAGCATGATATCCTAGACCACATGTTTGAACAGCTGCATCGTAATTTAAAAGGAGAAAAACAGTTGATTTATTTAAATTTAATAATGTCAGTTAACATATGGTTAAATCATTCATAATTCCCTGAACAAAAAAAAAAAATGATATGATTGATGGCAGAACGGTTAGGATGCTGACCTTCGGAACCGAATTTTATGGGTTCGAATCCCACAGTGGCATGGATGCTAGTAGCCTTTCGGACTCGGCTTTAAGCAGTAGGTCTCGATATCATTAGTCCTAGTGTTGCAAACAGTAGACCATAGCACTCCAAACCAAGCGAAACAAAAAAAATAAATAAAAATGTAAGATGTTTTGACTAGATATCATTCTTTAATCAAGTTATTCCAGGACAAAAATATTAAAAACAGTAAACTATATTTAGTTATTTTTAGATTCAATTATAAAACAATATTTTTAAATAAAAATATCTTTCCAATTCAGAATTACTTTTTAGTTAACACTAGATTTACGAATGTTGATCATATACCTATTTTTACTGAAGTGAGCCTATTTGACTGATACAAGAAAATTGAAGTTTTTTGCTTAGAAAATAGTTCCAAATTAATTTAAATAAAATGTTTATAATCAAAAAAGTCATGGAAAACATTTTTTACGCATAAAATCTGTTTTTGAAACACATTTTTGGCAAACATTTCTATTATATTTAACACAATGGTTTCTACATCTGTTTCTTTTGCTTGATTGTTGAACTTGACAATTCTTCGGTGCTACAGTAGCATGAATTTCTGTGTTTGGAATGGTAGTGTTCTCGACTTCTTCTCTGTGTTTACTTTATACTATACTTTATATACTTTATACTTTATATTTACTTTATACTATATTTATTACTATATTTATTTATTTTCATATACATTCTATGAGTCAAATTGGCTCACAACCTTGAAAATAGATATACCACATTTGATAATGTGAAATGAAGGGGTCTGCGGGGAAAAGGAATGAAAGTTTACATATATTTTATTGCTTAACTAAAAACCAATGTATGTTTTTGAAAAGTGATGTGAAAGTTTTATATATATATAGTGATCAAATTTTTAAGGAGTCAAATTCGTTCGGTTGGTAAATCTAGTGTTAACAGATTTTCTATGAAATTTCTCATTAGTTTGAATTAGGGTTTATTAAAAAGGGGCAGACACTGCTGGTAGGAATAAAAAGGAGTGAAAAATCGTGAATAAACGGAAATGAAGGAAGAAGTGTGTGTATTGATTTTTGACAGTGATATTAGTTTATAGTTTGATACCCAAAGCAATGTGTTTGGACAGCTGAGTCGTAACTTAAAACCAGAAGAAATTTTATTCTGTTCGAAGTGAATAATGTGTTTGAACAAATAGTTCAGAGTTAATTAATGCAGCATAGACAAGAAACAAATTGAGCAATGTTTGACTCGAAATCATTCTCTAATACAGGGAGTCCATCCAATAACAGTATGCAAATTCTTTTAGCTTCAATACTATTACCGCATTTTTTTGTAGATAGAATTCTCATTCCAGATGAAAAGTACTATTTAATTAAAAGATTTTCGAAGTAACTTATAATAAGTTTTCATTGGGGTTTGTTAAACAAGACAGAAAACTTTTGATTAGAATAGTTAAAGAAAGAAAAACCGTGAATTAAATGAATATGATGTGCATTGGTCTTCCACAATGACATTATTATGTCATAATATAATACCCTAGGCAATGTGTTGAACAGCTGCGTTGTAACTTAAAACTAAAAGAAATTTTACTCTATTCGAAATCAATAATGTGGTTAAACATGCGGTTAAAAAAAAATTCTTTGAGTATCTTGGAGATTTTTGGATAGAAATTTTTCTGTAATCAAGTGGGTTTGAGACAGAAAGTCCTTTAAAATGTAGTATTTTTACTTTTTTAGCTAAAAAAAATCAAGTTTTCTCACCAAATTGAAAGTACCTTTGAATTAAAAAATATTCCCATGAAATTTCTCTTTAGTTAGATTTTGAGTTTATTAACAAACATTAACATTTCTGATTGAATAAGAAAATCTGCTGTGGCCAACACGTGACTCTACTGTAAGCATATTTAATTACGCACATTTTAAAAATTTTGATTGATAAAATAATCAATGGCATATTCCTTGAAGATTCAAATTAGTTTCGTTTCTCAAGGCAAGAAATTTCTCTAAACAGAGTGCAAGTATTGCCATCTGGTGCCGAGCAGGGGCATTAATATTTGTAACATTGAGACTTTTTTGTTCTATAGATATTTTGTAATAAAGGATTATAATATTTTCTTTACTTTGAACTAAAAATTAATAAAACTATAAAATTTAAAACTTTTCATTGCAAAATAATATATTTTAATATTTGATTTTTAAAAAACGTTGTTACAACTAGTTGTAACAATAAGATTTTTTCAACTGCAGTAGAATACATCGATATCTTTTTATTGTATAGTTATAGACCGGTAGCATTAATGTCCGTTCTGTTGAGATTTTTTGTTATGTAAAGTACAGATTGCAATAAAAAATTAGGTTTACAGCTGGATGTTACAGCAATTCTTCAAGCAAAGTTTCCGAACTGTACGGTTAATCGTTTGTGAGTTATGACAGATACATACATACGTACCGACGTCACAATGAAACTAGCCAAACAATATTCAGGTTTAGTCAAAATCGATATTTAAAGTCTCAACGTCTTTGTAAGTAGGTACGTTCATAACACTTGTCAGAATCGTTCAGGCATGGTCTCTATGGAAATTTCTTTTGAAATCTGAAGGCAAAAAGTTCTCAGGATTGCGGTGCTTTCTTTATTTGTACAAGGGTATTAAAAGAGAAAAATATGAAAGATGGAGTGTGTATATCCATTCATGACAGTGACATTATTCGATTATAACATTACACATTTGGGAAAATGTTTGACAATTTACTCAAAGCCAGTGGAAATTTATCTCTGTTCAGTGTCAAAAATGTGAGAGATGCGTTTCAGATTTAGAGCCAGTCATTAGAGAATTAACAAGAAAAATGCTTGGAGCATATCATGTTTTAAATAGAAGGGTTCGAGATACAATTTTTTTTTAAAGTAAGACATTAAATTTTTAAACTTAAGAAATATTACAAAGTTTTTAAATGAAAATTATCTTATTTGTTTGAAATTACCTTTCTTAACACATTGTATGCGGGACGTAAATTAAAATTAAAAATTAGGATGTTAATTAAAATTAAAAATTAGGATATAATTAAAAACTAAATTAAATTAAATTAAATTAAAAAAACAAATAATTTAGTTTTCTAGCTTAATATTAAACAGGTTTAAACATAAAACTACAAACTGTACGTTTCTACGATAATGACATAAGTATTACTTTTTTATTTGTCCATATCGCGTCTTCTACCCTTAGTGAAACTTTAATTATCTCAAAAGAATTTTTTTTCTAGGATTAGAAATGTTAAATTGATATATATCAAATTCTATTAAAGTTACGTGCTTGAAAGTTTGTACAGACTTTTTTGTAGAAATATAAATTATGTTTAAAATACTATTGATTCTTAATAAAGGGTTTTTACTTTAATAATTGGGAAAACTTGCAAAAAATGTTTTGACAAACTTTGAAGACAAAATAATTTAAAGTAATACAAAGTGCTTCTTTCTACAGTAATGGCATAAACATATATAACTTTTTTATGTGTTACGCTGACTATGCAGGCCACACCGTCTACCATTATTTAAACTTCGATTATCTCAGAATGATTTTCTTTCAGGAAGTGGCAGCTTTAAATTGATATATATCAAATTCTATTCATATTACGTGCCGGAATTTTTGTACAGACATTTTTTGGTTTATTTTAAGTTTAAAAAATTACTGACTCCACACAAAAGGATTTTTTTTTATTTTAATCATTTAAAAAGTTTCTTGCAATATTTTGCAAACCATGATGACAAATTAATTTTAAAACTTTTCTTTACACAAATAGGAATGCAACGGAAACTGATATTTGTTTGAGATTTACAGAATTACGTAAGAAGTCTAAATTTTTAAATTTACGATTTAAAAATAAAACATAAAAACTTTGAAGAATTGAAAATTTGAAGTTTTACCTAAGATTACATTTAATAAAAATATAATAAAAATATAATAAAAATTGCGCATTTACAAACTATTTGAAACCTACTTAGAGTTGTAAGAGGAAATTTTATGAATTATTGCCTAGTAGTGCTGCTAGAAATAGAGATGTGTTGGTTGTTAATAATTTAATCAATATTTTGATACACAAGTGTTAGACCTAAACGCATACTGAAAGCTCATTTTGTATGGTTTTGAGTTTTCCTGCCAGACTAATGATTTTAAAATCTTGGAATTAAGACAGTGACTTACCTGGTCGTTTAATGTATAGCCCGGGAATAGAGTAAAATGAATTTATATACACAGTGTACGTGATAAAAACTGTATTATATTATGTAATGTTTAGAAAACATTATATTTGGTTCATTATGATTAGGAGGACATAGGAAGAAAAGTTTACAGAAGATACCGAAAGAGGGAGTTCACAAGTCATACTGAGAAGAAACCAGGCTCTAATTAAAACGCCTGGCAGGAAATGATTACGTTAATGGTTAACAGTTCTTCAAGAATGGTGAATCCACAACTGTGGTATTAGATAGAGTTTAACATGGAAAAAGGTCTAAAGACGTAAAAAATCAGATTTTCTTTAATGGGATATACATTTTATTGTAGCCTTCATACTATGGCGAATTGTTCACCACTTCCTGATGGTGATTTTGAACGATGATTCACGGGTTACATACACACGCTGGGCCACTAAATGAGCCTAGCGCATGAATTCATCTTTGGGTCTTCTGCGCACTTTAGTTGAACATCTGGCTGCATCTGATCTATGGAGAAAAATCGCTTCCAAAGCCATCGTCTACCACCATCGACTCGACAAGCCAAACCTCCTTCAGAGTGGTAATGGTTTGCAGTGGACCATAGTGTGGAAGGGATTTAAGACGTTGTTTTGAAGAACCGGAGAGTTTGGAGGATCACTCACGAAGTGTCAGACCTTCCCTGTGCTTGGCCTGATATGACATCTAAGTATGATGCGTGAGCGCCTTGTTTCAGTTTCTTTTGGAAACATTTTTTTTACATGGAAAAAATTCAATGTTCTTCTGATCATATTGACTCAAACAGAAGAAAAATTCCAAGAAATACTCCTTGTACTAAGAGTTTTTGAACTTTGCAAGTATTTATGACGCACCCATTATATTACCCGGACTTATTAAGCCCGAATTATCATAAATTTTATGAGTACTTCTCATAACTATTTAGATGATGTATTTTTAAATAGTACACAAATACAGGACTTTATATTCTCTATGCCTCATAAAATTAAACCTAAATTCTGAATATTTTCAGTCCATACATAAATGTTCACGTATGGATTTTCATAGATGAATTATATTTGAAAATAACTCAAGGAATTTATTTTTATCCTGCTAAAGATGCTATATAGCATTGGAAATTAACACTATTAATTTGATTTTTCTTCCATTTTTTTAAAAAACATATTAAATAACATGCTGGATGATACTGTAATTAAAATAGCAGAAAGAGTGCAAGAGAATTAAATATCCATTATGCATGAGGGAAAATCATCAGAAAAGCAAACACGTTTCGTTGACTAAATTACCGAGTATAGTGCGGTCTGGATATTTGAGACACCTGCATAAAATGGAGATGAACAATTGTGAAAAATAAAGTTTCTGAATTACTTTTTACTTTTCTCGAATTTGTTCAAATATTTTGGCTTTTCGCCACTGAAAACACCCCTTAATATATTCCTGCGCAGCACTTTCAAAAGAATGATTTGTTAATGTAAAAGATAATGCCACTTGAATACACTGATATATTCGTGTGTGAGTTTTAGCAAAATTATTTTACAGCGTATTAAATGATTATATTTTTAATGTAATGTGCTAAGGACCTAGCCTTCAATCTGGGTATACATAATTAATGATGTTACGTAAACTATTGAAAACACTTTTGTGGACTATTTTAATTTCAAATATACTATGAAGAATGCTATATTCGTAATATTTTGCGATTTATCCTTGTACTCGGCTAAATGAAAATCAGCCGGTTTTGTATAATATAGTCACTTTCGATTGTCATTATGCTGTTTATGAAACAAGGTAAATGTCCAACCTAAGTAAATGTTCAGCAGAAAGAAGATGTGAAATAATTTTCATAATAAGGACATCAAAATTTGATGTTACGCCCACTAAACCTTCAATTAGGCAGTTGGTTTGGAGGAATTTTCATTGTATTTCGCTATTAAATGGGATGTATTTTCTTTCTTTACTGTATCACTATTTAGTAATCATTTGAAAATATATTGTAAGCAAATTTATTTTATCTTAAAATAAATTTCTGGTTACTAATAATGTTGTTGTAACTAATGCTACTTAGATGAAGAAAGGTCGTGATTTGAAAGGTACTTAAATTAAAGCGGAGAGTTACTCTTTCGTTTTGATAGAACGACTTTGAGCTCCAAGTTTCTGCCCTTAATTTGGAAGCAAGAACCAAGAAGAAGTTAAGCAGTTAAGAGCTATCTTAATGAACTTGGAGGGCAGTACTTCCAAGAATTTACTTTACTTGCCCTTATCTTAAAATTATCTTAAAATAAATTTCTGATTACTAATATTGTTGTTGTAACTAATGCTACTTGGATGAACAAAGGTCACCATTTGAGAAGTACTTAATTTAAAGCGAAGAGTTACTCTTTCGTTTTGATAGAATGACTTTCCAAGTTGGTCCTCTTAATTTGGAAGCAAGGACCAAGCAGAAGTTAAGCAGTAAAGAGATATCTTCTGAACTTCGAGGGCAGTTCTTCCAAAAAATTACTTTACTTGCCCAAGTTATCTACCGTTAGTGACCACTATAAACTGGTTACTAGTTACGAATTTACAAACCTGTTATTTTCACCCAGCAAATTGCAACAATAACATTTCACGTACCGTCATTTGTCGTCGACCGCAGTGTTAATATCCATTCAAATTTCATATCACATGGTAGGACAGCCTGAAGGCTTTTTTTAAATTTGAAAGTGACCGTGTGGTAGTATCAAAGAATTTTTGTCCAAGATTTGACAACTGTAGGGAAAATCGTAAAACGAGTGTATTTATAAAAAGGGAAGATTCTTTTATAAGTATAGATTTTATTTGTTAGGCGAAACTCTTCTCTGATACTAAAATATAAATTATTGATATCCAAAGATCGTTTAAATGTTGTTATTTGAAAATTCTAGGTACAATTAATTGTTTTAAAAAAACTTTTTTTTATTTATTATAAAAGTTCATTTAAATTAGTTTCACATAATTAAAAAATTATTTAATACGGTAGATTTATATTTCTAATAATCACATAAACATTTGTAAATTTATATATGAATGTTTTTAAATGGGAGAAAAACTTAATGGCTATATTTTACTACTGAATCTATAACTCTATGTTGGTACTAAAATATGATTTATTAATAGCAAAATGTGTTTAAAGTTTCATAATCAGAAATCCTGATAGAATGAAGTATTCTAAGAATGTATTTGTGCTATCTTAGAAATTACATATAAATTAAATTCAGACACTTAATTTAGTAAACCAATCTTAAAATGGGTGATGGACAGTCAAAGTATTAAAAGTTATCTCTCCCCTTAAGTCATTTATTTGACAGAAGTTTATAGCCATTTTATTAGTACCAATATTTAACTTTAGTCTTCGTTTTCTGAAGTTAAAATTAATGTTCACTGTTTGCTTCTCTCTGAAGCAGAATCATATATTTAGAGAAAGCGGAAATAAACGTAAAATAACAAAATGTGTTTTCCTGTTAAAGGAAAATCGAGATAGCGCTCAAATCTACGAGCAAGATAATAATGTTGCCGTAACACGATAACTAATAAATATTTTACTAGTTTCTTTTCCGAAGCAAGACTACAGAAAGTCGTAGTTACAGTAGCATTCTCGGAGCAGAATATTCTAAAGGAACCAATGCTCAAGAATTAAAATTTTAGAGAGGCAATGATGATCTTTTAATTTCAAGTTTTAATGCATTTAGTTCTGCTACAAATGCGGCATGACATGTAATTTAAAATGCGAAAGAAAAAGATTTTCAGAATATAAATTCGTTTAAAACTTTTGTTGAAATTTTATTATCCCTCTTTTATTTCTCCTAGGTTAAAGATCACGTTCGATAATAACTAGCTTCATTATAAATTATTATAACTTTACATTGCTTTCACGTTTCACCAGAATGACTCAACTGAAGTTTTAGATTTCTTTTGAAGAAAAAACACTTTATTTCCTCGATATGACGTAATTCAATATTTTAAATTTGACAAGGCAACTAACGCAAGCAATATAAGTTCGGAAAAGTTCTAAGATGTGTTATCTTCCCAATATTTCTTGAAAATGTGAAGGTATTTATTCATTTTTGTGTTTATATTTAAATAATGTAGAAGTTTCTTGAAATATAAATTTTCCAGCATATATGAAAGTTGAAATTTGTTTCAGTAGAGTTTTTGCAGAATCAAACTTTCAATGATTTGGTTTAGTCAATAGTCATATAATAGTAAGTTTATTTTCATCACACGAGAGCAAATAAGACCCTGACCTATGACCGTTAGTGTAAACCAATATTTAAGAACACCCATTCTTATGCAGGGATTTACGACAGGCAATTCACGATTTCCAGCACCAAAAGGTATCATCCCATTTATTCGGACAGAATCAGATAAAGAATGCTATACCTATAGGAGGGTCACTCTGAAATTTTTGAGATACAACTAAGTTTTTAAAGTTATAGAAGTTAAAGAATAGAAGAAAGTTAAAGAATAGATGAAAAAATTCATTTATAGCAACATCAATCTCTTTTTGTGAATGAAAACGACAACCACGTAAGTTATTTTTTAGATTAAAGAATAACCAAATGTTACACATAGCTAGATAAGGTGAATACGGCAGATGCTTTATCACTTTAATTTGTTTTTGTCTAAGAAACTCAACTGTTAATCCGGCTGTATGTGAAGATCCATTGTTATGATGAATCATTAGTCCCCTAACATTCCATTCTTGTAGAATTTGTGGAAGATATTTAGTGGTATACCAGTTTGTTGTTATTGTTTTCTGTCCTTCCAACTTGTTGGCTTTGACCAATCTCGTACTTCTGGAGAAAACGGCATACGTCACTTTTTTCAGTGCGCGTTGTCTTTTCACCATTGTCGGAGTGGGATCATCTTCAAAGACCCATGCTTTGCTTTCTTGACGCGTTAGAACGTCAAAAAACGGTATGTACGTTTCATCACCCGTTGCAGTTTTAGAAATGAAACGGTGGCCACCATCATTTAGCAATTTAAGATTTTCTTTACTGGTTCTGACACTCTCCCCTTTTGGGTGCTCATTTAGATTATGGAGTTATGGGGAAAACTACTTTTTTCATATTATTCATTAATAATTTTGTGTATGGCTACGGATCCAATGTTAAGTTTCTTCTATATAATTTGATAGGTAGAGCGATTAACATTTACCTTATGGCAGACACATTATCCGGGATTACTGTCGACGGCGGCCTTCCTGTGTGTTCTTCATCCTGAAGAAAATTGCGACCTCTGCTAAATTCTTTAAACTATCTGAATACAGTAGCACGAGATGGAGATTCATCGCCAAATGACAATTGCAACAGTTGAAAGCATTCTTCCTGATTTAATCCTGCTTTAAAATCGTAGAGAATTATAGCGCAAAAATGTTCTTTCGTCAACTCCATTTTCTCTTCCGTTTAAAATTTATTCTCCGCTAAACAAGTTGAAGTAAGTCAGTAAAAAATCGTCTCCTGTGTTAAAATACTTTGTATTTTAAAATTAAACCATTATTTTTATTTTGTAAATTCTTGTCTGGACGTATCTCAAAAATTTCAGAGTAACCCTCGTATATACAAATAAATAATTATATAGTGTGTACAGTAATACATTTTACACAGAAATAATTTACTTCTGATGAAATCTAGATTTTCTTTTACCCCAGTTTTTGTACACTTTTCATTACTTTTACAGATGTTAAAAATGATTAAAATCACAATCTTTTCTTATGCAGGGCTATTAAAATATGCAAAATATAAATCATATTTTTATACTTCTGGCGATATTAAAAACTTTTTAATGAAAATAATTGTTTATATGTTTTTTCAACGTAAATACAATTCCATCGTTATTATAAACGAGAAAAGAATAAACTTTTTATGTTTACTTTTTCTCTCGTTTAAGATAAAAGTTGTCGCATGATTAACCTTTTTTTATAAAATTAAATTACTATTGTTTGTCAGTTCAAACATTTTCTCAACTAATGTAAATGTTATATAAATGTAGATAGTATTAAAATAGTAGGATGTGTAATTGTATTTATAATAACACAACACATTAACTATTCTAAATTTTATTCGCATTTTAGCAGTTTATCTCAAATCATTTTTTATCTTCCCAACATATTTAATAATTCCCAAATAATAACTCATAATTTAGAGCGTTAGAGTATATAATTTCCCTTTGGCATGAATGTTTATCACCATTCAGTTACTAGATTAAAGAGCAGATTTAGGCCAATAGGTGAAGGTGTAATAAGCACTCAACTTCTAAATGGGTGAACGTAGTACTTGACAGTATCCTAATGAAAGGTGTTCATGCAGAACCAGTTATCCGAACAGGAATCTATAAGTTCATGTCTTAATGATGGTTTGAATGAT
>CM063505.1:68213748-68248748 GCA_032207245.1 Pardosa pseudoannulata | reverse complement strand
CCGAAGAGGGCTACTTCGCGGTTAACAACCCCTCTTGACCAATGGGGTCGAAGGAGAATCACTCACTTCGCTTTCGCCTCTAGGTCAGTTTCGCGCTGGTGTTGTTGAACTGTATCTCCTTGTTACATGCACCTATTATTTGACATACACGGGACTTTTTAGTTTGTAAACCAGTTGGTGAGTGCAGCCAATTAATTAAGTTCTAACTCTCTTTTAGTAGAATTTTTAACATGAATACTTTCTTAAGTATTTACCACTAGTTTTGTTTGGTGTTTCTCTTCATAGGGATTGTTTCGGCTGCTACGAAATAATCGGGCTGATTTCAAGACCTAGATGAGTGCCGGGTTTGATGTGAGGGATTGTATTTTCTTTATCCCCCTTCCTTTCAGTAGAAAAGAACGTTTTCTACCATTCTCTGATTCAGATGTAGGATATACCTAGTTGCACTGCATATGAGTTTCAAATAGTGGGATAACAAAAATGAGAATCGTGTTTCAAGTCTGAAATTTCGGGTACAAAGATTATAAGTAGTGTTGCTAGCACTGTTGTAAAAATAATTGCATTCAGAGTGAAATATAAAAGCAGTAATACTTCTATCAAGTAAGATATTTATCTTTTCAGTTTCTCATTGAACACCTTCCTGTGTATTATGCATATCGTGTGATAACAGGAAGAAGTAAAAATTATTACGAATACACAGCAAACCTTGATTTTTCGCCTTAATAAACCCAACAAGAATAGAGTGTGCATTATACATGAGTATTTCTTTATTAAAGAAATTCAAATCTTATAGGCTATAAAACACATGTAATGTACACCCAGTTTCTATGAATTCGTAATAAAATAAGTGAGTGTGGTTTGGTTTAGAGACCTATGATTTACCGTTTTACTACACAAGGGCTATTGAACACGGGATCTACTTTTTAAAGCTTTAACCGAACAGTACAAATTTTTATTCTAACAGTGAGGTTCAAACCCATGAATTGCGATACTAAAGGACAGCTCTCTTCCCATTTAGCCATAGCTCGGCATTGCACATGTGGGGAATATTGAAAACTTAGTAGGAAAAGTTTTTAAAATTTAATTAACTAAAATTTAATTAACTCATTTATAATAAGATTGTAAGACACTGTTGTAACTGTGAGACTCTAATACACTGTGCTTTCTAACATAATGGTTCGTGATTTATTTTTTCAGTCCCGTGAAAATATCAAATTACTATCTGTTAATATTTCCAAATATATAATGATAAGGGAAAACAGACTTAATATATTTTGAAAGATTTTAGCGGATGAATTCTATATTCTTTTAAGTAGATGAGGTAAAAATTGACGCATCTTTTCAATAACACCACACTATATAATTCAATTAAAGTCTTCTAGATAGAATATGTTTTCTTCCTTATTTATGATGCCCGGAGCTAGTTGGAAGCTAAATATTTAGTACACTGCTGTCGGTACCATACTAAGTCTCATGAATTGAGCCCCATTGATGTTATGAATGTAAAAAGTGAATAAGCTTTAAGAAGTAAACCCTTTTATCATTGGTCTAAGTGTCAGAGAAAGTAGACTTTTCTGAAAGATCCGTACCAAATTACCAATTTGTTTTGTTCAATTGCCAATGGTTTTCTCAAAACGAACGCGGCCATTGTAGTTATGGTAAGATATTAAACACCCAAAAGAATATTATGTTACTAAATATTTTAATAAATATAATGTATATGTAGCCTTTCAATTCTAAAATGGAAATCATATTTAAGCTATCTAAACATTAGTAGATTATACATGATTTTTAGTTTAAAGAATTTTTGTATTTAACCATTTCGTAGGCCGGGGGAAGATTACTACCCACCTATATGATCTTACAAAATACACTTGTGGGAAGCGCAGAGCCCATTAAAATATATTGGTCTTGCTATTATAACGATGGGGAGACTGATTCACGCTTTTGTTTTGCGCTGTCATAATTCTTGATTGAATATAATTGGCACTTCTGTTTTGAAAGTTTGAAAACGTTGTACGAGAAATAAATGGCCCACGACAGGTTTAAATAGGAAAAGTAATCTTAACGGTTATAAATACTTTGTTGTATTGATATACAACAAATTCATGTATAAAATTTACAGCATATATAAATATGGTTCATCCTAAATTTTATTGAAATATCAATTTATGTATTTAATATATTAGCTGAGTTACTTAAATACAATTTAATGAATTATCCATAGAAGTTTACTCATCTACTCCATGGCTAAAATAGTTTGAATATCAGTAAAAATGTCTTCCTTAATCTGTAGCATTAACTACAACCAGTATTTATTATCTAGATAATTTGACACGAATCTACTTTATCGGAGGACATCTCTTTTATTTGATTTCATTTGCTGATTGCATCAATGATCCGCACAGGATCATTTCTGATAGCTCTATAATTGAAACTAGTCATACAATGATCTGTAACGATTGGTAATCTATATTTATGACACACGAGCAGTGGTTAATCCATGTCATAATCTAAATATGTTTTATTGGGTAGAACGTATTTTATTGCAATTGGCCTTGCTTAGAACCGTAACAGATGAGGAATAAATAATCACCACAGTTTCTTTACGATAAGTCAACTTAAATAACACATTTCTTTAGTTTTCAACGAATAAAACAAATTGTAGTTTCATTCATTCATCTTTTCTCATTTTATTTTTTTATCTAAAATCAATAGCTTGTCTTCCTTGTTGACAAGAATAAATTTCCATTTGACATTCTACGAATGTGATGACAAATGATTTTTTCAGAACATGAAAAAAAATACAAGCAGATTATTCTGTCTCATGGTTTAGTTATATATATTCTTTTTTTAAATCCCGTATCTAGCTTTATGTTTTTCGTCATGCAAAGTTATTGAATGGTAAAGTACTTTAAAATTAGAAAAAATATCTATATTAATAGCATTTAAAATTCATTTCTTCATTATAAAATGAGAAAATGTTGAATAATAGAACATGCTAGACAAGTTCTGAAGTATTATAATTACGCTATGATTGAAGAAAGTTGTTATTATTTGTCATTATTAGAAAACACTTAAAAATCGTTATTATAATTTTAATAATAAAGTGGTGAATATTCACTGGGCATAATTACTATTATGAGCAGAAACATGTTATTTAGTTTGCTAATTGGTCTTTTCCAATGTTAAAATAATCCTGAGATTCTTGGTTGCAAGATTAACTTTTTACACTGATTTTCAAACTTAAATTGTACTTTTGCCCATTTATATATTTGATGAATAATTTAATAATTGCTTGCAACCTTCAGTCATTGATAAATCGTATATTTATATTATTAATAAAAACTGATATATTTGCTAATTGGTCTTTTTTAAGGTTGAAATAATCCTGAGATTCTTGGTGGCAAAACTAACTTTTTAGACGGATTTTCAAACTTAAATTGTATTTTTACTCATTTATATAGCTGATGAATAATTTAATAATTACTTACAATCTTCTGTCGTTGATAAATTGTATATTTATATTATTAATAACAATTGATTTATTTGATAATTGGTCTTTAAATTGGTTGGTTTTTTTAATTGGTTGAAATAATTCTGAGATTCTTGGTGGCAAAACTAACTTTTTACACTGATCTTCAAGCTTAAAGTGTTATCTTGCTCACTTATGTATCTAATGATTTATTTAATAATTGCTTACAATATTCTGTTGTTGATAAATCTTATTTATCAACGACAGAATTATTTTCTTAATAACTATTCTTAATATATATATATATATATATAATATTCTTAATAACAACTGATATATTTGCTAATTGGTTGGTCATATTAATTGGTTGAAATAATCCTATGATACTTGGTGGCAAAAATAATTTTTTACATTGATCTTCAAACTTAAATTGTACTTCTGCTCATTTATATATGTAATGAATAATTTCATAATTGATTACAATCTTCTGTTGTTAATAAATCGTATATTTATATTATAAATAACTAATATATTAGCTAATTGCTATTTTCAAAGTTGAAATAATCCCGAGATTCTTATTAGCAAAACTACTTTTTACACTAAATTTCAAACTTAAATTGTATTTTTGTTTATTTATGCATCTATTGAATACAGCCGGACTACAGAAAATGGTAGGGTGCTTCTTTACGGTACGGGTGTCAGAGGGTTCGAATTTCGTTGCTAACATGGATGTTCGAAATCGATAGGGTTCAGCTTTAAGTGTAGGTCCCGGTATAGCTGCTTATTCCGGTTATTCCTTGCGTAGCAAAAAAGTGGACTGTAGCGATTCAAACCAAACCAAACTAACGAAAATTTAAATTTCATTCATTGACAGTGAATTAGCTAATCCTAATGGACACCGACAAAATCATGCGAGTCCCTTGAAATCTAAAGATCATGGAAGTGATCTTACGAAATGTTTACCACTTTGGATGGACCTCACCTTTTGAGATAGAATTTAAGAAAGTTTTGTAGGCAAGAGCTTTCATTTTGGCTCTGTTCCACCTTTTTGATGTTTCGGGAACGTTAGATTAAAAGGGCTCCACTATTCTCGCTTAACAGAATATGTTGTAAATGTTTTGAATAGATTTTGAGACATTGAGAAATGCTATAAATTTACTTTTTATGTGCCATGACAGCTATTTCTTATTTTATCTATGTAGAAAAAGAGACAAAATATTACTTCAAAGAAGAAAGAGGTTATATATATATTTTCTACTATAAACGCTATTAGTTTGGGAACTTCGAAAGAGTTTCAAACTTTTAATATTTTATTAAAAAAAGTATTTATACATCTTTAGTCCACTAAATAATAAATCTATCTAGTATGTATTTATCCAAGCTTGGCCAGTCGAAAAGGCTCCTTTTATAGTATTGAAAGAACATCATATGTGTGAGGGAATAACAGCACATTTAACAATAGCGCATTAATGCTCTTATTAATTTTTTTATCATCATTATTCTTATATAAGTCAAAGAATAGTTGAAAGTTTAGAAATGTACAGCAATATTTTTATTAATCAATAAATCAAATAAGTATTAACAAATTAATTTCAATCATTATTTCTTAAATTCCTCGGACGATCATAGAATTTACTGACGAAAATCCGACTGACGAGCTGCGGTTTGCCTACACTTTCAAAGGATAAAGTTTATGTCGGAGAAGATGTAATGCAAATTGCACAATAATTGATAATAGATCATTAATAGATTTCGATGGAGAATGCAAAATTTTAAAGTTTGGTGGTCAATGCATGAACGTGTGTCATTGTATTTGCCAACTGTAAGGATATTTAAGAGGGGAACTTTCTATTGCAGATCATAAATTATTTTCTAATTTGCTACATGGACGTGTGTCATTGTAGCGCAACTTTTTTGCCCAATTGCCAGGATATTTCAGAGGGAAACTTTCGATTCCAGGTCATAAATTATTTGCTAATTTCATTCCTTGTATTCAAGGAGACAGTAACTATGCCTCGCATAAAGGTGCGATAACGATATGCGCACTTGGCGATATCAGATCTAATCGGTGAATAGACATTTGGGTAGGACCGATGCCATTAGTCGACAATGGTGGAAAAAATGGGTGTACTGTGGCCGAAACCAGCTTCAAGAAGAAAACTGCCGGCCTAGAGAAACGACAGAACGTGAGAACTGAGCAATAGTCAAAACGGCTCTCAAGGCCTCAGATGTATCATTATCATCAATTGTACCTGTAAGTAGTGCTTCAGTGACAAGAAGGACCATTCATAGGTGGCTCACGGCCTCCTGTGGCAAACTCACAGGGATGAGACCATGGCTCGCTTTGTGAAGACTACCACTTAACTCTGTACAAATACAAAACCGTTTGCAGTGGTGTCGGGCTTATTAGAACTGAAATTTTACTGGCTGGAGTAGAATAATCTTCAGTGATGAGTCCCGCTTTGGACTGAGCTTCGATGACCAGCGACAACGTGTCTGAAGATGCCACTAACAGCGGTGGGATACTCACCTGTCTTCCGGCATACAGGCCGACAACTAAGAGTGATGACTTCGGGTGCCATTTCACTTTATAGTAGGGCCACTTTGGTTCTCATCCGTGGCACGTTTACAGCACAGCGGTACGTCGACGAAGTTCTACTCCCTGTCGTGCTGCCCTTTATGTCACGCCATCATGAGCTTACATTTCAGCAAGATACTATCTGAACCCACACTACACGTGTTTCTACTGCTTGTCTGTATTCTTGCTGAATGCTAGCTTGGCCAGTAAAGTCACCGGATCTCTGTCTTATTGAGCACATTTGAAGCTCCATGGCCAGGACCCTCCAATTAGCTGGGGATTTTGACGATATAACGAGCTAGTTGGACAGAATTTAGCCAGATATCATTCAGGAGGACATCAGCTACCTCTATTAATCAATACCAAGAAGAGTAACTACTTGCATAAGGCCAGAGGTGGACTTTGGGAAGCACTATCACTTGAATAAATCATCCAATTTTTTCTCAAGTTGTTATCATTTGTTTATTTGTTTTATTCTGTAAATCGGAAACTGTATTTCAATTGTCTAGTCACATGAACATATTCAGTAATTTCTACGTTGTAGCTTTTTCTATCAGTTTACTTCATTCCACTTAATTTTAGAAAGTTATTAAATTGTTTAAATCCAGTTCTGTTAATATTCAAACATCTGGTAATTTGTCTCAGATTAAAATATTTTTTTCAGATTAGGGTATTTACTTGCAATCTCACTTTTCAAGTTCAAAATCTGTTAGAAATTTCAGTATAAAATCTGTCAGAAATTGTGTTACATTTATAACCTGTTATCGTTATATTTGTATGTTTCTCACAATAGAGAAACGAATTTATAAATTTAATCAAAATGGATTTATTTTAATAAAACATATTAAAATAAGATTTTAATAAAGATTAATTGGAATGATAAAATTAATTGAATTCGGAGTGTTTATGGAAATGTTTCCTTTATCTATTTATAAAGTAAATTTAATCTCATGAGAAGTTTGAATAGATTGTAGAATTGCTGCAAAATAAAATAGCTAAAAAACGATTCATTTAGAAGAATTCATTAGATATTTTCAGATTCATTATGGTACAATATTTGCAATTGTTATTCTTTATGATCTTGATTGCTTTAATTTAATTTTAGTATATAGTTTGTACTTGATGTATAAAAGCTTACATTTACGAGATGAACTATTCATAAAAAGGCATTTATAAGTATTTTTCCAGCTACAGTAGATCAATTGACAAACTGCTTTGATCTCGTAGCTGGAGTGATGCAGGATATAATTTCGAGGCGACTAAAGATTCACCGTATTCAGTAAAGGTAGCTGGGACACGTAAAATAGTTTCTTTGTCGAAGTGTCCTCTAAGTTTCCAAATGAATCTTCTGGAGGTGACAGGCCAAGCCTGGGGGCATCTGCTTCGTCCCTGTATCTAAATTACGAGGATACACTTCTGCAAAGTCATTACTTCACCCCTGCGATGCTAATTAAACGAAAGGTCAGCCCTTCTTCATGTTTAGTTCCGCGATTATAGTTCTTCACACACGTTATGCTACTTATTACCTTTAGCCAGTCGCACATAAAGACGAGGTCTATTGTACTTGGTAGTAAGCCTTTTTAAACCAGTTGGATGGGTAACAATAACAATTACTTTTTTATATTGTTAATTAGTTATTCTATTTTGTGATTGAAACTACTTTGCAGTGAAAATTACCCTTCTTTTTTGGTTCGGGTGCAAATTTTACTCATTTATAAATTGTTTATAATATTCGACTAATAGTTTGATAAAAATTTCAGTGGTAACTAAATATTACGATATTTCGATTGAACACTCTATTTATAAAAAAGTAATTAAGTTTTAAATATACACTCAAAATACCTGGGTAATTTCTATACTGATTGGTGTCAATTTATCAATTTTGGAGACGACTATTTATAATCTCCGAATAAACTAAACTCCATTTATCTAGATAGAAATCTGATCTCCCGAAAAGGTGTAGAAATTACGAATTCTCTGCACTTGTTAAATTAATTCGCAGAGTTGCACAATGTGTAGTAATTATTAATTTAAAGTCAAAATTCTGACATATGAGCCATCAAAAATCATTACTCTGCGATTAACTTGACTGTCTGTTCCGACGGAATTTCCATAACCTAGGGATTTTCAATAGCTCGGTTGGCTGTAAAACATCTGCCAGATTTGGCAAACTGCTAATCATCTCTTACTCTACCTTTGATTTCGTAATATGTTAAATCCTGTCCTGCGCACTGAAAATGATTAAACATTGCGAAACTTTCCCATGTAAGGCAACACAACGGATATCAAAAGAACTGAAGTAAATGTTTGAGTCAGTTATGCGCATGTATAAACGTGAAAATAGTGGCAATTTGGCTTATTTAAACCATTATTTTTAGAATTATTCATGATATGTGTTTAGTATTGAAGCAAGTTTTACGATGGTTTGCAGATTTTATTAGATATATTTTACTAAAGTTGATCAATTTTCTCAAAATAATCAATAGATTTTAGCTTTTAAGGAAAATATCAGCAAAATAATTATAATCCAACTATTCTTTATAAGTAAAATAAATTATAAGTAAAAAATACTTTAGAAACTCCCATTTGATGTCATTATGTCTTCCGGTAACGATTTGGTTCTATAACATGCTTTGTTGGTATATCGAATTATAATCGATGTCATATCGAATTATAATCAATAAATTGCCAAATAAGCAATTAATAAAACTAAAATATAACATGTAAGAGTACATGCATATTGTGAGAGTGCTGCTATGTTTGACATAAGGTTTGCGAAACTGATTTGCTCGCCACACTCACACGATGTGGGTTGAATGCCCAAGTTTTTTTCGTTACTCCAGGAAGCGTGTGGTGTGGCCAGTGAAAACGATTGCACTTAAACTTCACCAAGTTTTGGAGAGTTGTGATTGGTCTCCAGGAGGCGATTCAGGACCATCCTTGGAGTCCCGGTCCTTCTGGGCAGAGCCGGGAAAGGACGCATTGTGCAAAGGACAATGGAACAACGAACGCATCAGCACAGGATAATGGAAAAAGTATAGGGTTGCCTGAGTAGAAAGAAGGAAGAAAAAGAATGCAGAGTTCTCTTGGACATTGGCAATTTTTTTTTCAGGCGTAGCACGTGGAGTGCTTCTTTTAATTTTTAATTTTTAAAATATATTTTTAGCATATTTCCTTGTCTTTTGTTCTATATTTGAATGTTGTAATACAGATCAGTGGCATTTTACTATAATTAAAGACGATATAAAGTAAACTTGGGTTTATTAATGGCTTTGAAATAACAACAGCAATGTACTACACCACAGCACATATATTTCAAACAGCAAAAAATTAAATGTTACATTCATATGTAATACTTTAAATATTCAATAATTTTAATTTCATATAATTTGAGACAAATATAGCTTTTAAATTCCTAGTTTTTACTGTAATAATTAAAAAAATCTTTTTCTAGAACAGAGTATATATTGATGATTCTCTCATCAAAGATAGATTGTTTTAAACTTTGTGTTACGGAAATCTTTGATTAGTGATTCGTGTCATGTTTTAAGATGGGATAAATGTGCATTGTCGTATTCGTATGTCGTGCTGTAAATCAGTGGATTCCCTTTTAAAAATAATTTCTGATGGAAAAATATATATTTATAGACCACCGTTTTATTGAAAGATTAACTGTGATGTCACGAGTTAAATCCGTTGAAATATCTATGAACTGTTCAAAAGCATTTTAAGTTTGCTACTGAGAATGAGGTCAAAGGATTATCCCAACATGTGACGTTCTCGTTAACATAAGAAAATACGCTAACCTTAAAGAGAAGCCTTAGCTGTGGGATGTCTATGTTTTCTACTGATCACCATGGATTATATTAGTGCTGCTAAACTTATCTTTTGGGGGTTAATTTATTTGCTACAGTTATTTCGAGGACCAAATTAGGATACTAAATAAAAATTCAAATCATTTTTATAGATAATTAATATTTCAACACGAAATAAAATATGAATCTTTAAAAAATAAAAAAAATGTGTGCAAAATTTCAGTGAGATATTTGTTGGCGTAATTCTTGAGCAAAACTTGTAGCACCATGCTGCTTATCATTGCCATTTGCACAATGTAAAATTAGTAATCAAATAAATAAGTAAATGGGATTAAAGAGAGAAAAAATAAATCCTTTAGAAAACATATATACAAATTTTATAAGAATTTAAAAGAATGCAAATTAAAATATCTTGTTAACTGAAAATTCAAACGATTATCCCTTAAAAGGAAAATAGGATGAAAAAAATACGGAAATAGTACGATGAAGGTGATCTCTTTACGTTCAGCTACGTGCACTACAGATACATGATTTACAATGAAGTTGCACCAACTTGTGATTAAAACTAAACTAATTATACTGTATTTAGGAATGACTTTTTCACACCATGAGGAATTACACTTTTTCACTTACATATATTACACAGAAGTTTATTTATTCGAGTATGGAAGAAAGGAAATAGTACTAGGGTAGAACAAACGAAATGTTATGTATTAACGTATATTACATAGAAGTTTATTAATTCGAGTATGGAAGAAAGGAAATAGTACTAGGGCAGAATAAATGAAACATTATGTATTAACGTATATTACATAGAAGTTTATTTATTCGAGTATGGAAGAAAGGAAATAGTACTAGGGCAGAACAAACTAAACGTTATGTATTAACGTATATTACATAGAAGTTTATTGATTCGAGTATGGAAGAAAGGAAATAGTACTAGGGCAGAACAAACTAAACGTTATGTATTAACGTATATTACATAGAAGTTTATTAATTCGAGTATGGAAGAAAGGAAATAGTACTAGGGCAGAACAAACGAAACATTATGTATTAACGTATATTACATAAAAGTTTATTCATTCGAGTATGGAAGAAAGGAAATAGTAATAGGGCAGAACAAACGAAACGTTATGTATTAACGTATATTACATAGAAGTATTGACGAGTATGGAAGAAAGGAAATAGTACTACAGAACAAACGAAATGTTATGTATTAAATACATAGAAAATAATTCGAGTATGGAAGAAAGGAAATAGTACTAGGGCAGAATAAAGAAACATTATGATAACGTAATTACATAAAAGTTTATTGATTCGAGTATGGAAGAAAGGAAATAGTAATAGGGCAGAACAAACGATGTTATGTATTAGAAACATAAAGTTTATTGATTCAATATAAGAAAGGAAATAGTACTATCAGAACAAACGAAAGGATAACGCAATTACATAGAAGTTTATTAATCGAGTAAAGAAAGGAAATAGTATAAAGAACAAAAAACGTTATATATTAACATAACATAAAATAATCTATATGGAAGAAAGGAAATAGTAATAGGGCAGAACAAACGAAACGACAACTCTATTGTAGTACAACGAGAGTATTTGAATAACAGTAATTTCTTTTATACGATCCGATAAAGTTTGGATAAAGTTTGTCTAAAAACTTTCAAAGGCAAAAGTGGTACATGCTACTAAAAGAAACTTGAATGAAGAAGGGGAAAATGGTAGTGTAAAAACAAAACAATAGAGAAAAAAAGTCTTAGAAAACTAATCAGAGACTAACGTTATAACATCAAACAATATAAGTCTTAAAAGAAAGATATACTTTTCAAAAATACCACGGCATAATAGGGTCTGGCAGTAATTCGTGATCTCCTTTAAATCTTAGCGTAAAATAAACTTTTTAAAGGATAAAGCAAGAACTGTATAACTACTCAGGAAAAATCTAGAAGGGTAAAAAAA
Organism: Pardosa pseudoannulata; assembly: GCA_032207245.1. Classification (NCBI taxonomy): domain Eukaryota; kingdom Metazoa; phylum Arthropoda; class Arachnida; order Araneae; family Lycosidae; genus Pardosa; species Pardosa pseudoannulata. The sequence continues at coordinate 68,236,915 of CM063505.1, read as the reverse complement.
AGATCGAGTACAAAACAGAAGAATAAAAAAATCAGATAATGTTACAGTTAAACATCAGCTTACGTTATAACGAGTTGGGAAGTGAAATAAAGTAAGTCTTATAGGAAAGATTTGTTCATTCACAAATTTGGCGGTAGTTCAGGATAGCAGGGAAATTAAAGAATTCACAAAAAGTCACTCCTGGCTGTTGAACATCGGCTTGCGTTATATCAAGGCGAGATCTGTAACAAGGTAACAGTTGGGCTAAAAAGTTCGTAGGCTAACATAGACAATTTTGTTTTGATAAAATTTGATTTTATTATCCAGTGTTGCTGTCTTCCAGGGTGATACAAGGATTATAGCGGTCTTACAATTTTTCGATACATTTTTATAGTACGATTTGTCTTTAGCCTCAAAATAGCGATTACTTCTTCATCAGCTCTAATTTTTTTTCCAGAGAGCATTCTCTTGAGATCTGAGCACAGGAAAAGTGACAGAGGGCCAGATCTAGATAACAGGCATATGCGGAAGCAATTCGAAGCCAAATTCGTATAATTTTGTCATCGTTTTCACTGACTTGTGACATGGCTCATTGTCTTGTTGAAACAACTCTTTCTTCTTCTTCAAACTGGGCCGTTTTTCCGCGATTTCGTAGTTCAAATGCTCCAATAACGCTATGTAATAGTCCCAGTTGAAGGTTTTTTCCTTTTCAAGATAGTCGATGAATATTATAACAGGCGAATGCCAAAATATTGATGCCATAACCTTGGCAGCTGACTGTTGCGTCTTTCCACGCTTTAGAGTTGGTTCATCACTTGCAGTCCACTCGGTTGACTATCGATTAGACTCCGGTGTGAAATGATGGTACCATGTTTCATCCATTGTCACATATCGACCCATAAATTAGGGTTCATTACAATAAAAGAGCTTTAAACACAGCTCAGAATCATTAATTCGTTGTTGTTTTTGGTCGATTGTTAGCTCGCGCGGCACCCAATTTGCACAGAATTTATACCCAAATATTCTTTCACGATATGTGCAACACTTTCCTTTGATATCTTTAGAGTCTCAGATATCTCGATTAACTTCACTTCACAGTCATCCAAAAATATTTTTTTAACTTATCTAGTGTTTTCGTCGGTAACAGTCTATTTGAGGTTTACACTGCGTGCTTCTTCCTTGGTGCTCATTTCGCTTGGTTTAAATTTCGCAAACAAGTTTTCAACGGTTGGCTTTCTTGGTGCAAAGTCCGAATAATGTTTATGAAGCCAAGGCTTTACTTAAACATTATATTTTTCGCTAAAGAGCAATGCTTCACTAACACACAAAATTCCTTTTTCTCTGTTGTTTTCAAACTAACAAAAGTTGCTTCCTCAAAATACAAATTTCTCACAAATTAATAGTCCTTTAGCTGTCAAATTTATACACGTGTCTTTTGAAGGTTAGAGCTAACTAAAAATTATATGGATTTAATACTAGTATCACCATCTATGTGCTAGACTATGAACTTTTCAGCCCAATTATTAAGTCTTATGGGAAATATGAGTTCATGCAGCTATTTGGAAGATTAAGATAGCATCAAATCAGAGTTCCACATTCTTCTTAAAAATTTATTAAAAAGAAAGAACAAATACATGATTTTCATTAGATAAATATAAGAAAAAAATTACAGAAAGCAACTCTTCATATCCTTGAAAGACTATACAGAACCTGAAGTAAACATCCAAAAAACAAATAAGGTGTTTTAAATTCTTTGAACTATTTACTTTTCTAAGAATTTTCACTTGCATGGTGCAATTTGATTTTTTGATTACAAAGTACCTATTTAAGAAAATGTATTGATCGCCAAACGTTTTGTCTTATAGTATTTGAAAAAAAAAATTTTAAATGCAGTTAAAAAGAAATGTGATTAAGTGAAAATTTTGTGCCTGGAGGGATATTTCTGAATGAAAGGGAAACTAGAGACATTTCATCTTCTCATTTTGAAAGATTTCAATTTAACTTTTCCTTTTTGACAAGGTAAATATATGCAGAGTTATCTTGTGAATGAATGTATGCCGATTGAATGCAGCATAATGTTAAGTTATTTTTATATCTTTTTATCTAAACAAATTCCAAGAATGAATTAAACTTTTTCTAGTAAAGATTAAAAACTTAATGACAAATGTTTAGCAATTGTTGCAAGTGAAAAGAGTAAAAAATATTCATTATATTCATAGATTTGAACTTAACATTTTTGTAATTTTTAAAAATATATGATATGTTTTTAAGAGTTTTAGAAATTTTGTCGTAGTACATATGTGATCAAACATATTCATATATAAATAAACATATATATATATATAAATATATATATATATATATATATATATATATATATATATAATATATATATATATATATATATATATATATATATATAATATTAAACAACATATTAAGACAATATAAGTGTTTCCACTGTTAAAATAATTTAACGCTATAAAACTATAATAATTAAATGTTATATATACATAAGAGAGAGACATATATATATATATACACACATATGCATATATATATACATACATACAAACATACATACATATATATATAAAATATTATATATATATATATATATAATAAATATATATATATATATATATATATAAAATATATTTATAAAATATATTAAAATATATATATATATAATATTAATATATATAAATATATATATATATATATATATCTATATAAGTATAAATTATACTTATAGATATATATTATACATACATATATATAATAACATTATATATATTATATATATAATAAAATATCTATTATATATAATATAAAAACATATAATGTATTATATATACATAGATTATATAAATATATATAAAATATATATATATATTATATTAATATATATATATATATATATATATATATATATATATATATATGTATATAATATGTTTATATATATATATATAATTAATATATATATTATATATATATATATACTACTATATTATATATATATATTTTCATATATACGATACATATATATAATATTTTATATAAAAAATATATATATTTTGTTAACAAAATCTTATGACTATTATTTATATATTTCTATTTATATATTTGTTTATATATTTCAATATATAAAATATGAAATATTGGTTAAAAACTTAAATAATTTTTCGATATAATTAAGATTATAAACTGAATACTAAATCTACTTGCAAAATGGCTGTATAATTCCGCTACAAATGTAACACACATATTTGTTAAGTTTATTTTAGTTAAAAATAACGTTTTTTTGAAGTAAAAATGTTACAATTTTATTAAAAGTTCGTAAATTTTACATTATTTAAACTACAATCAAAACAGTTAACTTTAATTTGAATAATGTATGAAATCTCATCTTTATCTGAGCAACGCCGGTTGCTTCAAATACATTTATAAGTGTAATATATGTGTGATTGAGCTGAAGTAATTAAAAATATATATAACTTTTCAAGACGTACAATACTACCAAACTCTTTTCATTTTCAAATACCCCCAAAAATAATCATTATATTCAATTGTGATATTTATTTGTAATTATTTAATTATTTTGCTACATAATTGTTTCAAACATGAATACGAGATACAGAAAAGTTTTCATACAGCGAAATTTGTCTCTCTATTAAACTGAAAGAATCTGCAATCCTGTCTTAAATTTACAATTTTAATAAGAAATAAATGAATAACATATTTTAAATTTAAAAAGAAGATGCATGAAAAAGTCACTGAATATTTTTCAAATGTGAAAAACTTCTAAAAAAGAGCTTACAAATAAAAAATGTATTTTCAAAGATTTCATGAAAGAGCAAAGACGAAAAGATGAAATAATCAGAGAAGTATTTCTGCTGATATTAGAAAAACCTCTTCAGAGAAAAAGTTTGTCGTACAAAAAAATGATACTCAAGTCAGAGTTGAGACCTTTTGACTTCTTTAACTCTAAAACAAACTGACAGTTAAGATTGAAGATAAATGGAATTACATAAACTTCAATCCAGTAATGTAAACCGAGTGGTTCAGCAATCATAATATTTCGCCTTTGGTATCTAGAATATAGTAATTTACATTACATTTTTAGACTTTTTTTTTCTTCCGGAAAATGTACGTTGATAGCAGCAACTTTTCATCTTTTGATGATTTTGTGAGTATTTCTTTAACTTTATTCATTTTGTGAAACTAATAGAAAAGTTTTAATTTATAATAAAGTTTGAAAATTATATTTTTAGAGTTTGGGGTATAAAGAATTTAAAAGAAAATAACTTGACTTTGATACTTTTTATATTTGTTGCTGATGTTTATAGTATTATGAACGTTTTAAAGTTTAAACAGTCATGCCTTTTATTCTTGACTAGAAAAATATATTTTTCTAGTAGCCTGAAGAATTTCTAGTTGCATCTCTGACACTTCAGAAAAATTGAGGTTTACTCTTACAACAAGTTTGTAATACAAATTAGTTAATACCCGTCCACTATTTTAAAGAAATTTATACAAAAAAGGGAAGAAAATTTTAAACTTGTTTTAGGCACTTCACATGTTGATTTAAACTAAAGAATTTTTTTAGTATCTTAAGAATCATGTATCGTAACTGGTAACTTGTATTACCGTATAGACAAGAAGAACATGAGGTTTTATAACTTAAAGAAATCATATAGAATTAATCTAAACTAGCAACTTATAATTGTAAACACATTTCTTTCAATATTTAATTAGAAGAATTTGGTATAAATTTAACTTTTTATGATTAAACTTATATGTTTAAAGTAAGGTAAACTTATATACTTAAAGTTTAAAGTAAAATGTTCAGAAAGTTCTGCTTTCTTATATTTTTAATACTGTACTATTAAAGATGTTTAAAAGTTGGCGAAACGACTGTTTGCAAATTATCAACTGTTGGTAAAGAAGACACAGGGCATTTGAATTCGTATAAAATATTGATAATCAGGTTCTAATTGCTATTTTTCTAATTAAACAAATTTAAGAACTTATTATACTATATAAGTCTTATTTTATACTTTAGTTTGTTATAGTAGAAAAAAAAATGCATGCGAAATTAACATTAAAAGTTTTACATATGCTACATAAATAAAACAATGTAATACACAATTATCGTAAAATTAAAAAATCTGCATATACATGAAAAATTGACGTGAACACATCATTAAAACAATTACCTTTAAATGAAAGCCAAAATATATACAAGAAACTATATATCAATTAAAAATAAGGAAGGATAAAGATCGGACATTTAATAAAAATATTTAAATTTTATTCATATTTTTAAATTGTAAAAACAATATGCAAACAAAATATACTTTTGGGTTTTATCATGCAGATTGTGAAGAGAAGAATATGTAGTTTTAGAAATGTAATACATACAGTTTTAAAGTAAAAGTGTAGGTAAAATGTAAAATTATGAAGCAGAGAAAATCCGTTTTAAACCATGAGTATCAATTAGAGTATCATAGAAATATCCATCTGACAAGTATTTAATTCAGTAATTAATACGATTTTTTTTTGCAATTTCTTGAATAATGTGCAAAAATATTTAAATATTCCGAGTATGTTAAAAAGTGAAAATCTTATCTTTGAAGGTTAAAGGTAATTTGCCCCTTAAAAAATTGCTTTTCATATACAGAAAAACATTTCGTTCAAATTCCTGCCGCATCTATCGGGAAAGATACGGATGGGGGGGTTCCCATTTTCTCTCATCACTGATATAATAATAGCCTAAATTGTCGGTCCATCTGTCCATCTGTCCGCGAATTTATGAAGCGGTTGTACCTGGAATGGATAGAGGCATCCCTATTGTATTTTTTTGATTTAGGTTTAGCAAAATTCAAAGTGAGTTGAAAAACGTTCGAAAACCACCCCTTCCCACATTTTCGAGTGTTTAATGCCATTATTTCAAGATCTGTTGTACCCGGTTAAGAGCAGAACATTAAATTTATCAATTTATCACATAATAAATAGGTAAAGTAACATTTTTTTCTAACATTATGACGTCATTCCTTTAACCATCTCCTTTAATCTTTTCTTATTTTAAATTATTTAAATATTGTTGGCATTTTTTTTCATACGTTTTATCACTGAACTTAGATATTACGTAAATATTTTTTTTCATACTTGTATTAAATAATAGATTAGGAACATATGTGCTAATTTTAAATTTAATCATCGATTAGTTTTTGTTGGAATGAAAATTTTATCACCGGTATTAACAATAAATAGTTTTCATAAATGTCTAGGAGTCTATTTCACATACTGATAAATATCTAGCGTTTAAGTTATATACCTTTGAAGATTAAGACGTTTGTTCGTTTGTGTGTTTGTTTTTTATACATAACCACACGGTTTGCAATCCATTCGCTACATTTTGGACATCATTCATATATACCGCCAAATAATTATTGTCAATATTAAAATCTCTGCTCTCTATCCTATCGCGTAATATTACAAGATAAATTAAAGTTGGCAACTAACATGCGGTCTGTAAAGATAAGCAAATTATTGAGAGTGTATCAGATAATTCTCAGAAAAAAACAAACCATTTTTTTACCTGCCTTATAGGGTACTTTACAATTCTAGAAAATTAAAAATTCTACTCATCCCGTCATATGACGAGCTATATGCTAGTTTGTAACAATAATATGAGCTTAGTAGCCTTAGAATATACCCAGAGAGCCAACATATCCCCCTCTAAAATTCAGTGGAAAGTGCATTCACCCCTGTGTTGAGATTAGGGTAACAGTAAAAACAGGGATAATCCATAGCCTTATCTCTCTTTGGGCGAAAGATTGCGTGTCTGTCAGTCTCAGGTGTTTGTTGCAAATAAGTCTTTGCCATCATAAAAAAGAAAACATGATAGAAGACAGCTCATACGGCCTGTATCTGTGTTATTTAATGTTTATTTAAAGTATATTATCGATGATTCAACTGTATGAACAATATAAATTTTTAGTTGTTATATATCAAAATTTCATTACGCTGACGCTTGTTTTGGAAGAAAAATTATTTAATATTTAATTTTTTGTATTCTTTTGCTACTAATTAGAGTTAAAAGAATAATCAACAATGTGCTACACTGAAATTTACTGAATGCCACGAAATGTTTATTAAATTCTATTATAATTTTATTATAATGCGCTAGAAGAGAATTTGGACCGCAGTGGCTTAAAAAATGCTAAAGACTGAACTATTGATTATAAATTTGAATTCCTGCTTTTGAAGCTCATATTTCTTTTACTTTTCGATAGCTGTTTTCATTTTGTTACAAATTTTTTTGTAGTACTTATTTTTATTAAGAAAATTACAAGGTTATTTAGAATATTTTCTAAAGTAATTTTTTTTATTACAGAAGCTCTTGATTCTACATCATTGGCTTCAATACATCACGGATGTATGAGATTGGAGTTGTAAATACGTATAAAAAGATAAAATAGTAACAAACTTAATGAAAAATTGCAATAAAAAAACAAGAACGTTAAAACATGAACAGTAAAATATTAAAAACATTAAAAAGGAAAGAAAATTAATCTCTGGGTGTAGACAACATGATCTCACTTGCCTCCAAATATCTATTGTAGAGGTTTTCGTCTTTCAAAGATGGACACATTGCAAGGTGGTCTTTTTTCATTTCAAAATTTTGACTGCCCAGAGTGAACAAGGGGCTATTATAGATGTATAAGTGGTAAAATGTTTCGCAAGGCAATCGAGATCGGTTTCCAGACCGATCACGATGATGAAAAGTAACTGTATTATGCAGAATAGTGTAGTCAGATTCTGACTAATCCCCTATATAATAATAGCCTAAGTTATCTGTCCGTCTGTCCTCGAATTTATGAAGTGGTTGAACCTGGAATGGATAGAGGCATCTATATTGGATTCTTAATGAGTTAGGGTTAACATATTTTTTAAAGCATTATCGTCTTTCCTTTCACCCTCTAATTTAATCATTACTTATTTTAAATTATTTAAATATCGTCTGCATTATTTTCATATGTTTTACACTGAACTTAGATATTACATAAATAATTTTCTTTTATACTTAGCTTAAATAATATATTAGGTACATCTGTGTTAATTTTAAATTTAATCATCGATTACTTTTCGTTACAATATAATTCTCAGCCAAAAAATAAACCATTTTTTTACCTGCCTCATAGGGTACTCAATAGATTACTTTAATTCTGGAAAATTAAAAATTATACTGATCCTGTCATATGACGGGCTATATGCTAGTATTGCAGATTCAGTAAAATAATAAATTATTTTATTTATTACCCACATTTACTATCTTAAGAATTATAAATTGTAAAGGGATGGTGAATGTTACAAATCGTATTTTAAATTTTTAATTTAGAGCTAGGAAACTTTTTAACACATATATGTGGAAGTTTAAGTAATATAACCGTATTAATATTTTCTCACTTCAATAAGTCTGTTAAAACTCAATTGATGCTTGGAAAATTTAAATTGTTTTATCAAAATTCAACATAATGGTGTAAAAATTTTCATTATAAATTAACTATTTGATCTTTTAACAAATTAATACCCAGGGAAAATCGCATGATAATTTAAGTAAAATATATATATATATATATATATATATATATATATATATATATATATATATATATATATATAAATATATATATATATATATATATATATACATATACATATATATATATACACATATATATATACATATATAAATATACATATATATATATATATATATATATATATATATATATATAATATATATATATATATATATATATATATATATATATACATATACATATATATATATATACATATACATATATATATATATATATATATATATATATATATATATATATATATATATATATATACATACATATATATACATACATATATATATATATACATACATATATATATATATATATATATATATATATATATATATATATATATATATATATATATATATATATATATATATATATATATATACATGTATATATATACATATATATATATACATATACATATATATATACATATATATATATATATATATATATATATATATATATATATATATATATATATATACATATATATATATATTACATATATATATATATATATATATATATATATATATATATATATATATATATATATATATATATATATATATATATATATATATATATATATATATATATATATATATATATATATATATATATATATATATATATATATATATATATATATATATATATATATATATATATATATATATATATATATAAGGAGGATAGATAAAGAGGAGTTAGAAGAAAAAGTTGAAAATTATTGCAAGGACAATTTTCAAAAATTTCAAAATATTTAAAAAAATTGAATATAAAAAATGTATATTTCATTAAAAATGTTTTTAAATGTTATGTATTTAGTTATACTTCAATGCATGTATACAAGGCTTTATAACTTTATATAAACTTATTAATTTGCAGAAATATTTTGGAATGTACATTAAACCCATCAAATGTTATATAAAGATAAACTTTTACAGATGCAAATATTTTAGATGTATCTTAAAGAATTCAAAAGAGACAAAACTTTGAAATCTAAAACATACAGATTTATACACCCACTCGACAAAACATAGAGTTTGCAATTTTATCTCTGATAGCAGTACTACAGGGAAACAAAGACGTGGACTGAAGTTTCTCCTAGAAAGCATAGAATGTCTTTAACAAGCTAGTCTAAGCTGTCATAGTATTTTGATATTTGGTTGGTTTTGCAGCGTTTACATTTTTGCTAAACGAAGGCTAATGAGATCGGTATTTCTTTGATAAATGAGATTTTGATCTTCATAAATTGGAAGTTGTTTGTGAAAGGATCAATACAGATGATACTTTTCCGTGTTCAAAATATCTCTTATTAATACATTAATACGTAAAGTTTCTTTTTTAAGGACAGCTAAAAATTATTTGGAGAGTTTTTATATTTTCTTGAAGCTGTTTTTAGTTTAAATGTAAGTAGGGGGAAATCTATTACAAAATTACCCCAGATCTCAAGTTTCTTCCATTACTTCCATTTTTACACTTTGGATCGATTTTGATGATTTTTATCATGTTTCTCTATCAGGATTTTACTTTTTTGGCAAATACGTCATATAAAATTCTGACGAATAACTATACATGTTATCCAACATTATAGTATTGTATTTATGTATGATAACAAACAAACATTTATCACAAAGTTTTCTTTTTACATGATATCGGGCAGCAGTAACCGACATTCATTAAAATTTTTATTATTATTAAACCAGGCACCCATAAATCTTAGATTTAAGATATTACTGAATATACATTAGTCAGAAATAATTATGTCGTTGATAAATTAATCAAGCAGCAACTAAGAAGTACAGGGCACTCCTACCTTGTTCTAGTTTAAGTTTCATACCTTCTATCTGTTTCTCAAAAATGATTTAAATAAGTTTGCATTGTCCTTAGAGGGAATAATGTTGACTCCCCACAATCCAAAGACCAAGAAGCTTCAAGTATGAGTGATTATCAAGGTGATTACGTGAATTATAAAGATATTTATAGTAAAGAAAACTATTCTTTAAAGAACTAAGAAAATTCTGTAGAAAGCTGGACTTTTACTTTCATTGTTAATTATTTAAAAAACATGTTTTCAAGAACCTTAGAAAAATTTATTGAACCTTAAGAAACAATATAATTTATTTTCTGCCAGATCCATAATCAATATATTTTGTTAGGGCTAATTAACAAAAAATATTGTTCATGGTCTTCTGTTTGGTCTGCTTGAAATTTGTATAATTGTTATTATTTCAGGAATAGTTTGTTGTATATTTATCTATCTTTCGTGTATATTGTTTGATGTGAACATTGGAACATTATTATCTCCCTTTGGTAACAGAAATATTAATAAAGGTGATTTACTTGTAATAAATTTTCAACATTAGGGAGATATATTGGAATTAATAATACTAATAAAGATGTCTTGTTTTACTGGTTAAAAGAGCTAAACATTTTACTAAGGGATACGATACCCCTTTCTATGATTAAAATACTGATTTTTTCCAGTTTATCAAATTACTATTCTACCTTTTTCTTGCATGTTAATTTATAAATACGTATCTCCGATATAAATTATCCGAATGATGGCTGAATGGGTAGAACGTTAACCTTTAGAACCGTAGTTTGTAAATTCGAATACCACTACTGTCAGAGATATTCATAGTCGTTCGAAATGGGATTTTCGCAGGAGTTTCCAGTATCATTGACAATCGTGTTGCAAAAGAGTAGACCATAGTGGACTAGAGTAGTAAAAGTAAGTTATTTACATATATGATTTCTAAAATACGTAGATTAAAACTGTTCGTGGAAGTAGAAAAAGTTATTTATTTCTTTTTTATGCACAAATGTGTACAAGAGACTGCCATACTTCATTGTGATTTGTTGCAAAAGTCAGTAAAACTTATATAAAATATAATTTTAGGTTAATCTACAAGTTCCTATGCACTCCTGTATAGATTTTAAAAATCTTAAATTTTAAAGCAAAAAAAAATGTAATAACACTTTTAAAAACTTTTATAAGTTAAAGAAATTTAAATATTGATTAGACGAACTATGTAAACGAGTTTTGCTTCCTTCTTATGCTTTAAATTGGATTCTAAACTACAAAATAATATTCACTGTGATACTTAAATAATATTTGATTGACCCCCCCTATATCTTTTATGGCTAAAACTTTGTTACTGAAACAGTTTAGTGACCTCTAAGTATAAAGAATAGTCTAGTAAAATTTTTATCATTGTTCCAGAAAATCAATACCGTAAGATTATAGAGTGATATTCAAGATTCCTATAACTTACTTTGAAAACTTTGGAAAAACTAAAGATGTAAGGAAGAAACTAGAACTTTCTTATAAGTTTTATATAATTGGGGTATTAAATCTTAAATCATTGGTATTAAAGCTGAAAAGTGGAAAAGTTAGATTAATCAAATGTAACTTAAATTTATAAAAAAATTAGGAGATTTTTATAATAAGAATTAAGAGGGATTGTAAAACATTTTCAGGAAATATTTTGTGTTAGAAGATTTTTAGGCATTAATTATACGGTTCCTATGCTTTATGCAGAGAATTTTGTTTTTAAAAAGCTTTTTAACAGAATGTGACTACGGTGTGTTTATGTCGCAATTATTATGTCAGTCACATACCCAAAATTTATTTTAATCTACTTATTGTTTCTCGAAAACATTAACTTTATGGAAGAGAAAAGATTGATATCATTGTCTTACTGAACGTTTAAAGCTGATTACTGTAAATGAACAAATTATCTTTCTGTTAATTAAGATAAGCGAATATTTAAAGATATTATAGATATCCGAGATACAATAATATTATGTATATACGAGAAATGTATTTCCTTTTGCAACAAAAGAGCTCTTTAGAAAGGATCTACTGCTTACAGTGATTTTGAACAGATGTGAACAGCCATGCTAACAGTGGATTAACGTTAACTTCATGGAAGAGAACATATTGCTATCCTTGTCTTACTGAATGTTTAAAATTGATTACTGTAAATGAACTAATTATCTGTCTGTTGGATAAGATAAACGAATATTTAAAGATATTACGTATATCCGAGATACAATATATATTATGTATACAATATATATTATGTATAGATGAGAAATGCATTTACTTTTGCAACAAAAGAGCTCCTTAAAAGGATCTACTGTTTACAGTGATTTTGAACAGATGTGAACAGCCATGCTAACAGTGGATTAACGTTAACTTAGTGGAAGAAAACATATTGCTATCCTTGTCTTACTGAACGTTTAAAGTTGATTACTATAAATGAACAAATTATCTGTCTGTTGTTAAGATAAACGAATATTTAAAGATATTATGTATATCCGAGATACAATATATATTATGTATACAATATATATTATGTATAGATGAGAAATGCATTTACTTTTGCAACAAAAGAGTTCTTTAGAAAGGATATACTGCTTACAGTGATTTTTAACAGATGTGAATAGCCATGCTAACAGTGGATTAACGTTAACTTCATGGAAGGGAACATATTGCTATCCTTGTCTTACTGAACGTTTAAAGTTGATTATTATAATTGAACAAATTATCTGTATGTTGGATAAGATAAACGAATATTTAAAGATATTATGTATATCCGAGATACAATAATATTATGTATATATGAGAAATGCATTTCCTTTTGCTACAAAAGAGCTCTTTAGAAAAGATCTATTGCTTACAGTGATTAATGCTTAACGATAACTTTATGGAGGAGAACATATTGCTATCTTTGTCTTACTTAACGTTTAAAGTTGATTACTATAAATGAATAAATTATCTTTCTGTTGAATAAGATAAGCTAATACTTAAAGATATGGATATCCGAGATACAATAATATTATGTATATACGAGAAATGCATTTCCTTTTACAACAAAATAGCTCTTTAGAAAAGATCTACTGCTTACAGTGATTAATGATTAACGTTAACTTCATGGAAGAGAACATATTGCTTTCGTTGTCTTACTGAATGTTTAAAGTTGATTACTGTAAATGAACAAATTATATGTGTGTTGGATAAGATAAACGAATATTTAAAGATATTATGTATATCCGAGATACAATAATATTATGTATATACGAGAAATGCATTTCCTTTTGCAACAAAATAGCTCTTTAGAAAAGATCTACTGCTTACAGTGATTAATGATTAACGTTAACTTCATGGTAGAGAACATATTGCTATCGTTGTCTTACTGAATGTTTAAAGTTGATTACTATAAATGAATAAATTATCTTTCTGTTGAATAAGATAAGCTAATATTTAAAGATTTTAAAGATATGGATATCCGAGATACAATAATATTATGTATATACGAGAAATGCATTTCCTTTTGCAACAAAATAGCTCTTTAGAAAAGATCTACTGCTTACAGTGATTAATGATTAACGTTAACTTCATGGAAGAGAACATATTGCTATCGTTGTCTTACTGAATGTTTAAAGTTGATTAATGTAAATGAACAAATTATCTTTCTGTTGGATAAGATAAACGAATATTTAAAGATGTTATGTATATTCGAGATACAATAATATTATGTATATATGAGAAACACATTTCCTTTTGCAACAAAATAGCTCTTTAGAAAAGATCTACTGCTTACAGTGATTAATGATTAACGTTAACTTCATGGAAGAGAACATATTGCTTTCGTTGTCTTACTGAATGTTTAAAGTTGATTAATGTAAATGAACAAATTATATGTGTGTTGGATAAGATAAACGAATATTTAAAGATATTATGTATATCCGAGATACAATAATTTTATGTATATACGAGAAATGCATTTCCTTTTGCAACAAAATAGCTCTTTAGAAAAGATCTACTGCTTACAGTGATTAATGATTAACGTTAACTTCATGGTAGAGAACATATTGCTATCGTTGTCTTACTGAATGTTTAAAGTTGATTACTATAAATGAATAAATTATCTTTCTGTTGAATAAGATAAGCTAATGTTTAAAGATATGGATATCCCAGATACAATAATATTATGTATATACGAGAAATGTATTTCCTTTTGCAACAAAAGTGCTCTTTAGAAATGATCTACTGCTTACAGTGATTAATGATTAACGTTAACTTCATGGAAGAGAACATATTGCTATCGTTGTCTTACTGAATGTTTAAAGTTGATTACTATAAATGAATAAATTATCTTTCTGTTGAATAAGATAAGCTAATGTTTAAAGATATGGATATCCCAGATACAATAATATTATGTATATACGAGAAATGTATTTCCTTTTGCAACAAAAGTGCTCTTTAGAAATGATCTACTGCTTACAGTGATTAATGATTAACGTTAACTTTATGGAAGAGAACATATTGCTATACTTTTCTTACTGAACTTTTATAGTTGATTACTGTAAATGAACAAATTATCTTTCTGTTGGATAAGATAAACAAATATTTAAAGATTTTAAAGATTTTATGGATATCTGAGATATAATAATATTATGTATATACGAGAAATGCATTTCCTTTTACAACAAAGTAGCTCTTTAGAAATGATGTACTGCTTACAGTAATTAATGATTAACGATAACTTTATGGAAGAGAACATATTGCTATCTTTGTCTTATGAACGTTTAAAGTTGATTACTATAAATGAATAAATTATCTTTCTGTTGGATAAGATAAACAAATATTTAAAGATTTTAAAGATTTTATGGATATCTGAGATATAATAATATTATGTATATACGAGAAATGCATTTCCTTTTTCAACAAAAGTGCTCTTTAGAAATGATCTACTGCTTACAGTGATTAATGATTAACGTTAAATGTATGGAAGATAGCATATTGCTATCCTTGTCTTACTGAACCTTTATAGTTGATTACTGTAAATGAACAAATTATCTTTCTGTTGGATAAGATAAACGAATATTTAAAGATGTTATGTATATTCGAGATACAATAATATTATGTATATATGAGAAACACATTACCTTTTGCAACAAAAGAGCTCTTTAGGAAAGCTCTACTGCTTACAGTGATTAAGGATTAACGATAACTTTATGGAAGAGAACATATTGCTATCCTTGTCTTAATGAACGTTTAAAGTTGATTACTATAAATGAACAAATTACCTTTCAGTTGGATAAGATAAAGGAATATTTAAAGATATGGATATCTGAGTTACAATAATATTATGTATATACGAGAAATGCATTTCCTTTTGCAACAAAAGAGCTCTTTAGAAAAGATCTACTGCTTACAGGGATTTTGAACAGTTGTGAACAGCCATGCTAACAAACAGTGGAAATCAACGACTCCAGAGACAAAAGACACTGTGGGATTAGACATGTTCGGCTATTCTCCAACCCACCAATGGTTAGAAATATGTCCAGAGAATATTCTTTATACATCCCTGAAGTTATTATTCTCCTCGTGTTTTGAACAATGATTGGTTTGTTTCAATAGTTCTTTTGTTTAATACATTAGATTCAAAACTAATAATTTATGTTGCAGAATATTTATTTTTAGAATTTCTTTTTTAAATTTTTGTATTTTAAAATATAATTTCAAATAGTTATAAAAATTGCATTGTAACAAATTAGCTGGTGTAACATTTTATCTATACAGAATTTGTTTCAGTTTATCTCTCTGTAATCAAAAAATTAAAAATAAAATTTTTGAAGAAAATTTATAGAAAACAATCGGAACACAATCATTTTTCTTATTCCTTGGAAAATTTATTGTTATGAAAGAGAATTTTTAATATACATAGCTCTAAAATTGAATTGTTACATACAGATATGTTATTTAAAGAATAAGTTTTGATGTTTAAATGTAAAACTAACTAGAATTGTTCGTATAAAAACTTCATTCATAACTTTTCAAAACATAGCATCTCACTGTTTAACCAAAACCTTATTTTACTCTTGAATTCAGAACAGTGTGTATGGCATTTCTTCAGGCTATATTTCCAAAACTATTTTGCTCGGTACACCCACAAGTTTATTTATCTTTGTATACTGATTGGAGGATAAAATGTAAATATCAGTGGGATTTTGGAAAGAGAGAAATTTAGTGTTTTTTCCTCGATTTTACTTTACATAGAAATCCAGGATTTGGTATTGAGGATAATACGAGAGTTCTTTTTTTATAAAGAATTTAGAGCATCCTCAATTTATCAAAAGTATGTTTTGTAGTCATTCTTATAACTTCAAATACACTAGATCATTTATATATTTGTTCTATTTGTTCCTTCACATGTAACAGTTATAAAGATGACAAATATATTTGTTAATGTAGCTTAAAATAACTCAAAATAGCTCGTATACAGTGTACTTATAGAGATCGTATTTTAATAAATCAGTTATTTTAACAATAAGTTACATTCGGCTCAGCTCTGTTTACCTCTTCCAGTGAGTTATAGTCATAGACATACCAGAGCAGGACCGGTTTGAACTAGAAAGAAACTTCAGACTTCTCCCAACCAATAGAAGTGCCCGTTCGTTTGGGGGGATTTTGACCCCGCTGTTCTGGAGTGGATCCCTTTTTTTTTCTCCGCGATGCAGTCGTATTTTTTGAGCGGGCAAAGTGGTTACCAAAAGAAGAGAAGGTGAACGGCTAGCATCCGCGGCTTGTGGATAAACCTTTTGAAAAAATCTTAGCCATTTTTTTTAGGACCGACGCCGACTCGAGAGCATCTACAAATGATAAGTCTTCGATATCTACAAATGATAAGTTGATTCCAGTTGTATTCCTTGGACATTAATATAATTGTATGAAATTATTTAATCAAAACATATTTGTCCATGTGTTTCTTAATTAGTTTTAATTTCTTCTTTCTCAAGCCCTAGGTCAAAGTAACATTATTTTCACAGTTATCAACACAATTTATGTATACAGAATTTGCCTCTGTTTATTCATCAATAACTATAAAACCTTGTAAGTATTTACAACTTTAAAAGAGCCGTGGTAGCTCAGTTGGCAAAGGAAACGCTCTCGTAACTTGATGGTTGCGGGTTCTGAGCCCGAGCTGACCAAAGAGACTGGATCATGTAAACCATAGTTCTCAATTATTACCTTTGGGGCTGCCAGGCCAAGCCTATGGATATTCTGCTTGGTCCCTGTTTCTAAATTACGAGGATCCACTTGAGATTAAGTCTTACTTTCACCCTAGCAATGCTCGTTAAAACAAAAGACGCAACCCATTTTCCTTAATGCAAGTAGCCTCCGATTCAATCGTACTTAGTTTGACCAATTGGAACCAGAAACAACAACTTTAAAATGATACTTTTCTGTACTTATCGCTTCTAAACTTTAATACTTTAAAAGAAGGTATTTAAGATTGATAGCTCTAAAAGTGAACATTTATTTAAAGTTATGCTGTTTTAAAACTAAATTGTAATGTTTAAATCCAAGCGCAACTAGCGGTTTTTCTATAATAGCGTCATCCCTATTCTTACAAATAATAATTTCTCACTGTTTAAGCAAAACTTTATTTTATTCTTAAATTTGAAACATTACCTGTATATGACATTTCTTCCGGATATATTTACGAAACTACTTTGCCATATATTCTAACTAGCAGATTGACCTTTTCTTCGTGATTGGAGGATAAATGTAAATATCAATGTCATTTTGGAAAGAGGAAGTTTTTGCATTCCATTTTATGAGGTTATTTTATATAGACTTGGGGTCTATGGTAATAGAATATTATATAATCGTAAAACATTGTACTATTTACTATTATATAAAACTATACAAGAAAGAATACTTTTCTCCATTTATAACTGGAAAGGATTGATATATTGAAGAAAATAATTTAAGATCGATAGCTCTTATTTAAAGCTATGTTATTCGAAGACTACATTTTGATGTATGAATATTTGAGTTAATAGATATTTTCTATAAAAATGTCAGCCACGATTTTTAAATAATTAGCTCTTACGGTTTAAGAAACTTTTATTTCACTCTTGCACTGCGGCCAGTGTCTGTGTATTTAATTTCTTCAGGAACATTTATGAAACTGTTCGTTCTGATTTTCAAACTCGCGGATTTACATTTCAACTGGTTTTTTAGAAAGATGAAAGTTTTTGCGTTCTATTTTCTGAGGTTTATTTTACATAGAAATTTAGTCTTTGGTGTTGGTGGTAATAGAACAGTATGTTACCATAAAATGTTATAAGTACTTACAATTATAGAAGAATATATAAGAAGAGAATGTTTTTCTCTGCTTTTAGCTTGGAACGCTTAATATTTTAAAAGATGTCATTTAAGCTCGAAAACTCTAATTTAAAATTATGTTGTTTGATAACTAGGTATTGATATTACTACACATTTTGCTGACATTTCTTCAGGATAAATTTAGGAGAATGTTACAACTAGCAAATTTATATTTTTTCGTAATTAGTAGTTAAATGCAAATATAAATGGAATTTTAGAAAGAGGGAAGGTTTTGCATTCCATTTTCTGAGGTTATTTTGCATAAAAATCTAGATTTTGGTGTCTATGGTAATAAAACAGTATATAACCATTAAGCATTGTAAGTTTTTACTATAATATAAAACTATATAAGAAGGAATACTTTAACTACTTATGGCGTGGAGCAATTAATGTATTGGAATAAATTATTTAAGATCGATATCTCTAATTTAAAGTTATGTTGTTTGAAGACTACATTTTGATGTATAAATATTTATGTTAATAGACATTTTCTATAAAAATGTCAGCCACGTTTTTTAAAAAATTATCTCTCACTGTTTAAGAAACTTTTATTTTACTCTTGCACTGAGGCCAGTGTCTGTGTATTTCATTTCTTCATGAACATTTACGAAACTGTTCTTCCTGATTTCCAGACTAGCGGATTTACCTTTTTTAAGTGATTGGGGGATAAATGTAAATATCACTGAGGTTTTAGAAAGAAAAAATTTTTTGCGTTCTATTTTCTGAGGTTTATTTTACATAGAAATCTAGTCTTTGGTGTCGATGGTAATAGAACCATATTACCAATGACCATAAAATGTTATAAGTACTTACAACTATACAAAAATCTATAAGAAAAGAATGTTTTTCTCTGCTTTTAGCTTGGAACGTTTCATATTTTAAAAGAAGTCATTTAAGATTGAAAACTCTAATTTAAAGCTATGTTGTTTGAAGACAAGATATTGATATGACGAGTCATTTTGCTGACATTTCTTCAGGACAAATTTACTAGAATGTTCCAACTAGCAGATTTATATTTTTTCTTAATTGGGAGATAAATGTAAATATCAATGGGATTTTAGAAAGAGGGAAGTTTCGCATTCCATTTTCTCAGGTTTAATCTACATAGAAATGTATTCTTTGGTGTCTATGTTAATAGAACAGTATATAACCATTAAGCATTATAATTTTTACTATAATATAAAACTATATAAGAAGGAACACCTTTCTCTACTTATAGCGTAGAACAATTAATGTATTGAAATAAATTATTTAAGATCAATATTTATAATTTAAAGTTAAGTTGTTTAAAAACTACTTTCTGGTGCTCATGAAAGTTACTAGACATTTTCTATAAAAATGTCAGCCACCTTTTTTAAATAATTAGCTCTTTTTGTTTAAGAAACTTTTATTTTACTTTTGCACTGGGGCCAGTGTCTCTGTATTTCATTTCTTCAGGAACATTTACGAAACTGTTCTTCCTGATTTCCAAAATAGCGGATTTACCTTTTTGCAGTGATTGGGGGATAAATGTAAATATCACTGGGGTTTCAGAGAGGGGAAAGTTTTTGCGTTCTATTTTCTGAGGTTTACTTTACATAGAAATATAGTCTTTGGTGTCGATAATAATAGAACAGTATGTAATGATAAAATGTTGTAAGTACTTACAATCATAGAAGAAAATATTAGGGAATGTTTTTCTCTGTTTTGAGCTTCGAACGTTTAATATTTTAAAATCAGTTATTTAAGATCAAAAACTCTAATTTAAAAATATGTTGTTTGAAGACTAGGTATTGATGTTACTAGACATTTTGCTATAAACAACGTCATTCATATTATTTTAAGTAATAAACACACATGGTTTAAAAATAACTTAGATTTACTCTCGAGCCCGGAAAAGTGTCTGTGTAGGACATTTCGTCAGGATGAATTTACGAGAATGTTGCAACTAGCAGATTTAATTTTTTTCGAAATTGGAAGATAAATATTGATATCAATCGAATATTAGAAAGAGGGAATTTTTTACATTCCATTTTCTGGGGTTTATTTTACATAGAAATGTAGTCTTTGGAGTCTATGGTTGGTTGGTTGGCAGCGCTACGGTCTACTTTTTGCAACACGAGGGCTAATGAGACCGGAACCTACTGCTTAAAGCCGATTCCGAACGGCTACGAACATCCATGCTATAGTGGAATTCGAACCCACTAACTCCGATACCGAAAGCCAGCACCCAAACCATTCGGCCGTCGTTCGGCGGAGTCTATGGTAATAGAACGGTATATAACCATTAAGCATTATAAGTTTTTGCTATAATATAAAACTATATAAGAAGGAATACTTTTCTCCACTTATAGCTTGGAACAATTAATATATTGAAATAAATTATTTAAGATCGATATCTCTAATTTAAAGTTATGTTGTTTGAAGACTACATTTTGATACATAGTCATGTAAGTTACTAGACATTTTCTATAAAAATGTCAGTTACGTTTTTTAAAAAAATAGCTCTCACTGTTTAGGAAACTTTTATTTTACTTTTGAACTGAGGCCAGTGTCTGTGTATTTCATTTCTTTAGGAACATTTACGAGACTGTTCTTCCTGATTTCCAAACTAGTGGATTTACCTTTTTGCAGTGATTGGGGGATAAGCGTAAATATCACTGGGGTTTCAGAAAGAGGAAATTTTTTTGCGTTCTATTTTCTGAGGTTTATTTTACATAGAAATCTAGTCATTGGTGTCGATGGTAATAGAACAGCATGTAATTATAAAATGTTACAAGTACTTACAATTATAGAAGAATGTTTAAGAAGAGAAAGATTTTCTCTGCTTTTAGCTTCGAATGTATAATATTTTAAAAGAAGTCATTTAAGATTGAAAACTCTAATTTAAAGCTATGTTGTTTGAAGACTATATATGGATGTTACTAGACATTTTGCTATAAACAACGTCATCTATATTATTTTAAATAATAAGCCCACACTGTTTAAAAAGATCTTTAAATTACTCTTGAACTTGGAAAAGTGTCTGTGCATTACATTTCTCCAGGACAAATTCACGAGAATAGTCTAACTAGAAGATTTATATTTCTTTTCAAAATTTGAAGATAAATATTAATATCAATGTAATTTTGGAAAAAGGGAAATTTTTGCATTCCATTTTCTAAAGTCTATTTTACGTAGGAATGTACTTTTTGGTGTATATGGTAATAGAACAGTATATAACCATTAAGCATTAAAAGTTTTTACTGCAATGTAAAACTACATAAGAGGGAATGCTTTTCTCTACTTATAGCTTGGAATAATTAACCCTTAATTTGACAATATGTTTTTTCAAATGTTTTTTAATTTCTGCTATTTTTCCATGTCTGTATAGCCATTAATATTTCTGTAAAATAAACAAAAAAAATATATTTTCCATTTTTGAGATCTTTTGGGATTAGAAGATGTTTAAAGAGGATCTAAAAATGAAAATAGTAACTCTTTTTCAGAGTAATTTTATACTTAAGATAGCCATATGAAAAGAAAAAAATCCGTTAATATCTCTGTTTTTATATCCGACTCTTGAGCATGTTTAACCCTTAATTTGATAAGATGTTTTTTAAAATATTTTTAAATTTTAATTTCTGTTATTTTCTCATGTCTGTATAGACATTAGGATCTCTGTAAAATAAACAAAAAAATATATCATTTTCCATTTTTGAGATAATTAATATCCGCTGTGATGAACACTGACAATTATGTTATGTAGTAGTTATAAATATACATGTCCGGTGTAGCGGACTTAGCCAAATTAAGGGTTAATGTATTGAAATAAATTGTTTAAGATCGATACCTGTAATTTAAAGTTATGTTGTTTCAAGACTACATTTCTGATGCATAAAAACATAAGTTACTAGACATTTTCTATAAAAATGTGAGCTACGTTTTTAAATAATAAACTCTCACTGTTTAAGAAAAACTTTATTTTACTTTTGCACATGGAACCGTATATGTGTATTACATTTCTTCAGGATATATTTACGAAACTGTTTTTCCTGATATACAAACTAGCTGATTTACCTGTTTTTGTGATGGGAGTATAAATGTAAATATCACTGGGATTTTCGAAAAAGGGAAGCTTTTGCGTTCCATTTTCTGATGTTTATTTTACACAGAAATATAGGCTTTGATATCTTCGGATATAAAACAGTATATAAAGTTTAAAATTTCCAAAATTCATAAAAAGCATATTTTATATTAGTATTAGTAATCTTTTATATAACTGATGATTATGTTTTATTTCAAACATAATGGCAAGAACATAAATAATTTTTGATGCTTAGCTTTTATCTTTAATTCA
>CM063505.1:68201248-68208748 GCA_032207245.1 Pardosa pseudoannulata | reverse complement strand
TATTTGATTGTCTCATTTTTTCCTTTTTATTGACGTCTACATTTTTAACTGCCTTTTGTATTCTTGTTTACAACTCTCTTAATTGCTGTTATAGTGTAATTTTATTTATACTTATTATGGCTATTTTCCATGTGTTTGGCACAATATGTCCCCCGAGGATACAGTGCCATTAAGCAACAAAAAACCAAAAACCAACCTAAAAGTAAACGCTTTTGTAAAAATATGTTTGAAGATCAAATTTAGATACTAGATGTATTTCTATAAAAATGTCATTCATATCCTTTCAAATAACCAACTCCCCCTGTTTAACAAGACCTCATTTTATTCTTGAATTGGGAACAATGTCTCTGTATGACATTCCTTTAAACTATGCTTTAGAAATATTCTTCCTGATACTCCAACTACATGATTTACCTTTGTCTCGACAGGAGAGTAAAATGTAAATATGATTGCGATTTTGGAAAGATGGAACTTTTCTATTTCATTTTTTGAAGTTTGTTATAAAGAAATAGAGGATTTGTCATTGAAAATAACACAACAGTATGTTTATCTTAAAACGTTTGAAGCATCCAAGATTTATCAAAGGAATACTTTTGTGTATCTTTTTATACGTTATATATCTTATATATGTGAAAGTTTTATATTCTGGATCTTTTTTATCTATTATTTTAATTCAAATATGATAGTAATACGAAAAAATATTTCCCAGAGATCATTTAACAACAAAAAAAAATGTGTAAATCAATTAATGTTAGAAAAACCAACAAAGAAGTTAAAAAGTACTTATGTAAAATATAACTATTAAAAATAAACATAGAAGAATTTTTAGTAGATAACATTTATTATAAAACATATATTATTTTAGAAATCTACTAGGAACAAGTCTCCATCTTTAAAACAAATTCAAACTAATTAGTTTTAGCTCTCTTAGTATTTATCTTTGACATTGGTAAAAATAATGAAATTTTTTAAAAGAGGCAATTATTAATATAATTTTATTTATTCAAAGAAATTTTTATTGGGGCTGTCATGTACATGAAATGTAAAAGTAAAAGGAATTTCATCCTAAAGTTAATGAGATATATACAATAAAATGTTTTATATAGTAACTTCAAAAGAACTAAGAACAAACAATTGTGTTTCCTCCAAATGAAACTAGAGCAAAGTGATTTAATGAATTAAAATTTTTTTTATATGGAATTAGATTCTAGAATAATATATTGAGTTTGCAGTGGAGACAGAAAGAAGTTTAAAAAGTTTGTGACAAATATTATTCCGGTTATAAAAAATCGTTATGGCTTTTAATAATTGGAGTGGGTAGTTTCAGAGATATTGAAGTTAAATTTGACATCAATCCATATTCTATTAAATCTAAAAGTAAAGTGTATTATTTTTATAAACCATCACAGTATGTATAAGAAGAAATGTTGTTTTTGTCATTACCATTAATATTTTAATCATTTATTAGTATTTATATTTTTATACCACTAAATGTCTAAATTAATAAGCTATTATTTTTACATTTTTTGCTAAATAAGTATTTATTGAACTATTTCTGATACATTTGATATTTAAATAAATTAATTTCACTAGATAATTTTTCTAAAACTGATAATAGTACTTTTATTCAGATTCTTAAAAAGAAATACGAAAATTTAGTGCTATCATATGACTGACGAACTGATATGACTTACTCGCATAAATTTTAAAGCTTATCTTAGTCATTTTCTTAGAGTTTCTCTCTAGAAAAATTAAAACTACTGGCTTTTAAAATTGTTTATATTAAAACATAAAGTGCCGTTTATGGTTTTGGGGGCAATATTTTTTGTACCTGCAGTTAAATTTTTATATGAATTTCTCTCAAGTGTCTAAAAATTATAGATGAGATTATTAGAGGAGCATTATGACATTAATAAGTATCATATTTATAAAAAGAATTTTCAAAAGAAATTATTATTTACAATTCATAAGAAAAAATATGTTTAGATTTTGTTTACCATATACTAGTATTCAAAAGAATTCAGAAATACTGGTGCACAAAATGTAAGGTTAAATTAGAGAATTTATATGTGGTACTTCTATTTTATTTATCTCATGTTTAAATATGTTATATTTTATTAAACACATAATGCATTTATGAATTTTAAATGTAATCAGAATTTTAAAATTGTTTATATTAAAACATAAAGTGCCGTTCATGGTTTTAGAGATAATATTTTTTGTACCTACATTCAAATTTTTATGCCTTTCTCTCATGTGTCTAAAAATTATAGATGAAAGTATCAGAGGAGTAATATGACATTAATAAGTATCATATTTATAAAAGGAACTTTTAAAGGAATTATTATTTACAATTTATAAGAAAAATTATCTTTGGATTTTGTTTACTATATACTGGTTTTCAAAAGAATTCAGAAATACTCACATACAAAATGTCTAGTTAAAATAGAAAATTTATATTTGGCACTTGTATTTCATTCATCTCATGTTTAAATATGTTATTAATATTTTATTAAACACATAATGCATTTATAAATTTTAAATATAATCAGAATTAATTTTAAAATTGTTTATATTAAAACATAAAGTAAAGTTCATGGTTTTGGAGATAATATTTTTTGTACCTGCAGCTAATTTTTTAAGAATTTCTCTCATGTGTCTAAAAGTTATAGATGAAAGTATTAGAGGAGTAATATATTACAGGAGTATACATTAATAAGTATCATATACATTAGGAGTATACATTAATAAGTATCATATTTATGGAAGGACATTTTAAAGGAATTATTATTTACAATTCATAAGAAAAAATATCTTTGGATTTTGTTTACTATATGCTGGTATTCAAAAGTATTCAGAAATAATGATGTACAAAATATATAGGTAAATTACAAAATATATATTTGGTACTTGTATTTTATTCATTTCATGTTTAAATATGTTATTAACATTTTATTAAACACATAATTCATTTATAAATTTTAAATGTAATTAGAATTTTAAAATTGTTTATATTAAAACATAAAGTAAAGTTCTCTCAAGTGTCAAAAATTATAGATGAAAATATTAGAGTAGCAATATGACATTAATAGGTATCATATTTATAAAAGGAACTTTTAAAGGAATTATTATTTCCAATTCATAAGAAAGATTATCTTCTGATTTTGTTTACTATATACTAGTATGCAAAAGAATTTAGAAATACTGATGCACAAAATGTAAGGTTAAATTAGAGAATTTATATGTGGTACTTGTATTTTATTCATCTCATGTTTAAATATGTTGTTAATATTTTATTAAACATATAATGCATTTATAAATTTTAAATGTAATCAGAATTTTAAAAATTGTTTATATTAAAATATAAAGTGCCGTTCATGGTTTTAGAGATAATATTTTTTATACCTACATTCAAATTTTTATGTCTTTCTCTCATGTGTCTAAAAACTATAGATGAAAGTATTAGAGGAGTAATAATTACAGGAGTATACATTAATAAGTATCATATATAAGTATCATATATATTAGGAGTATACATTAATAAGTATCATATTTATGGAAGGAACTTTTAAAGGAATTATTATTTACAATTCATAAGAAAAAATATCTTTGGATTTTGTTTACTATATGCTGGTATTCAAAAGTATTCAGAAATAATGATGTACAAAATGTAAAGTTAAGTTAGAAAATTTATATTTGGTACGTGTATTTTATTCGTCTCATGTTTAAATATGTTATTAATATTTTATTAAACACATAATGCATTTATAAATTTTAAATGTAATCAACATGTAACATTGCTTTGCTATGAACTCATTATTACTTATTTCTGCATTATTTTGGAGGAATTAATTTTACTAAACATATTATAATTACCTATAATTGGGATTACTCTTAAGAGAACACCACTTTTTAACCAGTTGTTAAGATAAAAAAATCTTCTTATTTATTTTGACTTTTTATAGAAAAATATTAAAACGTTGAAATTTGCAAAGCGTAAGCATTAAAATAAACTTTTTTTTCGTATAATTTGGTCTGTACTTTCATTTTGTCTTTTAATGTTTACATTTCTATAAGCCATATTTAATTCTTAAATTGAACACAAAGTAAGCAAATAATTCAATATATGCATTAGGGTAATCTTATGTTTGACCACAGTTTATTTCCCACCCTTCATTAAATTACAAATTTTCACTGAGACAGGTCAGGTGTGTGACATTATATTGCAATACATCCCTAACTTCAACTCTCAAATTCAGCAGATCAGAATTATTCCCCTAGATGAAGCAATATTATCTATTATGTTGACATATCTCCGAGCTCTAAACTCACCAAAGATCGAAATATTGATGGAGGATAAGTCATCTTTATATATGTGAGGATTCAGAATTGTGTTAGCAAATATATTGAATTCTGCGCAGCCATTTGAAATAATTGGTTAAACATGTAACTTTCTCCCAGTTTCTTGGATGAAACCAGTAAAGATTCCAGAGGAAAACGTGTCAAATATGTTAAGTCAAGAACTTTTAAAAACGAAAATTTATTTGATAACTTCATGCCATTATTTAAAACTATGAATAAATTATGATTACAGTGAATAAATTATTTTATCATTGAAATTCGTCGAAACAAGATGATATCATTTGAATTTATATTATCGATTTATACGTGGAAGTTTAGATTTATTGTTTCAATATTGCTCTTATTGCTGTTATTATTTTATATTTTTTGTCTGATTCCATTTGACAGTATAAATGTACTTCAGATATTATCAGAGGTTTTTTCTTACAGACTCTTTGAACATTGTGTTCTACTCTTACACTTGTATTCTTTCTCTATTATTTTATTCATGATAGGTAGATACTGTATTTCGGTAGGAAATTGTTTCAAGAATCTGTTTCTCCCTTTTTCCTCTTCGAGAATATTTTTTTGTGCTTTGTAGCAAAATGATTGTTCTTCTTCGAAGAATACGTCTTGTTTATATATTCCCAGAATAATCGGTTAAATAGATAATTTTTTCTCAACTTCTTAGATGAAGCTGAGATGTTTAGATTCCAGATGAAAACGTGTCAGATATCCTGTGGTCAAGAAATAAAAATATTGAAAAAATATTTTTAGTATATTTTTATGCTATTATTTAAAAATGTATAATAACAAAAATAAACTATTTATCACTGAAAATAGTGTAAACAAAAGGATTCGATTTCAATTTATATTTTTTATTACGATTTATACGTTGTTTTTATGGAAGTATAAATCTATTGTTTTAACAATGATGTCATTTCTGTTACTGATATGTCGATTTCCTAATTTTATCTAAAATCATATATTTGTTATAAAATATTCAAGGGTTTTTTCTTTCACACTTTTTTAGAATTTTTGAAATTTATATTTCAGTTTCTGGGATGAAACTGAGATGTTTAGATTCCAGATGAAAACGTGTTAGATATCTTGTGGTCAAGACCTTTCAAGCATATTTTTAGTATATTTTTATACTATTAATTAAAACTGTATAATAACAAAAATAAATTATTTATCACTGAAAATAGTGTAAACAAAAGAATTCGATTTCAATTTATATTTTTTATTACATACTTATACGTTGTTTTTATGGAAGTATAAATCTATTGTTTTAACAATGATGTCATTTCTGTGACTGATATGTCGTTTTCCTAATTTTATCTAAACTCATATATTCGTTATAAAATATTCAGGGTTTTTTTCACACTTTTATAGAATTTTTTAAATTTAAATTTCAGTTTCTTAGATGAAACTGAGAATTTTTAGATTCCAGATGAAACTGTGTCAGATATCTTGTGGTCAAGACCCTTCAAGTATATTTTCAGTATATTTTTATGCTTTTAATTAAAACTGTATAATAACAAAAATAAATTATTTATCACTGAAAATAGTGTAAACCAAAGAATTCAATTTGAATTTATATTTTACATTAGAGACCTATACGTGGTTTTTATGGAAGTGTAAATCTATTGTTTTAACAATGATGTCATTTCTGTTACTGATATGTCATTTTCCCTAATTTTATCTAAAATCATATATTTGTTATAAAATATTCAGGGTTTTTTTCTTTCACACTTTTTTAGAATTTTTGAAATTTATATTTCAGTTTTTAGATGAAACTGAGATGTTTAGATTCGAGATGAAAACGTGTCAGATATTCTGTGATCAAGAACTAAAAATACTGAATAATATTTTTAGTATATTTAGTTTTCAAGCATATTTTTAGTATTTTTTATGCTATTATTTAAAAATACATAATAACAAAAATAAACTATTTATAACTGAAATTAATGTAAACAAAAGAATTCGATTTTATTTATATTTATTATTACAGACTTATACGTTATTTTTATACAAGTATAAATCTATTGTTTTAACAATGATGTCATTTCTGTTACTGATATGTCTTTTTTCCTAATTTTATCTGAAATCATATATTTGTTATAAAATATTTAGGGGTTTTTCTTCCACACTTTTTTAGAATTTTTGAAATTTATATTTCAGTTTCTTTGATGAAGCTGAAATGTTTAGATTCGAGATGAAAACGTGTTAGATATCTTGTGGTCAAGACCTTTCAAGCATATTTTTAGTATATTTTTATACTATTATTTAAAACTGTATAAAAACAAAAATAAATTATTTATCACTCAAAAATTGTGTAAACAAAAAAGTTCGTTTTCAATTTATATTTTTTGTGACAGACTTAAACATTATTTTTATGGAAGTATAAATCTATTATTTTAACAATGATATCATTTCTGTTACTGATATATCGTTTTTCGTAATTTTATCTAACATAATATATTTGTTATAAGCTATTCAGGGGTTTTATATTTCACACTTTTTTCGAATTTTTGAAATTTATATTTCAGTTTCCTAGGTGAATCTGAGATGCTTAGATTACAGATAAAAATGTGTCAGATATCTTGTGGTCAAGAACTTTCAAGCATATATTTATTATATCTTTATGCTATTATTTAAAAATATATAATAACAAAAATAAACTTTTTATCACTGAAAATAGTGTAAACAAAAGAATTCGATTTCAATTTATATTTTTTATTACATACTTTTACGTTGTTTTTATGGAAGTATAAATCTATTGTTTTAACAATGATGTCATTTCTGTTACTGATATGCCGTTTTTCCTAATTTTATCTAAAATGATATATTTGTTATAAAATATTTAGGGTTTTTTCTTCGACATTTTTTAGAATTTTTGAAATTTATATTTCAGTTTCTGTGATGAAACTGAGATGTTTAGATTCCAGATGAAAACGTGTTAGATATCTTGTGGTCAAGACCTTTCAAGCATATTTTTAGTATATTTTTATGCTATTATTTAAAACTGTATAGTAACAAAAATAAATTATTTATCACTGAAAATAGTGTAAACAAAAGAATTCAATTTGAATTTATATTTTACATTACAGACCTATACGTTGTTTTTATGGAAGTGTAAATCTATTATTTTAACAA
>CM063505.1:68188748-68196248 GCA_032207245.1 Pardosa pseudoannulata | reverse complement strand
GCATAATGTAATTTAATGCATACCTCTGAAAACAACAGGCGTCTGAAGTAATATAGGTTGTTGCATACTTAATTAACTAAGGTATTTAATTGTAGATATTTATAATGGAAGTATTATTAATATGAATTATTGTCAAAATATTTGATAAAATTGGTAAGATTTTTATTAACGTTATTCACAAAAGTCAATCACACAATGTAGCATAATGTAATTGAATGCATAATAAAATGCCTTATAATGTAATTGAAAAGACAAAAATAAAAAAGTGAAATAGTTAGTTAGTTACTGAATTGATGTAGTTTGTTAATATTTATTTCATTTACCTTTAAAGTTTCTGCAAATAAATACTCTAAGGAATATAACTGTAACCCCTTCTCGGTTTTTTCCGAGCTGAACTCGGGCAGGCGAAATGTACCATCTTGGATCATCCCGAGTGTAGTTCGGGCACTGTGAGATTTTACACTGTGCATTCAGTCTTTTCCGAAATATCTCACATGTGCTTTTCATGGTTTCGAATGATTTTATTTACTTTTCTGGCTACTAGATTATTTGATGCTCAAAGAGAGACAGCAGAGGGAAGAAGGTAAGGAGAGAAACAAAGTTCACCCGTCCAGATTGCTATGATGGATTATGTGCAGTACCTTGTTTTCGATTGTATCATACACGATCAAATTTTGATTAATAATTTCATGATCATTTATGTAAATGCAAAGGATATAAATAAAATTTAATTCCAGATAAAAGCTAGGTATTCTAAGCTTTATATTTATAGTTAGTGTGAATTGACTCCAAAGTCTAATGATTTCTAATGATACAGGTAAATTACTCATTTATTTAAATTGATTTTTTTACATTAAATTTTATTAAATTCTGTATGAGAATGATGCTATTATGTTTAAAAATCTATGTATGTATGAAAATAAGCATAAAAAATTGACATTTTTTGACCCTAAGTCCCGAAATAAAATGAACCTGGAAGGGGTTAGTTTGCATAGAGTTTGGTTTGGTTCGGAGAAACACATTCAAACTGTTGATAAACCAGGGCTTATTAGATCTACTGCTTGATATCTAGGAACAAGCAGCCTAGATACACTGGTATATTTCGTTTTTGTTGTCACTCTAGTAATTCCCATCTATTTTGATTACAGACAGGAGTCTTTTCCTGCTGTTTCCACCCCTCTCCCTCCTGCAAAATTCCAAGCGAAAATACATTTGAATCTTCAGATTTTTCCTGCACATTATTTGGGTGTAATCTAGAAAAGTTTCAAGATTGGTTGTACAAAGTTTCAAATGTACAATGTCGTTGTACAAAATTTCAAAATGTCGAGTTCAAACCTGCCAGGTTTGAACTCGACATTTTGGGATACTAGCTACGTTGGGGAAATTAACACATTGTATGCGGGACACGTACTAGTAAGTTTCCTGACGATTGATACTTGAGCGCGTGTCACGTACTAGTACGGGTTAGTGAAACAACATGGTTTGTTTGTGGGTACAAAAATAACGGAATATACAGGAAAACTAAGCCGAATGTTCTTGTCTACTACATAGATTCTAGAAAACTTTAGACAAATGAAAACTAGTTTTTACAACCGTCGATGCGGAATCACAGTACGGATAGGTTGATTAAAAATTAATTTAAATTTAAAATAAACTTTTTATTTAATCTTGCTAAAATCATATTATATGTATGTATATTTATATAATATATATACACTTGTATATATATATAATATATATATATATATATATATATGTATATATATATATATATATATATATATATATATATATATATATATATATATATATATATATATATATATATTTATCTGTCTGTTTATATGTTTGTTTATATATTTCAATATAAAATACGAAAAGTTGGTTAAAAAATTAAATAATTTTCGATCTATCGAGATTTAACTGAATAACTAAATTTACGCACAAAACGCCCGCTCTCGATAGATTTCCGCTGCGAAATGTACCCGCACAGAATGTGTTAACGAAGAGATGATAATGATGCTATTGATTTTGAAAAGTTTAGTTTTGAGAATATTATAGCGTTATATTCTGTTCTCATAACCATTCGTATTAAAAGTTTTTTTGCGTCTTTGATCTTTCGATTTTATCATAAATCTTAAAAATTTGTGGAACTCACCTTCACTTTACTTTTGTCAATACTTGTTTATTAAAATTCTAAGGTGAATTCACAATGATTATTATAAGCCCTGCACACTAATCACTAGGTCACCAAGGTCACGGTAAGATTCTTCTTAACGCTGATTAAAAACGGCTACATACATACCAGGAATGCGATTTAAGTGACAGGACATACTGAAAGGCAACGCCTAACTCTTGTTGAATCAAAAACTTTTTCTTCTATTTCAAGCTTGCATTAAACAGAAATAAACTAATGAATTGACAGTTTTTCATTTGAAAACTCAAGAAAGATCATAAATGTAAAAAAGATAGATAGACTAAATATTTCTTATACGAATTAATTTTGGTTTGATTTGGAGTGTTACGGTCTACGGTTTTGCACACGAGGGCTAATGAGACCGGGACCCACTGCTTAAAGCCGATTCCGAACGCGACGACCATCCATGCCTTAGTGGGATTCAAACCCACGAAGTTCGGTACCGACGATTAGCGCCCTAAACAATCGGCCAGCGTTCGGTACGAATAAATTTTAAAAAATTTGAAAGTGAAACGGTGCAGTTTGTTTCCAGTATTTAGGCTAACATTTCCTAAACGTAGACTGCACCATACTATTCGGATAGTAAAAAGTTTGATAAAATATGACAAAATTTCAAAAATCTAATTTTTTATTTTCTATGAATGAAAACAATACTGCTAAAAGACAAAATATTTCACGTTTTATTCATTGATAAAATTTTGTAAAATTGTATTATAAATGGTTATAATTACAAACCTAATCAGTTGTAAGTCTTAGGCAGTGAATTAACTGTCTGATTAGATGTAATTTAATCACTAAAAATAATATAGAAATGAATATTCTTTTACTGAGTAACCCGTCATTCATTTTTTAACATGTGTATAAGATTTGATTTCCGTGCCAACTTATTCCATATTATTCTTTTTTTTATCCAGAATGTAAGGATTTATTGCAAAAATTTTTGAGAAACATGGCTTGCAACAACCACTAGCAATTATCTTACTATTTGCTTGTAAAGTGTAATTTCTGTTCGTAGAAATGGAAATAGTACCTTACAAAGGATATACCGAATGTTTGTAAACAAATAAATTTACTCTAATTAGCAAATATCTGTAAAAATTCCGGTATTTGTTTAACAGTCGCTACATTTCCATTGACCGTGATGGCTGAGTGAAAACACAAGGCATCGCATATTCAGCGAGAACAAATCTAGCAGTTTTAAAAATATAACCACTCGGTCAGCGGGCAACACTAAGGCCAGTTAATCTTGGTTTAGTGCAGGTGTAGTAAGCCACATACTGCTCTTTATTTAGATGCTTGCGGATCTCAGACTTCTACCTCTACATATTTATCTATAGCATCTAATACTTATCAATGGTCTTTGAAACTTTTGCTTACTTTTTTCATTGATTACTATTTGGCTCTTCCCTCTTTAAAGACAGCCAATCCCTGGTTTAGTGGTATTCAATATTTATGCTAATAAGCTTAATTTTATTAAATTATCTTATGATAACGCATTAATAAATTTAATTGGTGGAAAAGCAAAAACAGATATTGACTAATGACGTAGTAACACAAGTATATCTTAATGAATCAGTATCAAGAAAATAATTTTTATGCATGAAAACTTTTTTACTTGAAAATATATTCGCATTATATGGTATTTAAAGTTTAATAATTTTTAATCAGACTTCTTTATGATTTTATTAAAAATATATTTTTATCTTTTCCTATTTCCACAGTAATTTTCGCAACAGTGTTTCAATATATTTTCTAATTTCAAAGCAACCAAAAAATAGTTTACTCTAAAGAATGTTAAGATGTATGAGATTTCCACCTTTTAAGGCAGTGAATAAAGTGAAACATTATTTAAAGATACAAAAAGCGTTTTTTTTGTGTGGCGGGAAAGTTATTTTAATTAGTTTTCGCGTTTAGTGAAGTTTTACATACTTTTATTAGGATAAAATAAAAGAAAACTATAACAAGTTTTACATAAAGTTTAAATAGAAATTTTATTAAACTCAAATGTTATATCCCGCATGAAATGCTATTTTCAATTCACTGCATTATGAACTGCATTATGCACTTATTTACTGCCTTGTGAAAGGATTTTATTGAAGCCCAGATATTTTTAAAATAAATTGGCTAATTTTCTCATCCTCCAAAATCCTTATTGATCCCCAATCATTCTGTGATTATTAGAAAAGTTCATAACAATTTATTCAGTTTATACTAAAAGATGAAACAGATCTTTCGTATTTTTGTGAGCAAAGAAGTATCCTAGAATTACTAAATTTTTATACAGATAGATCTTTTCCAGGACGGACCCCTTTTTATAAAGTTTTGATTTTGTTTTTGGGTAAATATTCGTAAAAAGGAAAATGGAATCATTTCAAAAGTTATTGTCACTAAAGGCTTCATTATATGCCTCTTGATGTGTAAAAAAATATTTATCTGTATTAATTTATACCTATACCTATACGAAAAAAATTTGCTTACCGTGACTAATTATATTTAATACTGAATGTTAATAAATAATACTCTTACTGAAGGACAATGTTCATGTTTGCCCTAAAAGTTTAGAACAGAAAGGAAAGAAGCTTTAAGTCCCAAAATTATTTTCAAACAGATCAATGAGCATCATTGCTATGGGATTTCCCCGAGATCTACTCACGTAAAAATCCCTTTTTTCGATTTTGATTGAGTAATGAATGATAAAGTGTTTAAATGGGGTGACTTGCAACACGCAATGCCATGTTAAATTAATACTTTATATCTGTATAAAAAATCAAATATATAGAAAATTTAACGCTTTAAATCATGTACACAAGTTATTTACTCTTACGGTGTTCTGCGGTACCGGATTATGCTCTTTTGAATACCGGTGTGAGTATAGATAATTAGAGCTGTTTGGAATCGGTTTTAAACAGTTGGTACCAGATTCATTAGTAGTAACACAGCAGACCGTGGTGCTAAAAATCAAACTAAAGCACTTGTTTTCAGCCACACTTCTAAATTACATTTAAAAGAAACCTCCTGTCAATCAAAGTTGCATTTCATATTAAAGCAATTTCAACTAGTATATTGTATTGTTTACAGATGGCGCTATGGATGTTTTTATTAGGAATATTTCACAGTTCTGTTCTTATTGCTTCTAATGTCACTCCAACTATCTAATATCATAACATAGATGTTGCTCGATTTAACCCTTTAACCCCTTAACGCATTTGCCCGTGTCTGACACGGGCAAAATTCAAATCAAACATGTAATCAAATCGTTTGCAATTTGTTTGTATAACAATTTTTTATATACTTTTTACTCTTTCCCTGCTCCCTAGTCACCCCCAAAACTGAAATTACAAAAAATACCTTACATTGTTCCTATATATCCCTTTTCTGTGAAGAAAATATGTCATAATTTAAAAAAATTTCTAAACCAAACTCGTGCTTTAAGGGGTGAAAGGTTACCGATATAAACTCTTCGGAATTTAATAAAATTAGTTCATAAATATTACCTATGAACCTTATAAATGCAAAATGATTAAAATGTTTCCTTTCAATCCTTAGGTTTGCATTAGAGAATACCGTAGGAGGGATTGAGGGGGGTTAACTGACAAACCCACCCTCTTGTACAGCGTGAACATACTAATTTTTATAATTGTAACTACATTGGAAGAATAATTAATAAGTGTTCTTAAAAAGTGTAATAAATAAATAGCTTAACAATTTATAAGTTTTGTTTGAATAGATATTTTTGCTTGGGGTCATACGTGAAAAAATCGAATAACTAACTTTCCAGGTACATCAAGTTTAAATACATATATTTCAAAATAAATAAATAAATGAAGTGTAGCACTGACATTTATTGAAATTTTAAATGTCAAAAACATTAAAAACTGAAAAAAACATTCATATTTCTCAAAAAAATAGAGAAAAAAATGTTTAGCAGGAGGTTTCCCTGTGAACCACTGTCCGCTAAAGGGTTAAAGCATTGCATATATGCTTAAAGACAACCGCGAGGGTGAAAGAACAACTTTTAGCTCATAGTGGGTTTTGGTAACTTGGAGTTAGGACTAACCAGATGATTCCCAATAGTGGAGCCCAACGCTGGCCGATTGGTTAAGGCGCTGATCGTAGGTACCGGAGTTCGTGGGTTTGAATCCCACTATGGCATGGATGGTCGTAGCCGTTCGGAATCAACTTTAAGCAGTAGGTCTCGGTCTCATTAGCCCTCGTGTGCAAAACAGTAGACCGTAGTGCTCCAAACCAAACCAAACCCAATAGTGGAATACCACCTCCAGAGGAATAGTTTGATCATGGAGGATTTTGCGATAAAGATTCTATTTAGCCTTATTAGTAAACACGGCGGTATTAAACCGGCTCAGGCCTCGAATTAATACCTATCCGGCTCTGAGTTGACACTTTTTCCATCTGATCTGCTTCATCACCAACAGTTTACATAAAAAAAATTGGCAAGATTATTGGGACAATAGTGAAAAAGGAAGAGCAACCTATACTATAATGTCTAAAGTAGAACAAAAGTTACAATTCGAAAATAACATATTAAATTATTTCATAACCGGTCATGGAAGTTTCCCAACCTACTTGTACAGAATTGGAAAATTAGATTAACCAAATTGTAAATGTGGAATAATAGGTACCCCTCAGCATTACATGGAAGTAAGATGTAATGTTGTTCCGATGTTTATTAAAAAATACGAAAACGAAACACAGATCGAGTATTTTAAAAAAATAGATAAAAATCGTAATCTTACTAAAAAGTTAAAGGAAATTTATAATATATTAAATTCAAATTACTCTTATATACAAAATAAATTTTAAAAATTTTAAAATGAGGGAAAATACTTGGTAAAAATAGTGATAATGATAAAAAGAAGTGTTTTTTTTTTAAAGTTAATAATTCAGTGTATAACATTAAAATGAATAATGTCGAAAGGTTCTCCTCACCCACTTAGGCTTATGCATCCATAAGCTTCTTCAGTTGGATGTGGGTTTGGGTCATCTAAGTCTAAGTTTACAGATAAACCACTTCAAATCGAATTAGAATATCAGTATTCATGTTATTTATAATTTTTTCAAATATATAACTCAATTTTAATAATTAGATGTGTTCATTTGTTATAAGCTATTACCCGTCAACAGCAGGTAATTACAGCTATTATTATATATAAATAATAAAAGAGTAGGCAATACATATAGCATTTTTATAGAGTTTAAAATATATTATCCTGATACTCTAAAAAAATCACAGAGCGATAAAAGCATGGGCTCTAAAAAATAATTTTTTGAATATATTCCAGTGA
>CM063505.1:68178748-68181248 GCA_032207245.1 Pardosa pseudoannulata | reverse complement strand
ATATATATATACATTATTTATGTTCCCTAAACATTCTAGCAAATAAATTTATAGATTTTTTAAATAAATAAGTGCATAAAAACCGAATTATAAGCATTAATATTAAAAACACATTTATGAACGCCTTTTTCGCTTTATAATTTATATTTTTTATAAATTATACTTTATATTCGTAATTTAGGTAAATATTTATTAATATTATTTTTTTAATATTAATAAATAACGTCGGTTTGTTCTTTATAGTGCCATGTTTACTAAATATAATTTCTTAAAGTTAACAACAGTTATTTATTTTCGTGTACCCCCATTATTTAATCTCAATAATAATACAAACTGTTGTTATGTTTGCAGAAAATCTAATGAAGTAATTTCTGCAGATCACATCATAAAAAGTTTTCATGCATAACTGGTATTGTAAAATTTTCAACAAATACTATATCATTCTACATATATTTTTCTTTTTTTAGGTAAGTACTTCTGTCTTCTTGTCATTTTATAACAGGTAAGCTTGTCTATAGTGTACGAATGTCTTAAATAAGAAAAATTAACTTAACTTTAAATTGATATAAGCAAATTAGTTTACTGGTCCTGAGTTGTTAAATTGTAAAATAAATCTGTTTTAGTTACAAAAAACAAGAGAGAGGCTTTATTACTAATAGCTTAATAAAATTTTATTTTTTTAATAAATTTATTAATTCTTGTGAATTTTGAAAAATATGTGTTGAGACTATCACTTATAAACCATTCTTAACCCCTTCCGGTGAAATGACGAGTCTAGCTCGTCATTAGTTTTTCATTCCATTCCGCACAATGACGAACTACACTCGTCATGCGATTAAAGTTACTGTTAAATATGATAATTAATTTAGTTTAAAATTTCTAGTGTACTGAATTTGGCAACACTTTTATCACTTGTGAAAATCACAAGTCACTATTGCATATTGTTTACTTAGAATTTCTTGGTACAAGTCGTTGCCAAATTAATGAGTCAGAATAAAAGAAAACCTACCAAGAAATGCCGTGTGTGTTACAAGAATCAAATTAAAAGTGGCTACTTGGCGGTGTAAACAATTAAGAATTCCTTTTTTCACTTTGTTTTGAAAAGTACCACTAGCTTGAAGACTATTATCTGTATACCTTATTAATGTTTTGCTTTGATATTTTCTTAATTTTACTGTTTCTGGCATTATTTAACACTATGTAAAAAGTGGATTTTAATTAAGAATATGTAAGAATTATAAAATGAAATAAGTTTTTTAAATAAAAATTAAATTGTTATTTCATGCACAGTTTTTCATTATTAAATCATACCGGAACGGGTTAATAGTGGAATATGCTTAGTTTTGATAGAGTTTTCTTTTTATTAAAACTTTAGTCTTTAGAATACTGTTATGGGGTTTGTAGCATCAAGTAATAAAACAAATATTTACCAGAAAACTAGTTTTTAAAATTCGATTTTTTAAAGTTTTAAAGGTTATCTGTTCCCTTAAATTATTTTATTTCGCTTTAAAATACGTATTAAAACTTGCTCTAAGCCTTAGTTATTTACCACACACTATCTTCAGATATTGCAATTTAAATGCATTGGTTGACAATCTAGCCAAAGAAAAACACCGAGCCAGCCTCCGGGTGTCATGTCAACCCTAATTTCCTCTCCCGAGAATCTCCAAGGACACCAAAGTGAGGCTCCAAACCGCCTGATTAGACGTCGTTTCGAAATTGCATCCTCCGATGCTTCTTATTTTTTTTTTCTCTGATAAAAGCAATATCCCCCATTTTCACCAAAGAAAGTTTGCTGAAACTGGAACTGTTTGCTTGTTATTAAGCTTGTCATGCAAGAGGGAAAGTAGGAATTATATGTTCTTATTGGAGAGTTGGATTTATTTAGCATTGCAAATCTGTCTGCTAGGGAGACATATTTGTGGATTTAAGGATTTTTTTGACAAAATGGTTTTGAAAATGTCACATTAGTTGTGTATCATGATTTCGAGATCATAAAGTTATGGGGTTAGTACGTTTAATATCCGTACATCAACGTGACAATACTTTTAATTAAAAACATCCAAAATTCACATAGAAGAAATACATTTATTACATATACAAGAAATACACTGTTAAAACTATTATATGAATGGGAGATCCTATAGTGGTGAATTAAAAATACGAGAATGAATAAAAACGGAAATAGGTTAAGTCGAAAGAAATGGAGGTGGTGTACCTCCGCCAGGTGTGAGAGATATTCTAATACCGTGTTTAGAACGGATTCAAGTAATGGGGATTCAGCTGAGTTTCTATATAACTTCGCCCATTCTCTGCTTGTTTCATGACTATTATATGACTATCACTTGTTTGTATGACTGTTTCAGACAATCATAGTAATGATATTTTAACTCACGGTTGATCAGTTGTACCCAAAGATCGTAAGATTACCACCTTCAAATCAATTAAGGGTCCCATGATTATTGGATATGGAATTTCTGAAATCTTCCAAAGGGGTAAA
>CM063505.1:68168748-68173748 GCA_032207245.1 Pardosa pseudoannulata | reverse complement strand
AACTTTAAACATACCATAAGCGGTAAAATGACCGGGAATATATATGTAAAAATTCGATAGGTAATGAAGTAAAATATTAATATATATATATATATATATATATATATATATATATATATATATATATATATATATATATATATATATATATATATATATATATATATATATATATATATATATATATATATATATATATATATATATATATATATATATATATATATATATATATATATATATATATATATATATATATATATATATATATATATATATATATATATATATATATATATATATATATATATATATATATATATATATATATATATATATATATATATATATATATATATATATATATATATATATATATATATATATATATATATATATATATATATATATATATATATATATATATATATATATATATATATATATATATATATATATATATATATATATATATATATATATATATATATATATATATATATATATATATATATATATATATATATATATATATATATATATATATATATATATATATATATATATATATATATATATATATATATATATATATATATATATATATATATATATATATATATATATATATATATATATATATATATATATATATATATATATATATATATATATATATATATATATATATATATATATATATATATATATATATATATATATATATATATATATATATATATATATATATATATATATATATATATATATATATATATATGTATATATGTATATATGTATGTATATAAAAGAAATAGGTTTGCATTTATTAAATAAAATAAATAAATAA
Organism: Pardosa pseudoannulata; assembly: GCA_032207245.1. Taxonomy (NCBI): domain Eukaryota; kingdom Metazoa; phylum Arthropoda; class Arachnida; order Araneae; family Lycosidae; genus Pardosa; species Pardosa pseudoannulata. The sequence continues at coordinate 68,172,898 of CM063505.1, read as the reverse complement.
AATAAATATAACAAAATAAAATAAAATAAAATAAAAGAACTTAGCATATGTGTTAAAATAATGAATGTAAAATCTTACTTGAACAAAATTATGTAATCCAGAGTTTTCCTGATTTTAATCTGTACCTTGAATAACAGATGGATTGTATTTTCACTTCCTTTTTCTTTTTTACTTTGACACGTATTGCGGGTGGTCTCAAAATGGAACACGTCCCAAAATTGTTGTGTAGGGTTCCTACTAAGTGCTTGTCATGCCTATCGAACAAAAGAAAGCTGTTTCTAATTCTCTTTCTATTTCTGGAATTGCAAATCCTAGTCTTCCGAGTTATACAAAGGAATCCATTGAGGGAAAACTCTCAAAGTAATACCTTAAAGGCTTCTCAGAAATTTTAAATGCTCAAAACTTAAAAAATGTTCATAATGAACTTAACAGGGGTTGGACATGGAATAATTTTCCAATCAAGCTGTTTTCTGGAAAATTAAAAAGAACTTTTACTTTGAATTTGTTAAGTTTTGAAAAATAATAAAAACTAGTCAGTTGTATATTTGCACATTGTACATGTACCAAAATAGTACGGAAGTCATGGGACTTTAATAGATAACTAGATTTTAGTATTTAAATTAAAAGAATCAGCTTATATACTTAAGAATCATTTTTCTATTACAAAGTCAGTTTTTCTTGCTTGATTCTCAAATTCTTTAAAAAGAACCACATCGAATCATTTAAAACATCAGTTATCAACCGAATCCTATTGAGTCCAAGTACCGACTGTTTTCGTTAACTTTCAGTTTTGTTCCCTTTAAACTGTAATTTGAACTTTATCTGTACGGTTAAAAAGAAATTTAAGAAAGAAATATGTTTGAAAATTTCCATATATGGTTATAGTCTTGTTTTTCATAAGTTGAACCACCATAAAATATTCTAATATTATCAATATTTTTAAAACTAAAATTTAATAGAAACTACTTATTAATTTTTAGAAATTTCGAATGAGTTTCTCTTAATTAGATGCTTATGTCCTATCTATTATATTGTAAATTCATTCTAAGGACCACACCATTCTGATTTCCTTTAGCTTAAAAAATATATTTGTATGTTAATTAGAACTTTAATTGCCTAAAAAATAAGAGAGTATTTTGAAAAAAAAGTATTGTTTTAAATGTATCATATATTTATTTTTAAATTTTATTTCCAAATATACTTCTTTTATAAAAAAATTAAATTTGAAAATGTTGTTAAAATTTGAAAAACAATTGTCAATTGTAATAATACCACATATGTTAGTTTAAGACAATTTCATTACACAATTACGGAGTCATATAACAGAATAAAATCCAAAATTATCCTAAAAATTCCCATGTATGTGTGATTTGTGATTAGAGATTATGACTAATTTAAAATGGTTTTATTTTTTACAAGCTCTCCAATTTGTTTGAAATTATTAATATGTTTTTGTAATTGCTAATTTCTGTTGTAATAAATATTGTAATACTTGTTTGAATGAAAACTCTTGTAAGAAAATTCAGTAAGAAGTAAGAAGTATAAAGAATACATTCCATGAAAATAAAAGAAACATACAAGGTAATTTTACACAATTTTATTCAGAAGAATAATACTTTTACTTTATTTTTTGTTATGTTATTTCATAAAAGGAAGGGTGACTTCAAATGGGATGCAAATTAAATTAACGAATGAAATTATAAAATTAATGTAAATTGGAAAGAAAAATTTTGTATATAATCTGATTTTTAGACATACTATAGTTATAGAAACAAAGTGTACATATAGATAATGCTGGCAATGAAAGTAATAGTAATGTTTTACAAAAGCAAATATCAGACACAACATATTTTGCATATAATTTACGTCTCTCAATTTTAATTTCATTATAACATTTTATAAATTATGCAAAAATAATGAAATTAGGTGGAAAAATATGAAGCATAAAAAATTATAACATTTGATTTTGTAATGAAGGATTAATGCTTTAAAAAGTTTGTTTAAGCATGTATAAAAGGTGCATAGGTTTTCATTATACATCTGTCAAATGTATTCATGTAAGAGATATGTAATTTTTTTATGCAAACAGAAAATAATATGTAATATGAAATATCAAATTAAAGCATCTAAATTTTAGCATTTCAATTAAAAAAGGCTCACAGTTTATATTAACAGTAATTGATGTATCACGTGAAGAGTTTCAAAGTGGAAGAAGTAAAATAAAGTTCTAGCATAAATGACAGGAACTATGTAAGATTTGATTAAAAGGCTTAAAATTATTAACAAGTGAACAAGAGTAGAAACTGCTTGAGTGACATTTTCTAAAAGTAGAACCAGATTAAGGAGTTACCTCATAAACAGTTCTTAAGCGGGAATATGTCTTCATAAAAAAAAGCTGAAAAAATACATCATAATAATTATTTTTAGTAATAATTCGTATTTTTACCTCTAAATCTGTTTTTATGGGTTACATTACTACTTTACAATTATAAATAAATTATTAAATTTAATCTAGAATGCATATTTTTTTTTCAAAATCATTTAATCTTCACCACAAATTCTTTAACCCTAACCAAATTCTTTTAACACTGAAACAAGCATCATGTACCGATAGAGACTAAAATAAATATAAATAATGTAATTTTAAATACCGTAAACGTTTTATTCCTAAAATTTCATGCGTGATATCTATATAACTGTTGTATCTATTGCAAATGGTGAACTGTTGTAAATCAAAAATTTCATTTCTATTTGAATGTTTTGAAAAAAATAATAAATTATAAATTTTTGTACCTGCCAGGCCTCACAATCAAAGAATCAAAACGCCATAATTACTAATAATTATTAGTATAAATAAATGTTCTTTATGCTAATATATCATCCCACAATTCTTCCACAAGTATGATTCTTGTGCCTCTATTCGTTAATAATAATTAAGCTTCACAATTGGATTTAGAGAAAATAAAAATTTTATAACGAGAAAATGTTTAAAAGGAACACTTCTTAAACCCGAAATTTACTATTTACAATATATGAATAAAATTGAGAACACATAAATAGAACGGTTAAATGGAAACTTCATACGCAGCTTTTAATGTATTTAATAATAAATTTTATATAAAAACTGCCAAAGATAAATTTAAATCAGCTACATATATGTACTACATTGCAAGATAGAATAAAAAGAGAATAAAAGGTATAGAACCATTAACACTTGTCACCTTATTGACAGTGGCGTTAAAAAATGAAAAAGTGTACAGTGTGACAAAACTTCATTTTTTATATGTTGACTTGCCTAAGAAACACACTTAATCATTTTCTCCTATTCTATATAAAAAAAAGTGTTGCAAAATGTGAAATATAAGCGTGTTGATAAAGTATAATAAATCGTTTTAACTTATAGAAAACATCGAAAATGTATAGACTTTTATATAAAAGAGAAAACAAAGATATTAAAATAAAGTTCTAACAAAAATGAACTTCTTTCACACGACATATGAGTGTAAAATAAATATAGCCTGTCATAAAATTTCGAAACAAACAAAGAAAATAAAGAAAAATTTAAAAGCAAAATTGATACACCGAGAGTTGAAGTTCATCTCCATGATATGTATATATATATATATATATATATATATATATATATATATATATATATATATATATATATATATATATATATATATATGTGTGTGTGTGTGTGTGTGTGTGTGTGTGTGTGAACACCTGTGAAAAAAAAAACAATTTCTTTATTGAAAGGCTGTTAATCCTCCTTTTGTATATGAGTGTAAAATAAATATAGCCTGTCATAAAATTTCGAAACAAACAAAGAAAATAAAGAAAAATATAAAAGCAAAATTGATACACCGAGAGTTGAATTTCATCTCCATGATATATGTATATATATATATATATATATATATATATATATATATATATATATATATATATATATATGTATATATATATATATATATATATATATATATATATGTATAATATATATATATATATATATATATATATATATATATATGTGTGTGTGTGTGAACACCTGTGAAAAAAAAACAATTTCTTTATTGAAAGGCTGTTAATCCTCCTTTTGTATATGAGTGTAAAATAAATATAGCCTGTCATAAAATTTCGAAAC
>CM063505.1:68156248-68166248 GCA_032207245.1 Pardosa pseudoannulata | reverse complement strand
ACAGGCAGGTTAGGTACCGTTTGAAATATATTATGGGTTACAAGATTCACATACTCAGTTGTGCATTCTAATGTGGCTTTAAAAAGACAGACATAGGAGAGGTCACGATTGAAAGGTATCATGGGTTATGAGACACTCATACTCAGTAGTGTGGTCTAATAGCCACACAACTGAATATGAGTGAGAGTATGTATGAGTATGTATGTACTATGTATGACTGTCAGTCTTCAATAGCTAAAATTCAACCTAAAACATAGTTACGTCGCAGCTAATAGTAATCTTTTATTCTTTTAAACGACGAACTCAATAATAACCTCAATGTGGCTCTAAAAAGAAAAGCATACGAGAGGTCACGATTGAACGGTATCGTGAGTTTGCGTGATACTCATACTCAGTTGTGCGATCTAATTAATAAACTGGACTTTAATATCTAAATTCAAATATAAGGCAAGGCGACGCCACAGCTAACAATACCCTTTTAATTTTTTTAAAAGAACGAACACAATATTATTCTCAGTGGGGTAATAAAAAGACAGGTTTAAAAGAGATAAAAAGTTGAACCGGATGGAAAAGTATCCTTTTTCTGAGTTTAATCTTTCTAGAACCTATTATGGAATATGACTACGGTTATACCGGAACATTTTTGTAGCTGTGCATTTTTGGCACACGTGAAAAATTTTAGAAAAATCTATTGTTGAGCGAAAATGCGCTTTAGCGAAAGATATATGAGTTACTGAAGTTAATTGTATGCTATCGGCTAATTACGTATAGAACAATATAAAGTTGATAAAAATCACTCACTCATTAATACTTTTTATTTATTTTTATAATATAGGAATGATTCTTCAGTTTTTATTTCTTATGAATTTAAAGCCTTATTACATACATGTATTTTGATGTCTCGATTTAAACATAAATTTTCTTTCCGAACTTAAATTGGGACTCCAGTTTAGAAATTACAAAAAATCTTTCACAATACAATTAACACTTTTTTAACCTTCAATATGTTACGTGAATATGGATAGTAGAATCATTCATTAATGTCTACAGAGTGGATGAGTGGAAAACATTAAAAGTATTTTTAAATATTAAATGAACAAAAATTTAATTCGAATTTTGTGAAAAGAGTTTCGAGAAACCGCAGTGAATCACTACACCAATTTTGATACATTCATTTCGCTCTATGTCTGAGGAAATATGTTTCTATAGATTTAAAAAGCATTTTATGAATTAATTTCGATCTATGTCTGAGAAACATGTTAGTATAGATTTAAAAAGCGTTTTATGAATAAAGTTAAAAATCGTTGATACGATTTTCAAATTTTTGAAGGCGCTTATTTAAAAAAAAATTCTAAATTTCAAGGTGACACGTAGTTCTGTATTGTACGATCAGCCGCTCATGCCAATAGAGAATATGTAAAACACACGAAAAAATCCCTTAAAACTCAATTAAACTATAAATTGAAATCTAAAAAAAACTTTTTTGAGAAGTCTTGTACAGTACCGCAATAAATCGCTATACAAAATATCACGCTAGCATATCTCACTATTTCTATGCAAGATGTTTACATAATACACATTAAATGTTTTATGTTAAAAGAAAAAAATCGTTGATACTATTTACAAATTTTTGGAAATGCATATTAAGTTTTTTTTTCTAACCTTTACGATCACACGTAGATCGAAATTGTATGCTCGGTCAATTGCTTCACGGAATATGTGTGAGAAACATGAGAAAATATTTCTTTAAAGATTAATCAAAGAAAAAAACAAATTCACATAAAAAAAAGTTTAGAAAAGTCTTGCACAATACCACAAAAGTTCACTATGCTAAATTTTATGCATGCATATATTCCCATTTCTGTGCAAACATGTTTGTAAAATTAATATTAAGTGTTTTATGTAAGTTACTTCGTCCCCCAACCCAGCTTACGCCATGTGTTTTATGTAAAATAAAATCATTGATACGAATGATTTCTAAAAATGTTTATCTAATTTTTTTCTAAGATGAAGCGTAGATCTGCATTGCGTGATTACTCGTTTGATACCTACAGAGAAGATGTGTGGAAAACACGAAAGAAAATCCATTAAACATTAATTAAACTAAACATCAATTCAAATCTATAAAACAACGGTTTTAAAAAAGGCACCACAAAGAATTTTTGAGCAGTGGAAGGTCAGTTGGCAAAAACAGCTATCTCGTAACTGAGAGGTTACGGGTACCAGAGCCTGCCTAAGAACCACCGTGTTCGCTAAAAGTGACTTGGGCACGTAAAATATGTTAGTAGTCACAATGTCCTCCACATTCTCAATCAATACCTCTGGGGGTGGCAGTCCAAGTCTATGGGTCTTCTTCTTGGGCTCTGCTTCAAAATTATGAAGACCCATCTAGCATAAGTCGTACTTTCACTCTTGAGGTGCTCGCTGAAACGAAAGGCGCACCCCTTCGCCTTAAATCGAGTACCCTCCAGCTCATATCGAGTTGATTTGACCAAGTGGCATAAGACAGCAACAAGAATAACAACAAAGAATTATTTCAACAATTTTCATACATGGAGACAGAGCATGTCTCGCCAAACATGCTTACGTAATTCATAATAAGATCATATTCACTAATGCGATTTACACTTTTTAGAAAATGTCTATTTAAAAAAGAAATTTTTCACACTTTGGGATGGCACGTAAGTCTACATCGTACGGTCATTTGTTCGATATATACAGAGACGTTATGTGAAATACACTAAAAAAATATCATAAACATTCTGTAAACAAAAAAAAATTAATTTCGAAAATAAGTCTTTAAGAAGTTTTACACACTACCACGGAAAATTTCGTGCATGTAGATTACACCGTTTCTGATCAAACATAATTACATACATACGCATTTAGTGTTCCATGTATAAAGATATATAATAGTAGCTGTAAAGTTCAAAAGTTTGTCAATGGTTTACTACATGGCAACACAGAATATTCATTTTATTTGCGTGCTGAGGAAAATTGACATTTTACACTGGGCGTGGTCTTTTTTAATGTTTTTTATTTCAACGGATTGTGATTAATAGAAATTAGGTAGACGTAAAAAGCAAAAGTTTCAATGTCATATATCCATATATAAAACATTTTCTTTCCTTCAGAATGGAAATTGAAAACCTCTCTTCTTTAATTAATAAAGCGAAGTTTGATGGTAGGTATCATAAATTATTCAAAAACAGAAAACTTGTTTAGTAAGATTTTGCACACACGCGAGAGTTAAAAAATATTTTTATAACCATATTGTCAATTTATATGCGTATATAAGTAGGAGCTGTCTTTTTTTAGATATCTTGTATTTGTAAGCAATACGAGGGTCACTCTGAAATTTTTGATACACGTAGATTTTTAAAGTTATACTTACAAAAATTTAGGAGTGTTCAAAGTAGTCTCCTCCAGCATCAATGCACTTTTGTAGACGACTTTTCTACAGGTTAAATGTCTCAAGCCATTTATTTATTGGTGAAAAACATGCATCCATCTCTTCTTCTGAATGAAAACGACGTCCACTTAAGTTCTTTTTTAGATTAAAAAATAACCAAAAGTAACACCTAGCTAGATCAGGTGAATAGGGAGGATGTTCTATCCCTTTAATTTGTTTTTGTTTAAGAAACTCAACTGCTAATCCGGCTGTATGTGAAAATGCATTGTCATGGTGAAGCATTAGTCCCTAACATTCAGTTCTTGTAGTATTTGGGGAAGAAATTTAGTGGTATATCAGTTTGCTGTTACTGTCTTCTGTCCTTCCAACTTAATCGCTTTGACCAATCCCGTATTTCTGAAGAAAACAGCATATATTACTTTTTTCAGTGCGGGTTGTCTTTTCACCAATGTCAGCGTGGTATCCTCTTCAAAGTCCCATACTTTTCTTTCTTGACGTGTTCGAACGTGAAAAAATGGTATGTATGTTTCATAGCCCTTTACAATTTTAGAAATGATGCGGTGGCCACCATCATTTATCAGTTAAACGATGATGTAAACTGATTATATTTTTTAAAATTTATTTTTAATATATCAGATTTGACAATTTAGACACCAATAAGGTTTGATGTCTCAGATTTACACCTACTCATTTGCATAGACTTTAAATTTAATCCCTCGTGTGGTCTACTTATTTTACTTTATTGTATTCTTCTGGTTTAGATATCCGTTTAGAGAATGAAAATAGCTTTTCTATGCAAACTATTTACATTGCAGTAACTGAATTGAAAATACAGTAGATATGTTGGGAAAGAGTAATGAAATTGTGAAGACATTTACCAGCTATTTTGTAACTTTTACTTATATTAAGATGTCTAAAATGTAATTTATTAATGTAAGAAAAACATAGATTTCTTTTACTTCCACAGTTAATTATTTTTATCTTTTGTTTTTATTATTTTTCTTTTGCGTTAGTTAATAATGTTTCAAATGGAGATATTATTAAACTATTATTTTATATTACTTCGAGATTTTTTATTATTTTGCATCATTTCTTTTATGGTATATATCAATGTTCTCCTTTTCTCCCCTCTTTAAGGGAATGGTAGGATTAAAAAATGGTTGTATAAATTGTCAGTTTATATTCATGATATTTTGTACTATGGGAATTGAAGTAGAAGAAAATTATTAGATTAATTTTTATCAGTTAAACAAACTAATTTTTTCGAAATGTTACCTATTTATGAAAAGTTTTCCTGGTGTTAAAATACTCCTTGCTACATTATTTTAAATAGATTCCTACAAAACGCTTACATTCGTTTTAAACATCGTATTTATGTAGATTATTAAAGATCAATTTATGTTTAGAAAGTTGTTGTTGACTCATACCACTTGGTGAAAACAAGCACGATTGAGCCGGAGGCTACTCGTTCTAAGGCAACGGGGTACGCCTTTTGTTCATAACGAGCACCACAAGGGTGAAAGTAAGACTTATGCTCAAGACGGTTCTCTTAATTTAGAATCAGAGACCAAGCAGAAGACCCACAGACTTGGCCTGCCACCCCCAGGGGTATTGATTGAGAATTTGGACGACATTGTGACCACAAACATATTTTACGTGCCCCAGTCACTTTTAACCAACAAGGCGGTTCTTAGGCGGGCTCGGATTCCGAATCCGCAACCTCTAAGTTACGAGATTGTTGTCTTTACCAACTGAGCTACCACGGATCATATTTAAGAAGTTCAAATATTTGCTGAAAATTCAATTTGCAGGCGTAAAATATCTATCATTAACTAAGTATTCTAGTCATCAAAAATTAATACCAAAATGTGTTCGAAAGATATTTTTATATAACAATAAAGAAAACGTTATTTGAAAATTATCATTCTGAAATATTAACAAAATATTTTTAAAAACTTAATTTTACAAAAAAATTTATTTCGTTTCAACAATATTTTAAATGTGTATAAATATATTAAATGTTTATATATAAACTAGACGACTCGTCAGACGTTGTCTTGTTTCAACGCTGCAAATCCAAAAGTTGTAAAATGTTTTTAAATAAATTATAAATTAGACTGTTTTGCTGGAAAAATAAGGAAAAAATAATTTAAAAATACTTGACGTCATCAGGCCTTCAGACATCATAAACGCAATTAAATTAAAATTTCCTCATCGCCTGTACGGGAATTCGATCCTGAGACTTCTCGTACTAGAAACTCCTTTTCGAACTGACCACTGCGCCACAGATACGTTGAAGGCGAAGGGTTTTAAGCGGCATTATAACAATCTCAATACGCTCGTAATTCTGGATTTTTAATAAAAAAGTTGTATCGTATCAATTTTTGAATCTAAATTCTCGAATCAACTTTATTACATATATAAAATTTCACCAAAATCAGTCCAGCCTTAGGAGGAGTTCTATTACAAAGGACAGAAGAATTTTATATATAAAGATGTAATTTGAACTTCAATGTGTATGCATACAGTGTGGTCGAAGTTTAAACTAACAATGAGTTAATATATTAAAAATAAAGTTTTATTAACATTATGCTAGTATAATTTTGTGTATACATTTTTGTTTGATGCCTTATATTCATATGTATCCCAAAATAAAATCTATTGAAAGTGTGTGCAAATTCTTTATTTATTTTTGTGAATAGCTACATAATCAATCAATCCTTTATAATTGGTACAAATGAGTTTTAAAATAAATAATTACAGTTATTTTGAAACGATGAAGATCGAAATGTGAAAAAATACTGCAATTAAGTAACATCGATTTTTTTAAATTTTAAATAAACTTTTACAAAATGCAATTTTTAAAAATTATTATTACTCTCTGTTGATTTAAGAAATCTAAGTTTATTCATTATTGATATTGAAAAATAAAAGGTATCAGAATAAAATTTGAACGCGATCAAATTAAACTAGCGTTCACCTTTCTTTTGGAAAAAAAATGCTCATTAAAGAATCATTAATAAACACAAAAATATTACCTGAATGATTTCTTGAATAAAACTTAACGACGTCGGCACAAATTCACATTTAGTTTCGTCTTGATTCCATTTAAAATCAATTTAAACACACATAATGCGGAAAGCCACAAGTGTGAAGTTCTTGGCAAAAGACCAAACTTTTGACAATTTCTGGTGTTTTCAGCTTAAGTTTTGTTTTTCTCCCCAGATGAGTTATGGCTGCCCTGAACATCATGAAACAAGAGGGAATTCCTTGATTTTGGACAAGTAATTTATAGGTTAGGATGTTTATTCACCAAGTGTCTCATTTATCTTATTTCAAGAATTTATCTAAATACTTTTTAAATAAAAATTGCAGGGAAAACGTTTGTGTTTTTGTTTAAAAGAAAAGGAAAATCGTGGTTTTTACGTGCAAGACATAAATTTAATCTCTTTTTTTTATAATAATGGGGAATAGGTTGAAATTTTTTATACATTTCCAAATTAGTTTTTTTAACTGCTTAGAAAATACTTATATTATACATGTCAAAACCTTATGTAGGGAGTTTGATTTATAGGGAAAATACGACTACTGAAGAATTGGGTTCAAATTTGCAAATTTGGAGAAAATATTGGCGGTATTTACTGACACACAAAGGTAATTCATCCAAACATTGTATTTCTTGCTTTTTCTGGCGACTTTAATTAATGCACAGTGCGACATCGAAATAGAATTATATACTCTTACTTAATTAAAGAAAAGACTTGAAAACCGGACATTTATATTTATGGGCAATTAATCCCTTGACAGTTTACAAACGCAACAGCTCTAAATTATTAAAAATCAGCCATAGTGAACCATTAATGGTTTGTTATATCTAAATTTTTTAAATTATTTCACACTGTTTATATATAAGAAAAGAGTGACATAAGGAAAGTTGGAAGCAAATAACATATAAATTATAATATAGATACAGATTCTTTGTACGCGGTGAGATCAGGAGAAAATGTTAGGCGACTATACCCAAAACATTATCTCCAAGTTGGAGGGAAAACCCAATTCTTCAGTCGAACCGGGAAAATTTTTCTAACTTTTCGTCAAAGTTTAATAGAGATCAAACCACTGTGTCAAAACCTTTAATTAATTATAGAGAAAAAATACATTTAAATAGTCATATGACAACTAAATAATACTTTATTTCAGTGGCCGGAGTATAAAAATTAACTATAAATTTGACATGATTTTTTTTATCTAATTAATATACTCGTTTTGAATTAAGTAAGATAATTGTACCAATAAATGAACATTTTATAATGCCAAGAAAAAAATTTATAAACCAGTAACAATACAAGTTTAATAAAAGTTGTAAATTTAATTGTAACCTTTAAAGAGTACATATTAAAGAAACAAAAATAACTAAAATAATAAATGTTTATGGATGTTCATAAAAAAATTAAGCAAAACAGTTGCAGAAAACCTTGTAAATGACCACTGAATTCCTGTGAATGAACACAAAACTGAAGAGTAAATGTCCACTATATATATACGAGACATACTGTTTAAGTAAGAAAAGTGACTTATTTGTTTTATAAAATGAAAACCTACAACTAGTATTCTAACTTATAAAAAATCAGTAAATGAAAATTTTGACCAAAGTGTTCCAAAGTGCGACCAAGTGTGACCAAAGTGATCAACTTTGGTCTTCCCATGGATGATCAATATGTTCGCTACCATTATTGATCATATTCTTGCAAAAAACCTTTGCCTGAAAATATTTTGCCAATATTCAAACAAAACAAAATTTTATGTTTAGTTTGAATGTTTTAAATATGATGGATATTCAAAAAATCAACCCTAGCTAATAAATAAAGTTCCGCTATTGTTATTTTATAAGTAACTGCAGTTTTCTTTTCTTAGTATTTTTAAGGAAATATGCTGAGAAGTTCAGAGATTTAAAAACAAAAAAACAAACAAACATAACATTCTCCTTATTTATAAGCATATAGACATGTGAAAATATCATAGCTATCAGTACTCATTACAATCTAGATTATCTCTATATATAATTATAAAGGTTTTTTCCCTCTTTTTTATGTTAAATAAAATTTATTTTAGAAAATTTTAAAGCATATAGTTCATTTATTTATATAGGATTAATCACTGGTTTGTTACCATATCCAGAAAAGTGAGAGATCTATATTCAAAACTATTTTGTAAAAAGGTTAGTTCTTTAAAATATTTAAATATTATTTAGTTTAATCTAAAATATGAATAAGTAATTCACATGTAAATAAAAAGATGTGGTGAGAATTATTGTGTACAAAATCTATCAGGGTGATAAGTTAATAAGCATTCATAAGCATATAGACAGATGAAAATATCATAGTAGTACTCATTACAATCTATAACTATAAAGGTTTGTATCCTCTTTTTTATGTTGAATAAAATTTATTTTAAAGAGTTTTAAAGCATATAGTTCATTTATTTGTATATGTTTAATCACTGGTTTTTTACCCTACTCAGAAAAGAGAGAGATCTATATTCAAAACTATTTTGTAAAAAGGTTAATTCTATAAAATACTTAAATATTTCTTAGTTTAATCTAAAGTATGAATAAGTAATTCACATGTAAATAAAAAGATGTATTGAGAATTGTTGCGTACAAAATCTATCAGGGTGATAATTTGATAAACATTCATAAGCATATAGACAGATGAAAATATCATAGATAGCAGTACTCATTATAATCTATAATTATATAGGTTTGTTTCCTCTTTTTTATGTTAAATAAAACTTATTTTAGAGAGTTTTAAAACATATAGTTCATTTATTTGTTTATGATTAATCACTAGTTTGTTACCCTACTGAGAAAAGAGAGAGATAAATATTCAAAACTATTTCGTAAAAAGGTTAGTTCTATAAAATATTTAAATATTTCTTAGTTTATTCTAAAATATGAATAATGAGTTTACATGTAAATAAAAATAATTGTTGTGTACAAAATCTACCAGGGTGTTAAGATAAAAGAATCTGATATAAATTTGTATAAAAGCAATGAATTGTGTTTCAGGCAGTTTTGCGTTACAACAAACTGTCTGAAATATATTCCAGTAATCTGAATACATATTTTCCAAAGTTAAAATACGTGGATGAAAATATTTCCCGTTCCTAAAAGTAATGTCCTCTATACCTCTTTTCTCAAATGAACATTTCAGCTTTTTTCTTATCAAAGACATCAATGCAATCATTTTAACCACATGATACTGATTTATTCTCCCCCTATCGTCTTACATCTCTAAATTGGTGCAACGACATCTGCCATTAATTTTCCAATGAATTAAATTAAGGTCATTTTTCTTACTTCTTTGATTCTCCTGGTCGCAGGTGGCAACAACGTCGCTTTACTCAATTCAAAATTGTCATGGATTTTGTAAATTGACGATTGTTAATGTAATGACGTGTCGAGGTCGGTTGTAAGATCATGCATAATTCATGGACTTAGAATTTGAGCACGTAACCAGATAGGAAATATAAAATGGACCCCTTAGAATGCTAAATTGTAGATTTCTAATACCCAATTTTCAATAAAGG
>CM063505.1:68141248-68151248 GCA_032207245.1 Pardosa pseudoannulata | reverse complement strand
GAATGCGAGCAATGTATTTTTACGTTTTTGCAGTCTGTCACTGGGGTGCGGGTCACGTAAAAATACGTATTTAGTAGATTTGTGGTGGATACCCGCTAACAACCACAAATCTACAAAATACGTATAATTATATGTATGTGTGACATTATATGGTGTTATTTGCGTTGCTATACAACGCTTTGCATTTTTCTTTCCACAAGTTATGATTGTCGAGTTGCTCGGTCTTTTGTTGCGTTATTTCATCTTCACTCAAATTCCTAGCTCCAGAACATACAAGTCGTGTTTTGTCAATTTGAAGCTTGTTTTTTTTTATTGTTGAATACAAAATTGATAAAATGAGCCGTTGTGAGAAAGATAGTGATGAAGAAATATGAGATGACAGATTATCGGACTTTAATTTTAAAAATCTTTTTTTTTTGTGATTTTGTAAAAGTATTGTTTTTTTTTGTTAACTAATCCTACAGTATATATTAAAGTGTAAAATAAAAAAAAAGTTTCGTTCATAAAAACAAAGTAGTTTTCGATTTACGGCGATTTTTCTCAATAACTAAACTTTCGCGCGATTCACGAAAATTGCCCGCTGCATGCGTAAGTTGGAGGTGAAGTATACCCGCATGAAGTGTTAACAAAAAGTTTAGGTCAATTGCATCCGAACACCCTTCACTTCCGAAAGAGATACTTTATTTATATCCCTGTTTTTGGCAATTTGATAAATAGTATAAAAACGGCCTTTTAAAGACGTTTGGATATTTTGTCTGCATGAAGCTTGTCATTAATATCTTTAGACTCCATTTGTAAGTAATATTCGTATTTGAAAGTATACGAGAAAATCAGCGATAGAAATGCTTTATGTGCCTTTCATCAAGAATTAAGAAGTATTTATATACTAACTCTTTTTTCATTTATACTTGAATAGTATATACGTTCGCTCAAATTCCAAAATTACGAAAATCTGTAATTTACAGAAAGTAGCAAAAGATAAAATATTACATTTGCTTTTAGTTTATTTGAGATCTAATTAATTAAATTACTGTTGTAAAGGTATTGCATCAATAGTTCCTCACATAGAAGAGAATTTTTCAATTTTACTGATATGTAGCTTAATATACCAATGTTCTTATATCGTTCATTTAATCGGCATTTGGAGATAAGGAGAAACCTAGAAATATAAATTTTTCATCACCTATAA
The DNA here is from genome assembly GCA_032207245.1 of Pardosa pseudoannulata. Lineage (NCBI taxonomy): Eukaryota > Metazoa > Arthropoda > Arachnida > Araneae > Lycosidae > Pardosa > Pardosa pseudoannulata. The sequence continues at coordinate 68,150,059 of CM063505.1, read as the reverse complement.
AGATGAGTAATGAAAACTAAACGTCAAATTTTAAACGTCTTGAAAATTTATAAACGATTCAATTGTGATAAGATATTTCTTTTGCAATTTGAAGTAATGGCTATACGTTTTCTGGGAAAAATCATAAAATATTAGATTTTAACATCGTTTGAAGAAAACTTGCTCCATAGAATCATCATCGACTTTCCACAAAACGTATGCGCCTTATATTTTTTTTCCCGATTTTAAATCCCATTTTTCTCCATTTCTCATTTCCGGCCATTTTAGCGCATTTGAGGCAATTTCAAAGTCAGTTTCACTGACTTTGCAGAGGAGGAAATTGCAGGAATACCGGAATGATCGAATAGAAATGAAATAAATGAGTTGAAATTCAACCACAGAGTATTTAAATGCATTTTTTGGAACTTATGATATTCATATTACTTTTACAATAAGTATTGCTCATTTGGAATGTTTAAATGTGGCATAAATTGGTTCTGGTAGATATAGAGGAAGATATATCGGTAAATAGTGATAGTGTAATGCCATATGATTTAATAAAATTGTTTATAGATATAAATGTCTGAATATCTGAAATATACTATTAAAGGTTATTCGTAAAAATATGAAAGTTTTTTTTTAACAAAATGTCTCTCAATCATATTACTATGGCTTTGTCGACAGTGGGACTTCACCTATCTATATAGTCTTAAACTCCGTGTTCTAGCTTCTGAACTCTTATTTGATTTTCTTCATTAAAATAAAAATAACCTTAAATGCCACATGAGAAGATTACAATAAGTTTATTAATCGTTTGAGTACGTTGAAGCGCTGTCGCGCTTCGTTTGTTATGTGACAAAACTGCGGAGAAGCGCGATAGCGCTTCTCTTGTTTTGTACCAAAAATGCGGAGACGCTCTTGTTGGTTAGTTAATTTTCACATCTGTTGAGAGCAGTTGAATTCACATCAATAGCATCTTGTATTCATTTTACTCAATGTGATTTTTAATAATATAAGAATTAAAATAAAATACAGTGGTAAGTAGTAATGTTGTAGAGCCGTGGATTGTGGTACGGTAGACAAAATGAGAGTGTTTTATTTATTTATTTGCAGCAAAAAAACTTCTCGTTGCTGTATAGAAATTAGAAACTGTTTTCACTTCCTCAACAAGTGTTACACTGATCCTTATTGATGCTATAGAGGAGGAATGGTTTGCAAGCAAAAATGCCACAGGAAGACTACTAATAAGTACAAAGTTTTATTTAGAAAAATTGCACGGGCAAAACATACGACCATGTGATGTATGCAGCAAAAAAATATTGTAAGGGAATTATATGATCCAACTTATTTTGAGCTATATGTAAAAAAGCAATTCATAGAATTTATGCAGCAAAATATTTTTGTAATAAGTGAGAATAAAGAGTATTTTGGTTTGTAAAAATTACTTGTTACATAATAATTAGTGTTAATCATAACCATTTCTATTGTTCTCCAAAAATTACTATGCATTTCATTCCGCACTATTAGCATATATATAAGAAAACTCTTCAGCCCTCAAACAGTTAAAGCTTCTAATCATGTGAAATTGTAGAAATACAGTACTTACAGATGAAAAATCTCAAAATACAAGAATTTGCACTTAACTTTGACTGAAGAAGTATAATTGTGGATAATGCCTCTTCATATCTGTAGATTAAATATATATGGACATATTTTAATTTTCAACACGGCTGTAAAGTACTACTCTTTTTTAAATTTAAGGTTGGCGATTTGTTAAATATTTATAATACTTTCAGAAAGAATAAAAAACTCCAAAATTAAATTTTGTAGGGTATTTAACCAAAATATGATCCTCTTTCTCGAATTTTCGGCCTAATCTGCTTCATGCATTCAATAGGATTCATAATTTTTTTTATCGATTCCACAAAGACTAGACAGTCTTACATTTCTGATGCGAGAAAATGAGAATTTTACTGTTATTACATTCTAATATATTTAATCCATTTGTTTTTTATTTTCAAGATTTCAATACAAACTTAGATGATAGACCTATAGAGGATATAACCTTAAAAATTGTGTCTTAAAATTTTCTTTTAGATATAAACTAGTTCAATTTACTTCTGTAAAAAAACACTTTTATAAAATTGTCCTGAAACATACATACGATTTACTGAAAAGCATATATTTTTTATTCATTTAAATTAGCACATTTTTTGAATGAACATTCAATATTAAAGTTTCCTATATAAACCATGAACGTATTAATATTTTAAGGATTATATGACATTTTATTTGTAAATAGTCACTATTTATAACTATATAAAGAAAAGCTATTTTTTACAATATCCGAACGATGGCCGAATGATTAGGGAGCTGGCCTTCGGAATCGGAGTTCGTGAGTTCGAATCAAACTGCTGCACGGATGTTTGTAGCCGTTCGGAATCGGCTTTAAGCAGTAGATCTTGGTCTCATTAGCCTTCTTATTGAAAAAGTTGACCGTAGAGCTGCCAAACCAAAACCACAACTATCCAAATTTAAACGACATTTGGAATGAAAATTTGACAATGACTATTCAGGTATAAACTTTAGAAGAAGCTTTTCTGCTAAAAACTTCTTTTCATTTTAAGTATGAGCTAAAATATATGAAAATCTATGGAATATTTTCAAATGATCTTCTTTTGAAAGTTCGGAATTAAATAAAAGTTTTAAATGGAAAATGCAAAGTTCTTCTAATATAACTACCATAAGCATAAAATATATATGATATACAATTATGTTCTTAAGAGTTAACACAAGTATTTAGTCTTAAATTGAAAACATAAAAGTGACTTTAAAACAAACGCAATCCAAGTAGCACATCATAAATTTCTTATTCTCATTATAAAAACAATAACTTCAAACTTGACGTCAAGTAATTTAATATTAGTTTCAAAATGTAGAAAAGAGATATTATCACCTTCATTCTTCATGATTTAATTTATAACTGTCCGAGATTGAAATATTAAATTGAAGTAGATATTTGAGTGTTATTTGAGAATATCTTAGGAAAAAAATCTTAACTGAAGGGGGATATAAATATCAGTTAACACAATATACTTTTGATATATTTCTTTTTGCTCAGAAGAGAATTCGAAAGTTTTTAATGAGGGTTTGTGAGAGAAGGATGAATTACAGCATTGACATTTGCAACGTAATTATTTGTTATAAAAATTTAAGATGAATTTACTAAAAATAAGTAGTTTAAAAGATGAAGAAATTTATATACGTTAAAAAAAACCATAATATTTACTTTATAAATTAGAAACAATCAATCTACATCCGAATTTTAATCTTTCATAATTGGTATGGAGGTGTTGGTAGTATCATTTAATGTAATTTACTTTAGATTTATATGCTTTGCCTGAAAGATGTTAGAGAATTTTTTTAAATGTCGGTATGTGAGATAGTCATGAATTTAAAAACATAATTTTTAGTCTTAATAATTTGTTATAAAAAATTTATGGAAAAATTACTTGAAGTAATTCATTGTATTGAAAGACATTTATAATTCTTACTTTAGAAATTAAAAATATTCAAGCACTGTTATTACTGTACTGTACTTAGCTGATTTATAAGGTGATCGTAGTATTTTTTTATAAAGAAGACGTAATAGCTGATTACATCTTTTTATACTTTTTATCTTTATTATTTACCCAGAAAAAAAGAGAGAATAAAAGAAAATGTTTCAAATTTTTCAAAAGCAAGATTATTTTTATTGCTCTTAAGCAACATTTAGAGTTTTCTAATTAATTACTTTACAATTATATATTACAATAGTGTTTAAAACTCTACAAAATTTTAGATTTTGTCGATTATTTCCAGAACTATTTAAGATATAATGATGAAATTCGGTTTGAACATAAGTTGATATTACATATAAAAATAGAAAAACCACATAATTAATTAAATGTTGTAATTCAAATGTACCCTTTACCATTGTATTTAGTTGCAACGATAATGGGTACTGTTGCAATGATGCATAAAATAGAAATCCATCTTTATGTCAGCGGCAACTTAATGATCTGGTCACGAATCAGGTTAGATGGTTGTATACTTTTCCCAAAGTGTCATATATTTTTCAAAGAAGTACTATGATTGGAGTGAGGTAAAGGAATAAAACCTTGAAACTCTATTTTTACCTCTTCCGGCTTGCAGGTTGAATCTTGATTTTATCATAATGATGAGAATGATGAGCTGAGATAGAGTTGATCTGGTTGATGATTTTCTGGAAAGTGAAAATTTCTTAGGATCGATTAGCCACACAAATCTCCGGAGTTTAACCCGATATAGCATGTGTGTGACGCTTTGGAGGGTGGGTAAAACAAATACAACTCGCAACTTCCCAAGAAACATCCAGAGAATGAAAATAACATTGCTGATTGCTTCATTTTTAGCTTGGGCTGAGATCATTTTATGGTAATTGAATATTTGGTATTAGTTGGTTCAAGGATTTTGGCATAGAAGTGTAGTAACTAACAGTAAACGTCTCTTAACTTAGAATACTTTAAAAGTGACAATTTATAATTTACTACCGTCCATTACGTTGGCATTTTTTGTTTGTAAAATCACACATCATGAAACACAATTTGGATCCACATTATGGATAGCAAAAGCGTCACTTTATCAATCCTATGAAAAATTCTCCAACAGTTCTCCTAAAACTGGAATTCCACTGTAAAACCCGAATAAATATCTCATGGTCCTTTCAAAGCTGCTTTGAACTTTTGTACACGTATTCACATATTGTTGATATTTTTTTTGTATAGCTGGTTCTGAAGTTGTCCTTCATTGACTTTTTCTGGTTTCCTCAGAAGAGCAGCAACAATCAGCTTTCTCGTTCATTTTACATAGAAAATCATTTTTAGTATTTTCTTTTATAAATTCCACACTTTAAAATTAATGAGATAGCTAAGGCATTATATGATAAGTTTAAACTAGTGTTAATTTAAAATCTGTTATTTAAAAATTAGACAAAATCTCTTCACTATAAGAAAACCTTGTTAGAAATAATAGATACTAATAATAATAATTTTATAAATAATTAAAGAAACATATGTTCGATATTGGAAATAATATAGTAATTAATTTAAAATCAAGCCCATGCTTTGCTTAGAATAGATGCTTCTTTTTTAAAGTTTACGTAGTATATTTACATTTAATAACTCTTCAAAATATTTCGTTTTTATTCACTCAATTGTGGACTTATCTGCAGATTTTGATATCATTAGTTTTGCCATATTTTTTTAAGAAATGAGAAATATAGGGGGTTATATTATTTGCATCAACTGTCAAAGTGATATTAAAATCAAATTTAAATATTAAAAAATATTATAATTAAAATTAAGTGTAAATATTAAAATGTTTTTCGTAGATTTTATAAGGTTTTGTTTATGAGAATGACAACTGTATGGTAATATAAATATGTATTTACTACAAACTATACATCAAGCCATTTAATTACTGCAGTAAATGTAGAAATTTGAATTTCTAATATTACATTTTTATTATTTAGTTTAAACTCATATTTTTTTTTAAATTTCTAACATGTTTCTATATCAATGGTTGATGCAGGAATTTTAAAGGGAGTATATTTGTAAGATATAGTGTTATTCATCTTTTTTCTGAACAAATCTGTATTGTGAGTGTAAAAAAAATCCTGAAATTTTGCATAGGAAACTCGGTTTTGCATACCAATAGAGATTGAAAAGTTTCACAAAAATATTTTGTAAAATGTTTTGTATTTATCTATATAAAAATAAATATATCCCATGTAAGTGACAGAGATACTAGCTGAAAAGGAGTCATAAAATTTTAAAAAGGGAAGAGTCTAATTACTATTTATTTTAAAACACATCATTAGGAATGAGATGCCTTAATCAAAATGATCGTCAATAAAGATCCAGTAAACATTATCCAGATTTTCAAAAAGCAAAAATGGAAAGATAAAAATTCCTTTAGCCTATATCCATATCCTAAGAAATGATAAGAAATCCTCCTTGTTACACAGAAAAAATATTTGCTCTTAGCAAACCACTTCCTTTTTTCATCTCCCCTTCACTTTTCCTTAGAGAGATTGTGCTTTTTTGCTTATTACCGTGACAGAAACCTATTGATTTTTTTCGACCAAAAATCCTCGACAAACATATCACGTGACAAATTCGGATTTTGCACGACTCTCTGCTTCATCTCTCTTCCCGCAAGCAATCCACTCCGGCTTTTAGTGGTTGTTTTCATCATGAAAATGAAAGTAATACAAAGTCACTTCATTTAAAGCCTTAACTGCTAAAAACTCCGTGTAAGGCTAATATTAACAAGATTTTGCCCTCAAATAAAAGGTTTTTATTTGCTTCAAATATATGAGATGGATTTTAGTGGATGCGCAAGTTATTTGCAAAGTTCTTAGTAACATACAATCAGACAAAATCTTGGGTAGTTTTAGAATGGTAATTCCTGAAGAAATTCTCAGAATAGAATATGCAAGATGCGGATGGTAATATTATCTTTAAGATTTTGTTTATACGAGAAAAAAAAATCATTGGTTTCATTTTTAAATAATTCCAAAATTCGCAAGAAAGACCGCATGAAGAACATATTTGCAAGATATATCTCAGAAAACAGGTTTATATTATTAACATTTTTACTCACTTATCATATGAAATTAAAGAAAAAACGAATTTGTTAATTGTTATACTTAAACTAATTGAAGTGACCTTGAGGTACCGCAAGCGTATGCCAATCATGCTACGGGTTTAATCTAGTAAAGTTTTGAAACTAATAAAGAAAGAACGAAGAACTTTTAAGTTCCCTTCTCTCCCCACTGAGTCACTTCCAACTGTCAGAACATGTTAAGAAGTAAGTCACCATCGACATTCGATGGCAAACAGTCTTCCTAAAGGATTAGGCATTGAGATATTTACCACGAAACAATTCAACCTGCATTAGTAACTTTAAATCGAATCGGTAAAAAAAAATATTAAGAAAACACTGATGACTTATTAATGTTTTAAATCGAATGTTTCAAATAAAGAGATTAAATGAAATTTCTGTAAGAATGAAAGTTTCATGCTAGCCGTTTGAAGTATCAATGTGAGCATCCATGTGAGTATCAATGTGAAGTATCAATGGAATAGTAAATTGGAAAATAGGAGGGTAGAGCTAGCAAAAACAATTTTAAGAGATAACCAAAACTAAAACGATATCCTATGCTTGGGAATATTTATTTAGATTCCAGTATGATATCCAGAAAAGTTCCTTTCACTCAGTTATATTTTGGGAAAGAGAAATTCCCAAGCATGAGTCCTGCCCCAGAAGTGACATGATTGAAAGGCGCATGATGGGAAGGATATTTTAAAAGAGACAATGCTCTTAAAGAAGTCACCTTGTATTATCTCGAGGTTCGACCAATCTTGTACCCCAGCATCTCTGAAATTGGGAGCCACGGCACCCTGGAATGTTTCGATCATATGCCAGTGGTGCCACGGCGAAAACAGTTTGAGAACCGCTGTTTTAGGGAGCAAAAAATTATTCAGCTAGATCTTATTAGAGAAAATTGCAAGACCTAATTAATAAACATGAATGGATTTAGAAAAGATTCTACAAAGTGAACAAAACAATTAGAAGATAATTTTTTCTTGTAATAAAATGTTCCTTAATTTCTTACGAAAGGTGATATCGGAGGAGTTAAAAATATCCCAATCAGAATACAATAAAACATAATATGAAAATTAATGTACTCGTTGGAAGACCACATGCATTGCTACAGTCTTTCCCAACCCAAAATCAGTGTCCTAGGCACTGTTCTGTGTTGAAATTATATCATTAACTCATTTAATGAATTATTAAATAAATAATCTCGGGATATGCTAAAATATTTTCCCAGTTGAGTGAATAAAAATGTGACCATATCTCATAAAAGAACAACAAAACGAAACCTTATATTTTTACATTACTAAAAATTAGATTTGTTATTCCGAGTTTTGACATGATATTATTTCTAAGTTTCCAAACAATTAATCAATGTTGTATGTGTACAAAGTGTGAAAATAATGTTAAGTTGATTTAGTGTTTAAGAATAAGAAATTAAAGCTCATTAAAAACACATACCTAATATGTCTTGATTAAATGATTTTATGCTATTAAATACCTAAGGAATGCGTCAGGAATGCAACTTATTGCTTGTGGATGTGGAAGACTCCTCTGGATTCGGCTTCGGTCTCGCAAAAATTGTGTCGCTTTCCCTTTGTATCGTGTAGCTCCAATAAATGTCTATCCCTCAAGCAGCAGATGCCAGCAGCGTTCACCCTCTTCTTTCCTCTGGTAACAACCTTGTCCTCTAAAAAAATTCGACTGCCCCGCGGAGATAGAAATGTGGTCCTCACAAAAACGAAGGGTTTAGAATCCCCCCAAACCAAAGGGCCCTTCTATTGGTTAAGAGAAGTCCAAAGTTTCCTTCTAGTTCAGACCAGTCTTGTTCTGTATGTCTTTGACGATGGCTTACGAGAAGAGGTAAAAAAAACTTTGAACCGAATGTAACTTATTGTTACACAAAGTTATACTAACCTACTATTAATTAGTTAGAAATAACTACGAACATCAGCAATGCTTAAAGTTTGACTTGAATACAGTACAGATCATTGCTTTCTTTTAGCTTAATGAGGTAAATTGTAATATTCTTTAACAAGAATATAATGATAAGCCTTTTTGTTATTACATTTCATATTAAAATATATATTAGATGTCTTAAATGAGATTTCAACTGCATTTCTATATTATATAATACTATTTTAAATGTGC
>CM063505.1:68088748-68136248 GCA_032207245.1 Pardosa pseudoannulata | reverse complement strand
GCAAACGGAAACTAATAACAATTTTGATGTATTTATAATTTTGTTAATGGAATGTTAATAAAACATATTAATTAAATAAAAAATATACAAAATTCAGGTGAAGTTGTGTATTTTTGTAATGTTAAACATCTCAAAATTATTTATCCAAGACTAAATTCATTTTTATATGATTTCGATTACTGTTAATATAGTACTAAAAAGTATGACAATAATAAATTCAAAGTCAATTTAGAGGTAAATAGGGAAAGTGTGTTTTTGAGGCAATTACTTTAATCAGCATTATTGACTTTAATCAGCATTGTGGAATAAATGGAAAATCGACGCATATCTACGTTATATAATCCATCATAGCTTTATGTTTTATTCTCGATTTTAAAATAACAAAAACGCAAAATGATTCCTTGAAATTAGAAAATTTTACACTTGTGCCGTTGAATTATCAGTTCTTGACCAAGGCATGTAGAAAAACGTTATACATTTGACTGGTTTTGCATTGTTTGTTAGTTGGACTGCTAATAGTTTTCTCATTAAGCTGATAATAATTTTTAGGAAGCACATAAACAAGTGCATTTTTAAAAAGAATATCAGTTAAAGTCAGGAATGTAATAAAGATAATTAACTAAGCATTACTTCTCCAAGGATGGGACTATTGTATAAGCAACGGCTTTAAAATTCACTCAAATGACGGTTATATCCTATAAGATATTTTAATTAGAACGTTATCTTTAGTATTTTTATTACCATTAAATAAAGCCTTATATCTTTCACAGTGGAGTTAATCAATTATAGGGCATAATCTCTATCAATTTCGAAAACATTGCATATTTGATACCCTAGTTCTCGGTGGGTTAAAGGTTTATTTGCTATATGGGGTTGAAATTGAATGTTGCATTCCTATGACGCACTTGTACTTCACTCTATGTAGGACAAAGAAAAAGGCATAGAGTGTCATATTTAGGACATTCTACATATGACAGCTGTACCGAAAATACAAACAGTTTAATGCATGCGATTCCAGCTCTGGTGCCGCAGGAATTAACTTTTGCCACTGTTTCTTTTTTTGTGTGTGCAAGACAGCTTTTTGGGTTTTAGTTATTCTTAAATGTGACTAATTTAAGAATGTTAGTATCATGTATGCGATTCAAACTCTGGGGCCGCTGGAATTAATTCCTGCCACTGTATTCTTCGTGTAAGACAGCTTTTTGCATTTTAGCTTTTCTTTAAATGTGACTTAATTTACGTTAATTTTGGAGTTTCGTTTATAGTCTTGACAAATTCTATCACAGGCGCTCAAAGAATATTATGCTAAATGATCTGTTTCTATAAATTCATAACATTTTTTATGCACCGTTAGTAAAAAATAAGAAAAAAACATTTGAAAGGCAAGTTTTGTTCCCTCGCTCGAAGCTTTTATTTATGAAATCCTGAATATTATTTTCTCTGTTGAAAACGGAAAAAACTCTTTGACATAAACTCACTCAAAACTGACTTAATAATCACTTGAAAGAACGAAAAATACTCTCAATATAGAAAAATACATAAACTCTTGTAAACATGATTGCATGTAAGCATTACCTTTACATTACATTTATTATATCGACAAGTAGTCAAGTATGGAGATTAAATTTGATAGCCAAATTTGGCTGTTTATCACCAGTCTTGGAAGCATAAATTTAACCTATACCATGTCACGTGAAAATAATTTTGTATACACAATTATTTCATTTTCCTGTGAAATATTTAAGTATAATGTAAAATTGTTACTATTGTAATAATTAATATGAAGTCATACTGCACATAAATCGAAAAAAGTTATTTTAATGTAAAATTATTTTAATGTTTAAGTTTTATAAATTGTATTCTATATTGAATTATAAGTAAAAATAATATAATATTCTACTTTGGAAAGTAAAATATTATAATTATATATCGATTTTATATAATAGTGTTATAGTTAATTTTTATTAAAAGTATCGTAGTTTAATAAGTTTAAACTTAGTTCTTTTGGTATTTATATATTTCATTCAGTAAATGTCTCCATACAATGAATATTTGATTGGACTAAATATGCGTAAACTTTCATTGTTCTCTACTTTCGTTGTTTTTAAAGTAGTTTTTATTTTAAAATGCAAACGATATTAAATAAAAGGATTATTTTGACTTTCAAATAGTATAAATTATTATATCAATAATGCTTTTGTTTTATTCACATACTCACTAAACATTACATATTTGACAAATATATAAAGTTTAAAATTTTACTTATTAAAATTACATTTATATTAGTTTTTATTATTTTCTTGCTCGTATTCATCTTCTAAATGAAGATATTTATTAAACTATACTTAATTCATCATGTTTTCCAGTTGGATTTACCGATTATTAAATTTTACTTAGATGCTTAAAAAGCAATGTTTTCGGCAAAAAATTGAATCTCTACCAATATTTAATTTACAGCTACTTTTTTCTACCACTTTTTAGCATCAACTTTGGAGAATGTTTAAAATATTATACAAAAAATATCTACGTAAATATTATTTTAAAATTTCTAGCTAACGAAAGTAATATTTTTTATAATATTTTAGATATGATAAATTTTATTTTTCATTTAAAAGAAATATATTAAATTTTAAAATAAATATTAATTAAAATATTGATACAAATATTTTTTCTACAATGAAGGTACTGAAAAAGTAATTTGGTTATCGTTTTTAAAGTCCTCTACAAACACTTTAACTTCTGGTTTGATATTTGTTTTCTCTTGACAGTCCATTTCGCTCACTAAAAAAAATCTCCTAAACACACGAAAATTTTTCTCAAAACTGTTTTATAGGATAGTTACAAGAATATGGGTTTTTGTGACAAAATTTATATAGCATCCTGTAGGAAAATTTATTTTTGGACTTTCCGGATTACTGGACTATCATAGATCTTTGAAGACAAGCTTCCTGTTCAACGTTCTTTCCTTAATGCATGGTCATAAACAACCCATTGCCTTAGGCATCATCTTTCTTTAAGGTTATATAAGCAAGTAAATTCAATATGAGCTACTATTTCTCATTCCTTTAACTTTAGACAGATAATAAATGAAGCATTAGGTGACGTCATTTAAGAATAAGTAATTGAACTTTTAAATGATGAAGATATATTTACGTTTTTCCTATTAAAAAAATTGTTTATTTTGTGAGCTGTGTTTAATATGCTTATATGGGGACAAAATGTGCTTTTTTAGGTCTATGTAGATGTGATGTTTTAAGAATTTTTTCTATGAATCACTGAAAATATTTTATTAGAAATAGTACTATTCCATGGTGACTAACATAGCCTTTACATTCAATGAAAACAGTTATCTTTACCTTAGCAAATATTTACTTTAAAATCTACGTATATTATTTTCCATGTTATAATATTATAATCACGTTACATTAATTGCATTAGGAATGCATGAATTATATAACATTTCAATAATATTTTGTTTAGTTACTTTTTCAGAAGGAATTGGCATTTACTTACTCAAAATTAATCCTTAATTTCTAAAGTTCCAAGATAGAGAAATGTAAATTTCTCAGACTTCAAGTTTCAAATAAATTAATTTGAAAAATAAGGTAGTCTTCAGGAAGTTTAAATAAATGTTTCATTCGTCGTACACTTTATTGTGATTTTAAGAATTAAAAACTCATTGCAAACGTAATGCCACAGTTTCTTTATTATTATTTGAGAATTATATTATTTTTACATTATTCCGAGTTAAAGTTATTTTTTATTTATTTCTATTAGTTTTTATTGTTGTTGAAGCATAATGAAGAGCTGGAGATAGCAAAACACCTTTTATTAAAGATATAAAATAAGAACAATAATAATAATAATCATAATAATATAAAAATACGAGGTATATTGGGCTTTTATAGATTTATAAGGATCCTGAGTCCAGCCAATCAAATTGCAGGCAGAAGACAAAACTAATAAAACACAACTATTGAAAACACAAGAGAATCAACTCAAGAAAACCTCGTACATCCGAGAAAGCTATTACTTAAATAATAATAAGCAACCCAAATACCAAGTCGCCAAGTATAAGTGAGATTACATATTTGAACAATTATTACGTATTCTATTATTTTACTGTTATACTGTTATTTCTTATTACTTTATCTTTAGACAGATAATAAATGAAGCATTAGGTGACGTCATTTAAGAATAAATAATTGAACTTTTAAATGATAAAGATATATTTACGTTTTTCTGAAATGTAAAAGTTTGTTTATTTTGTGAGCTGTGTTTAATATGCTTATATGGGGACAAAATGTACTTTTTAAGGTCTATGTAGATATTATGTTTTAAGAATATTTTCTATGAATCACTGAAAATATTTTAATAGAAATAGTACTATTCCATAGTGACTAACATAACCTTTACATTAAATGAAAACAGTTATTTTTACCTTAGCAAATATTTACTTTAAAATTCTACGTATGTAAAATTATTTTCCATGTTATAATAGTATAATCACGTTACATTAATTGCATTAGTAATGTATGAATTGAATAATATTTAAATAACTAGCATATAGCCCATCATATGACGGGATTTGTAAACTTTTTAATGCTCCAGAACTGTTAAGTACCCAATGAGGCAGGTAAAAAATGGTTTATTTTTTGGCTGAGAACTATCTGGTTCACCCTCAATAATTTATTTATCGTCATACTCCTCTAGAGTCTCCCGATCCTGTAATGCAGTTTAGAATCACATTGAACTCATTTAGTCCAACCGTGTGGTTATGTATAATAAACAAACACACAAAAGAACAAACTTCTTAATTGACAAATATATATAAATTAAAAGTTAGATATTTATTAGTCCGTGAAATAGACTCCTAGACTTATATGAAAAGAATTTTTTTTTATACCGGTAGTAAAATTTTCATTGCAACAAAAAAATAATCGATGATTAAATTTATAATTATCACATATGTACCTACTATATTACTTAAGCCAAATATAAAAGAAAATCATTTAAGTAATATATCTAAGTTCATTGATAAAAGATATTAAAATAGTGTAGACGATATTTAAATAGTTTAAAATACGAAATGATTAAATGAGATGTTTAAAGCAATGACGTCACAATGCTAGAAAATATTGTTATTTTTACCTCTTTATTAAGTGATAAATGGATAAATGTAATCGCCTGCTCTTAACCGTGGAAAATAGGGCTTGAAATAATGGAATTCAACTCTCGAAAAGGAGGGAAGGGGTGGATTTCGAACGTTTTAAAGACGACAGTATTTTTTGCTGTGATATGAAGCATATTTATGCAAATTTAGTTTAGAATCGGATCGATAGTTTAGGAGAAGATAAACTTTATTAGCTTTGAATGGATGCCTCTATCCATTCCAAGTCCAACCGCTTCATAAATTGGAGGACAGACGTACAAATAACTTAGGCTATTATTATATAGAGGATATTTTATTTAGTTACTTTTTCAGAAGAAATTGACATTTACTTACTCAAAATTAGTCTACAATTTCTAAAGTTCCAAAATACAGAAATGTACATTTCTCAGACTTCAAGTTTCAAATAAATTAATTTGAAAAAAAAGGTAGTCTTCATGAAGTTTAAATAAATGTTTCATTCGTCGTACACCTAAATGTGATTTTAAAAATTAAGAACTCACTGCAAATGTAATATCACAGCTTCTTTATTATCATTTGCGAATTGTATTATTTTTACATTATTCCGAGTGAAATTTATTTTTTATTTATTTCTATTAGTTTTTATTGTTGTTGAAGCATAATGAAGAGCTGGATATAGTAAAACACCTTTTATTAAAGACATGAAATAAGAACAATAATAATAATAATCATAATAATACAAAAATACGAGGTATATTGGGCTTTTATAGATTTATAAGGATCCTAAGCCCAGCCAACCAAATTACAGGAACAAGACAAAACTAATAAATCACAACTATTGAAAACACAAGAGAATCAACTCAAGAAAACCTCGTACATCAGAGAAAGCTATTACTTAAATAATAAAAAGCAGCCAAAATACCAAGTCGCCAAGTATAAGTGAGATTACATATTTGAACAATTATTACGTATTCTATTATTTTAGTGTTATGCTGTTATTTCTTATTATTTTAACTTTAGACAGATAATAAATGAAGCATTAGGTGACGTCATTTAAGAATAAATAATTGAACTTTTAAATGATGAAGATAAATTTGTTTTCAGATTAAAAAAAATTGTTTATTTTTTTAGCTATGTTTAATAGGCTTATAAGGGGACAAAATGTGCTTTTTTAGGTCTATGTAGATATGATGTTTTAAGAATATTTTCTAAGAATCACTAAAAATATTTTAGAAGAATTTACTATTCCATGGTGACTAGAATAGCCTTTACATTAAATGAAAATTATTTTTACCTTAGCAAATATTTACCTTAAAATCTACGTATATAAAATTCTTTACCATGTTGTAATATTATAACAGTAAAATAATACAATACGTAATAATTGTTGAAATATGTAATTGAACTCATTATTGGAGACTTGGCTACTTATTATTATTTAAGTAATAATAGCTTTCTCGGACGTAGGAGGTTTTCTTGGGTTGATTCTTTTGTGTTTTCATTGGTTACGTTTGATTAGTTTTGTCTTGTTCTTGTAATTTGGTTGGTTGGACTCAAGATCTTTATAAATCTATAAAAGCCCAATGTACCTCAAATTTTTGTATTATTATCAGTATTAGTCGAACTATGACCGAATGTTTAGGGTGCTGACCTTCGGTAACGGAGTTCGTGGGTTCGAATACCACTATGGAATGGATGTTCATATCAGTTCGGAATTGGCTTTAAGCTGTAAGTTTCATTAGCCCTAATGTTGCAAAAAGTAGACCGTAGCACTCCAAAGCAAATCAAGCAAACCAATTATTATCAGTATTATTATTGTTGTTCTTTTTTCGTGTCTTTAATAAAAGGTGTTTTGAGATCTACGGCTCTTCATTATGCTTCAACAATAATAAAAACTAATAGGAATAAATAAAAAACAACTTTAACTCGGAATAATGTAAAAATAATAAAATTCGTAAATTATATTAAAAAATCTGCGATATTATTTTTGCAATGAGTTTTTAATTTTTAAATCACAATTAGGTGTACGGCGAATGAAACATTCATTTAAACTTTTGGAAAACTACCTTATTTTTCAAATTAATTTATTTGAAATTTGAAATCTGAGAAATTTACATTTCTGTGTCTTGGAACTTTAGATGTATATATAAAACTAAATACTAACATATATAAAACTAAAACTGTTTATATAAATTTTCTTTTTTGTGGATTTTAGATTTTTAATCTATTGAATTTCATTAATTTCATTAATATTAAATTAATATTTATATAATATACTATTTCATTAATATTTCATTATTTCATTATTGCAAATAATTAATGAAATAAAATTTTATAAATTGTAAGATTTTGCAAAATTAGCTGTACATAATAATGTTTTCATGCAATCTGTAAAAATTATTTTTCCTACTTCAGAGAGAACAAGTTTTATAGAATTTTTGAAATGAAATATCTAGACCATAGTGAATACTCATATTAAATAATAACATTTCTTTTCATTTAAAGAAATATATTGGTAAATAATTATTTTTATGTATGAAGAATATTTTTTAAATGGTCCTAATTTATTAATAAAGTATGTGTATCCAACCATAATTAATAACTCAAATAAAAAATTCAACACTTTTTTGATGAGATTTAATCAGCAACATTGTTATAGATTGCATTTTCTTCATCTTTTCTTTTTAAATGTCGACAAAGTAATTTAATTTTATTGTTTTAATGGATACAAACAAATAAAATTGTATACATCTGGTAGTGTACATACCTTATGGCTAATCAATAATTCATAATATAAAGAATGGTTTTTATCATTATTGAAGACATTTTTTCAGCATTTTTAAAATTATTAACCTGTAAAACAAACTAACTGAAGTAGAAAAATAAAGTGGGTAAATTAGAATTTTAATTAAGTAAAATCAATATTAACTTGATTTAAAAGACTTTTCCCCTGTAAAATGTATCTTAATAACAATTGTCCCCATAATTTATTAAATATTGCTTGTCTTACACCCCGTTTCGTTCATTAGTTACATTTAACAGTTGTAATAGAATTTATATGTGTAATTAGATGTTTTAATGAATTCTAAAAATAAAATCCGTGTGTGTTTGTACCTTCTCACAAATAAAAAATTTGTAATTTTAAAATAAAAATATGTAATTTATCAGCTATTTTTTTATTTGTAGCAATTATATATTTCAGCATATATAGATTCTTAAATTATCTCTAACATAACAGATATATGATAGAAATTTGGGTTTTCATAATTAAATTATAAGTTGTATATGATTCAAACTAAATGTTTTGGTAATATAAAGTATATTTTATGGGCAAATATTATTATTTAGTTATTATATATATTACGTCAAATTTAGTACAAGACGTGACTTTAATAGGTATGATAGATAGGCCGTCTTAATGAACTGTTAAAAAACAATGAGTAGAACAAATAATTTTTATTTTACAAATGCTGAAAATTAGTGTCTAAGCTATTAGTTCATGGGCTGTTCGATACTTTTTAACAATGCCCTAATATTGAAAAAGCACAACCCAATTATTTAAACATTCAAAAGTCATTGGATGACTAGAGTCACACAAAACACAGTCCGGTGAATCCATCACTTCATTTCAGTAAAGATGGTCTTGTAAACAGTCATGCCCAGTCAGACCCCTAAAAGGGGGGCACTTCAGTCTATTTCGAAAAACTGGAACAGACTCTCTCTTCCCCCCAAATCCCCTTTATCTTATTCGTTGCACATTGAACAATATTCTATTTAAGAGTTTTCTTAGTCAGATTAACAAACAATTTAGCATTGTGAAATGTAAGAGGGTGTTTCATGCTTTGACCTATCAAGGGTCTCTTTTTAGCCAGCGTATCAGCCTTTTCATTGCCTAAAATTTCACAATAGGCAGAACTCCCGTGGAAAAAAAATTCTGTGCTTTAATGTCTTATCGAAATACCTACATTTTAAAATTCTTTGGGATTTATTTTGATCATTCAAAAAATCTTGAAGCGCACTCTTTGGCTGAAAGATGACTGCTCTTTTAAAATAGTGACTACGAACCGATAGTTATTGAGTTGCTACTGCATAACTTCAATTTCACCATCGAAGCCAGTGGTAAGAAGACCCATTGGTAATTAAAAACTAAAATTATAGATACATAGATAGATAGGTAGGTTATAGATTATATATGCCTCTATGTAATATCAAGCCAAAAATTTGTACATTTAACATATTTTTTGTTATAATTTATGTCATTTAGAAGATTCTTAATGAATTCTTAAATAACAAATTCAAATATTAATTAGATGATAATTAGTGTTCATTAATGTTTAACATTCACACTTTGTTTAAAGTAAATTTCTCCTGGAATATTAAGTACGTTTTATTAAAATTACTCACATTATTTAGGTATTACTTTATATCTTGCATCAGATTTGGAACAATAGTTAAAATTAACAAATATAACTGAATTTATATTTGTAATTCAATATATATACCTACTTGAATTTGATATGATATTTTTGAATATATATAACCTGCAGTCATTTTTTATTTTCCTTTCAAATACATAATTCCGCTATTGAGGATTACTACAGTGACAAAACAATAATTTAATGATACGTATATGTTTTTAGAAATAATGTAATTAAGATTCATTATAGGTTTAAAATGTATTAGAAGATCCATAACATTTTTTTCAGAATAGGAGTATTTGTTTTAAAATGTGTTAACTAATTTATTTTGAAAGAAATATAAATATTTCAGAAATAAAAGTAAAAGAAATTTTGACTTTTTTTATTTTCGTTTTTAATAGTTTTTAATAGAAAATAGCAATACCATTTTCAAAGCTTTTACTTGTGTTTTTACGAACTTCCGCTACGAACGTATGTGTAACATTTCATACAAAAGAAAAATAATAACTATATTGTACGGAAAATGTATACAGATGTATAAATGATTAGGAGCAATTTTTGCTTCAGCGTTCAAGTGTTTTAGCGACAAAATGACTGATGAAACATCAATATCTCTTGAAACAGAGTTTTCCTCTCTAATATAGAATGCTTTTATACATTTATGTGCAATGCTTTATTGCTTTACTTCCTTTATATCGATAGAATGAGAAATAAATCCAAAGTTAGTAGAACATTGATAGATTTTAGGGCACTGGACGCAATAAAAATAGCACTGCATGGCATCATTGCTGTTTGGAGTAATGTACTCCATATAACTCTTTGTTAGAGGCTTTAGACTTTTGCGTTTTCATGAAAGTAGTTCCAATATATATACAGTATGTGTCTGAGCTTGAGTGTAATAGAGATAAAGATGCTAATGATGTATAAAATGACTTACATGAAAAATCAATAAAATTTAATAAGATTGTAAATATCTAAATGAAAAACATATCAAAATAATTTATTAAACACTGTAAAATATCTAATAATTTCTTTAATGTGACATTAAAATTTACAGGAATTTGATAATTAATTAATGTCAAAATATCTATCTTTATAATTTTTTCTAACGGGAAGTTAAACATCACCTAAACTACCACAATTCTTTAAATAAATTTAAGATTTTATCTGAAACTAAGTATGAAATATCTTTTGAAAGTCTTTTATACAGGTATTTATATTTTCTAAGAAATCTTACTACCTATCAATTTGTGTAAGAATAACTATCCTTGTCATAAAGACGAAAGCACGTAATGTTTTACCATTTTGAAATATTCCGTAACCACGAGCGGCATGTAGAACAGTATGTTGCAACCAAAGTTCTAGATAAGAAAATCGTTTTCTCTTGAGAGTGTGTACAGTTTATTAATAACTTTAAGAAACATCGTGTTCTAGTTTCTAATTATAAAATTGCTGAAATCTTTTGTTTCAGCTTGTAGATAATGCGACTTTAGTTCTTAAATGCTACGGATCCTGGTTTCTTAGTTTAGAGAGATATAAGGTTGTATAGAGCCAACTTATACTGTGGTGAATACTTTGTAATCCTAATATATAGACTTTAGATTTTAGAGATTTAACTCGGAACATTTGAATGAATGGCCTGCCAAAATAATGTAATTCATTAACATACGTTTTTTCTACTTTTAAATATAGTTTTAGAAAGGATTTGTGCACCGTGAATTTGTTTGAAACTCATTCGACTATATCATTGTTATATCTAGTTAATATAAAAACTAATGTTTAATCCTTGAGGGTGGTAATTAGGACATTTTACATTATGGTAATTAAACAAAATCTATGGATTTCTTATGTCCGATCCTATTATTTTAGAAGTATGGTTGTACTTCATTATAAATCCTAAACACTGAAGAATTTTGATAGTATGCTTATTTAATTTTTTAAATAAATCAAATATAAAAATTAAAATTTTCAAGGGCGGTAATTAGGGCATTTGATATTGTTGTAATTAAACAAAAGCAAGGGATTTCTTTTGTCCGATCCTATTGTTTCAGAAGAAGTATGGTTGTACTTCATTATAAATCCTAAACACCGAAGATTTTTGATAATATGCTTATTTAATTTTTATAAATAATTCAAATATAAAAATTAAAATCCTTGAGGGTGGTAACTAGGACATTTTATATTATGGTAATTCAATAAAAGCTAAGGATTCCTTATATCCGATCCAATTATTTTAGAAGAAGGATGGTTGTACTTCATTGTAAATACTAAACATGGATGATTTTTGACAATATGCTTACTTAATTTTTATAAATAAATCATATATAAAAACTAAAATCCTTGAGGGTGGTGATTAATACATTTTACATTGTGGTAATTAAACAAAAAGTAAGGATTTCTTATGTCCGATCTATTATTTCATAAGAAGGATGGCTGTACTTCATTATAAATCCTAAACATAGAAGAATTTTGAAAATATGCTTATTTAATTTTTATAAATAAATCGAATATAAAATTAAAATCCTTGAGGGTGGTAATTAGGACATTTTATATTATGGTAATTCAACAAAAGCTAAGGATTCCTTATATCCGATCCTATTATTTAGAAGAAGGATGATTGTACTTCATTATAAATCCTAGACACTGAAGATTTTTGATAACATGCTTATTTAATTTTTATAAATAAATCAAATATAAAAATTAAAATCCTTGAGGGTGGTAACTAGGAATTTTATATTATGGTAATTCAAAAAAAAGCTATGGATTTCTTATGTCCGATCCTATTATTTCAGAAGAAGTATAGTTGTATTTCATTACAAATACTAAACACCGAAGATTGTTGATAATATGCTTATTTAATTTTTATAAATGAATCAAATATAAAAATTAAAATCCTTGAGGGTGGTAATTAGGACATTTTACATTGTATTAATTAAACAAAAGCTATGGATTTTTTATGTTCGATCATATTATTTCAGAAGAAGGATGGTTGTACTTCATTATAAATTCTAAATACCGGATATTGTTGATAATATGTTTATTTAATTTTTAAAAATAAATCAAATATAAAAATATGATAGCGTATTTTAGTGTTACGGTACCTAGGCAAGAATCTGCCGCAATTAGAATTCAATAGTTTTTATCTAATCAAAAAGAGCTACATACTGGTTTCTTATGGTGTAAAAATAACACCCAGCAATCTACACGTGCAAGTTTGTTCAATAACAAACTCTGGCTGCAACGGATGAAGTATGAACACTTTTAAGATTACTAGAATTCAATAGTTTTGTATATGATCAAACAGAGCTACATACTGTTTTCTTCTGGTGTAAAAATAACACCCAACGCTATAAGCGTGCAACTTTGTTTGATAACAAACTCTGGCTGTAACGAATGGAGTATAGACACTTTTACGGTTATTAGAATTTAATATTTATTTATCTGACCAAATAGAGCTACATGCTGTTTTCTTAAGGTGTAAAAATATCCAGCACTCTAAGTGTGCAAGTTTGTTCGATAAGAAACTCTGGCTGTAACGGATGGAGCATGGACACTTTTAAGATTACTAGAATTCCATAGTTTTGTATCTCACCAAAAAAGAGCTACATGCTGTTTTCTTAAGGTGTAAAAAAAATCCAGCGCTCTAAGCGTGCAAGTTTGTTTGATAACAAACTCTGGCTGTAACGGATGGAGTATGGACATTTTTAAGATTACTAGAATTCAATAGTTTTGTATCTGACCAAAAAGAGCTACATTCTGTTTTCTTATGGTGTAAAAAAATTCCAGCACTCTACGCTTGCAAGTTTGTTCGATAACAAACTCTGGCTGTAACGGATGGAGTATGAACACTTTTAAGATTACTAGAATTCAATATTTTTTGTATATACAAAAAGAGCTACATCTGTTTTCTTAAGGTGTAAAAAAAATCCAGCGCTCTAAGCGTGCAAGTTTGTTTGATAACAAACTCTGGCTGTAACGGATGGAGTTATTGTTACTCATTCAATATTTTGTACTGAAACAAATACATGCTTTTCTAACTGTAAAAAAATCAGTCTAACACTTTGTTTATAACAAACTCTGGCTCGACGATATTATTTTTATTACTAGAATTCAATAGTTTTGTATCTGATCAAAAAGAGCTACAGATCCCGATTACCATTTTTTTTTTGTAGAATGAATGGAGTACATTAATATTATTAGAATAGTTTTTGTATCTGACAAAAATACATTCCATTTTCTTAGTGTAAAAAAATTAGGATATAATTGCAATTGTTATAAAAATCTGCTGTAAAATATATATTATTTTGTCTTGTATTATATAAATAAAATATAATTATGAAAATTTCATTCTAAACAAAACATGAACAATTACTTTTAAGTGACAGTACAAAATAAGACGTCATTAAGTTTTTACCTTTAAGATTATTCATTTTCATAAACAAAAGATTTAAATTTCTGAGTAAATGATTGTAAATATATACAATTTCATCTACTGGAAGAAAAAAGAAAGATCCCCATTTACCTTATCTTCTTTCTTCACGAAATCGGTATCATTCACAAGGTTCTTCAAGTTTATATATATTTAAATTCCATGATTCGCCTTAATCAAGAACTATAAATTGAAAAAAATATTTTGCTACTGCTGTAAATATATATTATTGTTATGATTATAATAATTATTAATATTAATAAATAAAAATTGAAAATATATTTTGTTATTATCAATGTATGGTCGTAAACTGTTTACTAAAAGAATACGTAAATAAGAAGTTGCATTCAATACGTAAATAAGAGACACGGTTTTCAGCAATTAAAATTTTATTTACCTTTAAAAAGCATAATTCTAAATTACAGATTTAATTATTTTTTGCAGTATTAATTGGGTATAAAAATGAGAATTGTAAATATACACAATCTCATCTACTAGAAGAAAAAAAGAAAGATCCCAATATGCCTTATCTTCTTTCTTCACGAAATCAGTATCATTCACAATGTTCTTCAATATTATATATACGTACATTCTATGATTTGCTTTAGTCAACAACTATAAATTGAAAACATATTTTGCTATTGTTATAACTATATATTATTGTTATGATTATAATTATTGTTAATATTAATAAATAAAAACTGAAAATATATTTTGCTATTATCAATGCATGTACAAAAACAGTTTACTAAAGGAATACGTAAATACGAAGTCTCATTCAGTACGTAAATAAGATACACGGTTTTCAGCCATTAAAGTTTTGTTTACCTTTAAAGAGCATAATTCTAAATCACAGATTTAATTATTTTTTGTAGTATAAAATGAGTAGAAAAATGAGGATTGTAAATATATACAATCTCATTTACTGGAAGAAAAAAGAAAGATACCGATATACCTTATCTTCATTCTTCGTGAAATTAGTATCATGCACAAGATTCTTCAAGTTTATATATAAATACATTCCATGATTTGACTTAGTCAAGAACTATCAATTGAAAAAATATATTTTGCTACTGCTGTAATTATATATTATTGTTATGATTATAATTATTGTTAATATTAATAAATAAAAATTGAAAATATATTTTGCTATTATCAATGTATGTACGTAAACAGTTTACTAAATGAATACGTAAATAAGAAGTTGCATTCTATACGTAAATATGAAACACGGGTTTCAGCCATTAAAGTTTTGTTTATCTTCAAAAAGCATAATTCTAAACCACAGATTTATTTATTTTTTTGTAGTATTAAATGGGTATAAAAATGAGGATTGTAAATATATACAATTTCATCTACTGGAAGAAAAAAGAAAGATCCCCATATACCTTATCTTCTTTCTTCACGAAATCGGTATCATTCAGAAAGTTCTTCAAGTTTATATATGCGTACATTCCAGGATTCACTTTAGTCAACAACTATAAATTGAAAAAAAATATTTTGCTATTGTTATAATTATACACAATTGTTGTAATTATAATTATTTTCAATATTAATATTCAAAATTTAAAATAATATTTTGCTATTATCAATGTATTGACTTAAACAGTTTACGAAATGAATACGTAAATAAGAAATTGTTTTCAATACGTAAATAAGAGACACGGTTTTCAGCCATTAAAGTTATGTTTGTCTTCAAAAAGCATAATTCTAAACCACAGATTTATTTATTTTTTTGTAGTATTAAATGGGTATAAAAATGAGGATTGTAAATATATACAATTTCATCTACTTGAAAAAAAAACCCGATATACCTTATTTTCTTTCTTTACGAAATTGTTATCATTCAGAAAGTTCTTCCAGTTTATATATACGTACATTCCAGGATTCGCTTTAGTCAACAACTATAAATTGAAAAAAAATATTTTGTTATTGTTATAATTATACACTATTGTTGTACTTATAATTATTTTCA
The DNA here is from genome assembly GCA_032207245.1 of Pardosa pseudoannulata. Lineage (NCBI taxonomy): Eukaryota > Metazoa > Arthropoda > Arachnida > Araneae > Lycosidae > Pardosa > Pardosa pseudoannulata. The sequence goes on along the minus strand of CM063505.1, from coordinate 68,120,295 downwards.
ATATTAATATTCAAAATTTAAAATAATATTTTGCTATTATCAATGCATGTACAAAAACAGTTTACTAAAGGAATACGTAAATAAGAAGTTGCATTCAATACGTAAATAAGAGACTAGGTTTTCAGCCATTAAAGTTTTGTTTTTCTTCAAAAAGCAGAATTCAAAACCACAGTTTTAATTATTTTTTTGCCTATTAAATGAGTATGAAAATGAAGGATTGTAAATATATACAATTTCATCTACTGGAAGAAAAAAGAAAGATCCCCATATACCTTATCTTCTTTCTTCACGAAATCGGTATCATTCAGAAAGTTCTTCAAGTTTATATATACATACATTCCATGATTCGCCTTAGTCAAAAAAATAAATTAAAAAATATATATTGCTATTGTTATAATTATATATTATCGTTGTACTTATAATTATTGTCAATATTAATATACAAAATTTAAAATAATATTTTGCTATTATCAATGCATGTACAAAAACAGTTTACTAAAGGAATACGTAAATAAGAAGTTGCATTCACTACGTAAATAAGATACACGGTTTTCAGCCATTAAAGTTTTGTTCATCTTTAAAAAGCATAATTCTAAACCACAGATTTAATTATTTTTTGTAGTATTAAATGAGTATGAAAATGAGGATTGTAAATATATACAATGTCATCTACTGGAAGAAAAAAGAAAGATCCTGATATACCTTATCTTCATCCTTCACGAAATCGGTATCCTTGACAAGGTTCTTCAATTTTATATATAAGTACATTCCTTGATTTGCCTTAGTAAAGAACTATAAATTGTTAATATTAATATATAAAAATTGAAAAAATATTTTGCTATTATTAATGTATATACAAAAACAGTTTACTAAATAAATATGTAAATAAGAAGTTGCATTCAATACGTAAATAAGAGACACGGTTTTCAGCCATTAAAGTATTGTTTACCTCGTAAAAGCATAATTCTAAACCACAGATTTAATTATTTTTTGCAGTATTAAATGAGTATAAAAATGAGGATTGTAAATATATACAATCTCATCTACTGGAAGAAAAAAATATATATGTCTTCTTATTAATCGGTATATTCACAATCTTCTTTGGATAAATTACTGCAAAATAAATGAGAAATACTGCATAAGCCGATTCAACGGCTATAAAATCATCTTACACAAGTTCTTCAAGTTTATACGTATATGATTTGCTTTAATCAACAACTATAAATTTAAAAAATAGTTTGATACTGCTGTAATTATGTGTTATTGTTAATATTAATATATAAAATTTGAAAAAAATATTTTGCTATTATTAATGTTTATACAAAAACAGTTTACTAAATAAATACATAAATAAGAAATTGCATTCAATACGTAAATGTGAAACACGGTTTTCAGCCATTAAAGTTATGTTTGTCTTCAAAAAGCAGAATTCAAAATTTAATTATTTTTTGTAGTATTAAATGGGTACAAAAATGACGATTGTAAATTTATACAATCTTATTTACTAAAAAGAAAAAGAAAGATCTAGATATATCTTGGCTTTCCTCTTCAGAAATGTGTTATCAGGTTCCAATGGCTTTTTCATACTGGCACATACTGATATGTTCATTAGTCAAGAAGCATGAATTGAAAAAAAAAGAGTATTTTGTCATTAATGTATATAGTAAGTACGTGTTACTGTTGTATTGAATACATAAATAAGAAACATAGATTTCAGTCTTCAAAATGTCGCTTAACTTTAAAAAACAGAATTCATAACCACATGTTTAATTAATCTTTTGTAGTACTTAATGGACTCAAATAGAAAAGGTCTGGAAATTTAAACAATCTCTTACACTTTTAATTTGCAGCCGGTTTTACAGTCCCCTAAAATGAGGATTCTTAAAGTCGGTAAAAAGGTACTTGCTGACACGCAAGGCATTTAACAGGAAGAAGATTTCTTCTCGCAGATGTTTATGAGCAATACATAAATTACTTTTCTCCTTTCATTTGAGGAGAGAATGTTGTTTTCGTTGTATGGTTAAGAAAAAATGAAGCTTTTTATTCTAAAAAAGTAAACCCGGAAATTGTTTTAAACAATATGTTGTTGTTTTTAAGTTGGAGACTATGCGATATTTTTACAATTTTATTTAACATTTTTTAAAATACAATGTGTAAGTAGGATTATCTGTTATTTCATTATATTTTATGATTAAGATAACATCAGATTAATTTACCTGTTAATTCTTAAAACATAAAATAAACAAATGGAAATGTCTTATTAACATATTTCTAAATTTTGCCCCTTTTATAAATTTATGAAAAATTAAAAGCACTTTCTGGTTCGTACTTTAAAAGCTTCTTTATTTCAGCATTTTACGTATTAATTGTCTTTTAAAAAAGATTATCCCTATTGCATGTTTTACAAGATTTAATCTGAAATTTATTCAAAGTGTCGTATTTCCTAAATATATCATCAAATGCCCCGTATAAAAACTGTAATATAATTTTATATTAATGAGATTAAATATTATAGACAAAAATTAGGGAATTTGAACTAAAAATTCCTTATTTGAAAAATTGCATGAAACTTAGCTTTGGATTACAACCATAAATTAAGATTAAAGTGTATATTTTATATTAATTAAAAAAATGTTTTTATAATATTTATTAAAATATAATTTATATAATTTAAAAATGAATGTTACTAATATTTGTGCTAAAAGTGAAACATTGTTCACTCATTATTTTTCTTTATTATTTATCTACTCTTAAATTGATTGTTACTTGATTCATATGCTTCTGCTGTAAACATACCTAAATTTCAATGATTACTTAATTTTGTTACACTAAATAACACCTAAAAGTAAAACATCGTTCAGCCATTATTTTTCTTTAATTATCTACTCTTAAATTGATTGTTACTTGATTCATATGCTTCTGTTGTAAACATACCTGAATTTCAACAGTTACTTAATTTTGTTACACTAAATAACACCTAAATAAAACATCGTTCAGCCATTATTTTTCTTTATTTATCTACTCTTAAATTGATTGTTACTTGATTCATATGCTTCTGTTGTAAACATACCTGAATTTCAACAGTTACTTAATTTTGTTACACTAAATAACACCTAAATAAAACATCGTTCAGCCATTATTTTTCTTTATTTATCTACTCTTAAATTGATTGTTACTTGATTCATATGCTTCTGTTGTAAACATACCTAAATTTCAATGGTTACTAAATTTTTATTCTAAATAAAAACGTTCAGCCATTATTTTTCATTTAATTAAATTGATTGTTTAACATATGCTTCTGTTGTAAACATACCTAAATTTCAATGGTTACTAAATTTTTTTTACACTCAGTAACACTTTCTTTTATCTTTAACAAGCTTCTTATGTCACTAATCATCTCTCATAAAACTCAAGTCTTTTCGTTTTCTCTTGTTATTAAAGTGTACCTACTCATAAAAGTGTTTATTTTTACAGAATATTATCTACTAGAATTTTTATAAGAAATAAAATAAGAAAACACGGTATTAAATGATAAATAATTGTATACATGCTAACTTTTAGTAAAAGTTAAAATACCATACATTCATTTTATATTAAAAGACTCTTCTGAGAGAACTATTATTCAGAGTATTAATTAATAGAGAAGATTTAATTTAAATTTTATTAAACACCTATTTTGAACTGTACTGGAATAAATTTTGTAGCTCTTATACTGAAACAATAATAGGTTCTAATATAAAATTATGCAAATAATGACTAATTATGCAAATTAGTTTTCCAATTTGAATAACTATTCATTAATTTCGTTAACTGTGTATTATTTTTTAAATATTTTTAATGGTAATTTAATTAAATAAATGACCAATGTTTATAATAAAAAATAGTTTTTTTAAAAGCAAAAATAATTTCTTTTACGATATATTGCCAAACGGTGGCCATAAAAAGCGCATACTCTTGATATAGTTGTTATGGGTTCGAATCTTAAGTCTTGTATACATAATTAAAATATATTTGATTTGTTTTAAATATCAGATTCTAATCTAATTAACTGTAGTAAAAGTTTTGTTTTATAGCTCACATCAAATCAATTTGATTTATTCATATTCTCGTTGATTTTTTTTAAGTAGCTATGTTTTACATGCTCAAAATCTTTTATGAATGAATTTGCTTAAAGCAACTTTTCTAAGGAATAAAATTAATGCAAAAATTAAAATAATAAATTCTCATTACTTCAAATATCTCCTGTTAACTGATTTTAAATAGACTAAATGGTTTCTGAATATATTTAACTATACAGTCAAATGCAACTTAGATTTTAGAGTATATTTGTCACAGAGAATTTTTGTGTCATTTGATATATAAGTAATTTTAATATTTTGTTTTTAAAATATCTGATGTATAAAAAACATATACATTTCAACGGCACTATTTTGAAATAGAAATAATTTAAACGTTCATAAATGGCAAAGATGTTGATAAAGCAACTACATGATTTTAACATTTTATAATATTTAAATAAATTTAGCAATAAACTAATTCAGCTATTACAATTGCCGCATAGATAATTTTAAAATAATTGAAACTATTTAAGGAAACATTGTTGTAATAATACCGGAATGGAATAAATTAAATACCGCATAAAAATATATTACATAATATATCGTTTGCATAATATGATATAAAAGAGTTTTGCATATGTGATTTTAAAATTCTGAATTCTTTCTTTACAATTTAAATAGTCTACTGTCACTCATCTGTGTCTATTGATTATTATGAAACGAAGTGCTTTTGCAATTAGAGTTGCCGCGAAACGTTGTTATAAAATTTTAATCACAGTCACAACAAAGGATATGATAGTTTTGTGTCAAACTAAATTACTTTGGATATGTTTTAGTTCTTTATATAAAGCAATAATAAACAATTTTTCCTATAAAAATTGGGATTAGTACTATGCATTTGTTAGGTAAAAATTATATTGTGTTAAAACTTTAACACTTCGGTGTTCTACTTTCCCCATTTTCTCTTGGCAATCGTTCAAATATAATATTCAAGATTAGATCTGCCAGACAAATAATTTCCTTATTGCAAAATATCGCAAAAAATATTTTATGTATTTATGTAATGCTCTGTACTTTGATTTGTATTACCGGAGAAAACTAAAATTGTGAAATCCCTCCTCAACTTGCAGCAAGCGTGAATATCATTTCAAGACATCTACTGCAACATGGCATTTTATGTACCGTTATTTCACTCGTATAGTAAGCAGGCATGATTTTTTATTTAAAAAAATCATAAATCATCAGATGGTCTGCACCACTATATAATCCGAGCACTATGCGTGTAAAAATATGTATTTTAGTAAGAGAATATAAAATCGTTTTAAGAACAAAAACTTAAAAACAGTAGAGTGCCGAAAATTTTGGATTAAACTTAATTAATTCTCCCTTTAATATTTTAAATCATTTCTCCCATATCCCTGGAGTCGAATTTTAACAGTAGAAACAGAGTGGCCTACTTTTCTCTATTAGAGAACCCAGCTATATAAATTGTCTCCTAATGCAGGTCATTTTTTTCCAAGACGATTGGATCGCTTTTATCTTATATTTTTAATGTTTCCTTTTGCTTGAGCCAATTTCTTACTGCTTTTTCGTCGACCTCAATTTCGACCTCCTGAATCACTTTCAGCTTGAAATGAGCAATAAAACTGCGACGATGTTTTAAAGATATAATGAACAACCAATATTACCGCGAATCAAAACTATGAAAACAAAACACTCTGGTATGAATGATCCTCGTGGTGAAATGACCTTCGACCCTCAATCTTTGATCTTGAACGCATCCACTCGGCGTAGTGAATCGGAGTTGTAAATAGTGATTATCGATATTTTCCCGTACTCCAGATCACAATTTAAGATTGAGCTACTTGCTATTACTGATTCTTTCTGCTTTATGGGTTGTATTTTTTTATGGTTTATTACCGATACGATACGATGTTTTCTTGACGTCTCGTGAGTCGTGCTTTTATTTACATTTGATCATCGGCCGTTTGCGCTACAGGCTCCCTCCCCCCAATATTCCGATTTTGATGAATTGAGCAATGATCAACTGCCCAGATAGTTCACGGCTGAAGTAATTTACTTTTTAAACGCAGATAGCCTATACGTACTATATGTACTATTCGTACGATAGACTATACGTACGAAATTACGGTAATTAAGAAGAACAAGCGCTCATACTCTCCCCCAATATCTTAAAAATTGTTAACATTTTATAACGTGGAAGCTTCTTGACATCATTCCCGGTTTCAATTTATAAAAATACCTACATGTTATGTGAATATACTTGAGTCGGTTGATGCATGCTTTAAGTTTAGTGTAATACTTTGACATGTTTCTTAGTTTTATGAAAATAGGGAGAATTTTTCGCACGAAAATAAAAGTAACTTTCCAATCTGTTTCTGTAACAGAAATTAACTAATCTATAAAATTGTTGTAGGTTGCCAAAATTTTATAAACTGTTCAGAAAGGGGTAAGTACTAATGTAGTAAACAGAGATAAATTTTGATATTCTGATAATTTCTGTAAAATTGTTACATTGTCATGAATATAGAAGTAAGTTTACCTAGAAATTTAGTACAAAGAAAGAAAAGCTTTCGTCTGTAAAATTATTATAATTATATCTCTTTTAAATACATTTAAAACCCTTTTTGATATTGGTGTAATTTTTGTAAAGTATTTCAAAATAGATAAAATGTACTTATACACAAAACTATATTCTTAGATAAATATATTTTATAATTAGTAAAAATAATTGAGAAATATTTCTCAAGCGATAAACCAATATTGCTGTTTCAGTTTATCGAAATAAACATTTTAAAAATAAATTTTAATGAAAAATATTAGGTATGCAAAATTATATAAATAAATAAATATGTATGCTCTAGATCCAGCTATTTAGAAGGCGTAGTAGATAAATAAACTGTTACATTGTTAAAAGTATAGGAGTAAATGTATCTACAAAACTCAGTAGAGCGAAAGTAAAAATTAAGCTTTATTCATTATAATTATTATTTTCACTTCCTTTTTGAATAAATTTAAACTCCTTTTTAATAGTCGTGTAATAATAAAAAAATATTTTAAAACTGATAAAATGTATTCATACAGATAATTAAATTCTTATGTAAGCAATTAACTAATAATAATCATTTATAATTCGTAAAATTTCAATTGAGAAATATTTCTTTAAGGATATACGAATATTGATTTTCCGATTAAAAGGAGTAAACGTTTAACAAATAAACTTTAACGAAAATAATCACGTATGAAAAAAAATTAAATAAATACATAATAGGTATTTTCTGCATCCAGCTGTTTAGAACCGTAACAGATTTTTCCTTCAGAAAATTGAACTCCCAATAGTGAAATCATCTCTCTAGTTTAGATTTATATATGTAATATATTTAGTAATAAGATGACCTTATCGCATTTAGTAATACGATGGTTTTTATCGTATTTACAAAATATTGGATTTGTGCTTTTTCTTACATCTTTCTCGGCAATATTTTGTTTATTTTTTAAATAATATTCATAATATGCTTAAAATGTGTTACTGGCGTAAGCTTTAGAATAAATTGCATCTATCCAATTTTTGTACAATTCTTTTTAAAGGTATATATTAAGGTGTATCACATTCATATTCTGGGAATTTCGTATTTCATATTACTCAAAGGAAATACCAGTTACATGTCAACTGCTCGTGTCTAAGAAAATTTAGTTTTAAATTATATATTTGATAAAAACCTGAGTAAGTCAATGTGGAGGTCCGTAGGTACCTAAAACCATTATCGAATATCCAGAATTTAAAGTAACACCTTCCAGCCTGTGAATGACAGTTTGACAAATTCTTCATTGGAAAATAACTTCAGTATTTACTTAAGAATATATTTTCTTAAAGCAATATTTTGTAGAACGTTAAAATTTAATATTTATTTTGCTTATGCAGCTGCTGTGTAAACAAAGCAATCAGTAATGTTGAAAAACATTGATGATACCTTAAAAAGAATCTCTTCTACTTCACAAAAATAGATTTTAAGCACTTCTTAGGTACGATATCTTTCTGGCAATTTCCATAAAGGGAGAGTAGAGGTTAAAGCACCTCTACTGTCCCTTTATGGTAAGAGCTTGTTGTTATTTATTTTGCGTATGCAACTGCTGTGTAACAAAGTAATCAGCAATGTTAAAAAAAATTGATGATATCGTAAAATGAATCTCTTCTACTTCAGAAACATAGAAATTAAGCAATTCTTAAATACATCTTTCTCGTAATTTCCATAATGGGACAGTAAAGGCTAAAGCACCTCTATTGTCCCTCTATGGAAATTCGCATCTACTGTCAATTTATGGTAAGAACTTATTGTTATTTATTTTGCGTATGCACCTGCTGTGTACACAAAGTAATCAGCAAAGTGATGATATCTTAAAATGAATCTCTTCTATTTCAGAAAAATAGAATTTAAGCAATTCTTAAATATATCTTTCTCTCAATTTCCGCAAAGGGCCAGAAGAGGCTAAAGCACCTATAGTGTCTCTTTATGGTAAGAGCTTGTTGTTATTTATTTTGCTTATGCAGCTCCTGTGTAAACAAAGTAATACGTAATGCTGAAAAAATTGATGATATCATAAAATGTATCTCTTCTACTTCAGAATAATAGAATTTAAACAATTTTTAAATATGCTATCTTTCTCGCAATTTTCATAAAGGGACAGTAGACTCTAAAGCACCTCTACTGTTCCTTTATGGTAAGAGCTTGTTGTTATTTATTTTTCGTATGTAGTTTCTATGTAAACAAAGTAATCAGCAATGTTAAAAAATTTGATGATACCGTAAAAAGAATCTCTACTACTTCAGAAAAATGTAATTTAAGCAATTCTTAATGCGGTATCTTTCTCACAATTTCCATAAAGGGGCAATAGAGGTTAAAGCACCTCTACTGTCCCTTTATGGAAATTCTTCTCTACTATCCCTTTATGGTAAGAGCTTGTTGCTTTTTATTTGAAGCTGCTGCGTAAACAAAGTAATCAGCAATGTTAAAAAATTTGATGATACCGTAAAAAGAATCTCTACTACTTCAGAAAAATGTAATTTAAGCAATTCTTAATATATATATTATATCTTTCTCACAATTTCCATAAAGAAACAGAAGAGGCTAAAACACCTCTACTTTTATGGAAATTAAACTACCTTTATAGCATCTGCTGTTTTTATGGTAAGAGCTTGTTGTTATTTATTTTGCGTATGCAACTGCTGTGTAACAAAGTAATCAGCAATGTTAAAAAATTTGATGATACCGTAAAAAGAATCTCTACTACTTCAGAAAAATATAATTTAAGCAATTCTTAATGCGGTATCTTTCTCACAATTTCCATAAAGGGGCAATAGAGGCAAAAAACCTCTTCTGTCCCTTTATGGTTCCCTCTACTATTCCTTTTTAAAGTAAGATTTTGTTGCTATTTATTTTACGTATGCAGATGCTGCGTAAACAAAGTAATTAGCAATGTTAAAAAAATTGATGATATCGTAAAAAGAATCTCTTCTACTTCAGAAAAATAGAATTTAAGCAATTCTTAATATGATATCTTTCTCACAATTTCCATAAAGAAACAGTAGAGGCTAAAACACCTCTACTTTTATGGAAATTAAACTACCTTATGGAAATTCGCATCTACTGTTCCTTTATGGTAAGAGCTTGTTGTTATTTATTTTTCGTATGTAGTTTCTATGTAAACAAAGTAATCAGCAATGTTAAAAAATTTGATGATACCGTAAAAAGAATCTCTACTACTTCAGAAAAATATAATTTAAGCAATTCTTAATGCGGTATCTTTCTCACAATTTCCATAAAGGGGCAATAGAGGCAAAACACATTTGTAAATTTTTAACTTAGAGTTATGGTACTTTATACACATGTACAGTAAAGTATGGGTAAATAATTACCCACGAGGAAGCCCGCCCAGTTGTTATAAAAACATTTCACACAAAATTATCCAATAGAAATACACTTCTTAAATTTTCAGTAGATATCTTATAGGTCTTTTAGACTCCAATAACATGCATTTCTGCAATTTTGTCTGTGCATTTTTCTCAGAAAGAGATACTTTTATTTTATTCGGACACCAGAGACCCAGTGCTGGACCCATGCTATTTTTTATATAAAGATATTGTTTATATTAAATCTAAAATAAGTAAATACAGTTTACTGTTTTATGAATTTTTTGACCCGGAATCCCTTGATTAAAATTATATCAAATGAAAACATCTTAACATATTTTTTTTGGTTTTTTGGTTTGGAGCGCTACGGTCTGCCTTTGCAACACAAGGGCTAATGAGACCGGGACCTATTGCTTAAAGCCGATTCCGAACGGCTACGAACATTATCCATTGTGGGATTCGAACTCCGGCCGAAGCAGCACCTTAACTGTTCGGCCATCGTTCAGCTCAGTTTTTAAATCAGTGCTCTAATGAATGGTTTGAACTGTATGTTGACATTATTACATTTAAATAAATCAACTGTTTTTAGGTTTAAATTTGATGCAGCTGTTCAAACATGTGTCTAGGATATCATGCTGTAATCTGATAATGCCACAGTCAAGACCGATATTGCATATACACTTTTACATTCTTATTTATTTTTATGCTCTGAGAACAGAGCCTATAAAAAACATAGTTATTTTATTAAAATGGTGAAATTTAAAGATATGATTTAAGTTTTTAACTTCTGTGTGTCTTATGTTTGGGCTTTCGGAATGCCATAAAAGAGATGTAGAGTCCAAAATACTTTTAGAAATTAAAATTAATATTTCAAATAATCCGGAACATATTTTAAACTTTTAATAAAGTATATTTGGCAATACAAATTTTCTGTTCATCATCAAAAGCAAATTTGTAGGTATTTTGCTCAGAAAGTTGCACCAGGTCTCCGACGTCCGGCGCGCGCTCTCGCGTAACTTCGGGAAAGTCCTTTTCGGTTAAGCATGCATCCCTTCGCGACAACGTCTCGTAAACGGACGCAGCTTTCACTCTTATCAGTCCAGCGTCACATCCTCTCGATGATCTCGGTTGATATTGAGATACATTCGGTGCGTATGCTAATAGGAGATCTGAACGATTTATTTAATTTTAAATCTAGATTTAATAATTAGATAGCGTAAACGGCAACGGTTTTTTCACAATTTATCGTATAGCATTTATTTCAAGGGGATAAGACTTGTAATCAAACGCTTTCTCTGCATATTTATAGAAATGTATGTTTTATTTTAAAAATAATCAAATAGTAATTATTTAAAAAATAATATTATTAGACAAAAAATACTGCTTAAAGCAATCTATGATGTAAAATTCTTCCATATAGAAGTGAATTAAAACAAATATATTCATGAAAATTAAATTATTATTATTAATATAAAATAACTAAAATTTTAAATTATAAAATAGTAAAAAAATAATCAAAATTTTACAAAATAAAAATAAATTGTATTAAAAAATTTTATTTTAAAATCTAAATGTGATTAATTTTCTTCAATCAATCAAGTGAATAAAAACATACATTCATGATAAATTTAAATTAAGTATTATTGCATATAAATTAATAAAATATTTTAAAATAATGAATACTATTTATTTTAAAAATTAATCAAAAATGTCAGAGAAATTGAATTTAAAAATAATATTAGCAATTAAAAAAAATCATGTGTGTGATTTAAAGAATCTATGATGTGATTAATTTTCTTCAATCAATCAAGTGAATAAAAACATACATTCATGATAAATTTAAATTAAGTATTATTGCATATAAATTAATAAAATATTTTAAAATGATGAATACTATTTATTTTAAATTATCAAAATGTCGAAATTTAAAAAAAATATTATTAAAAAAATTGTGTGTATTTAAAAGAATCTATGATTATTATTTTCTTAAATAATGAAAAAAACAAATTATAATTATAAATTTCATATAATAAAAATATTTTAAAAGAAAATATATTTATTTTAAAATTAAAAATGCCAGATAATTTATAAAAATAATATGAATTAACAATTTGTGGAAAGAACAATGTAATTAAATTTAATAAAAAAATACAAAAATATAATTTCAGAGAAATAAGTATAAATATAAAAATTTATAAAATATTTTAAAATTATAACATATAGAAAAATTAGAAAATTTATATTAAATTTAAAAAATAATATATTATAAAAAAAATATGTTATTTTAAAATTCTTAGATAATTAATCTTAATTATAGTATAAAAAATAACATTATATAAATTAAATAATATTATTACATATAATATAAAATATTTTAAAAGAAAAACTATTTATTTTTATATAAAGAAAAGTAATTTTTAAAAATAAAAAATTAAAAAAAAAGTGTGTATTTAAAGTCTATATATTAATTTTCTTTATAATCAATAAAAAAAACTTATCATATAAATAATAATATTAATATAAATATAAAATATTTATATAAAATATATTTTTTAAAATTTTTTAAAATTGATATTTAATTTAAAAATAATATTTTATAAAAAATATTTATTTAACGATTATATATATATATACGTTTTACAAAAATATTAAATAAAAATTTTATAATTTTTAATATAAAATTTTATAAAAAATAAAATATTTACTTAAATATAATTATTAAATATAAATTAATATAATATTATATAAAAATATCATAAATAGAAAAAGTTAAGATAAAAGTGCAGTTAAAATTTAAAAAATATTTGAAGCAATAAAAAAATGAAACATATATTTTATTTTGAATGTCATGAAATGCGCCAGAAGGAAAACAATATTTAAGGTAGAGAAAATAGTCGCTACAGAAAAAATATATAATATGTTCTCAGAGATAAAGTTATAGATGGAATAAATGTAACTGTTAAAGGTATACAGCATTCTTTCAGCCGTTTTATGTATTGCAGTAAGAATCGTAAATTTTACGTATTTTAGAATCAAATCAAATTTAAAAAATATTTTAAAAAAAATAAAGCTTTATGAAACCCATCATTTCGTAATATTTTTAATTTAAAAAAAAATTTATCGTTTTATTAAAATTTTTATAAATCGTTTTATTTATTAATATATTTGCTACAAAATCCTTTGATGCTTAAAAAATTCTTTGATGGAGGATATTCTAAAGTTACATAAGACTAAACTTATATTTTATAAAAAAAAAGATTTACGAACACAGTTAAAAACCTACAATCCTGTGTATTGTATTCTGTGGTATAGAGTTTTAAAAATTTAAAGTTACTATCTGCTGTGGAAAAAAGAACTTAATGAAATTAATAAATAATCTTCAATACTCCAACAGAACGCCAACATTACAGATAGGCATGCAGTCATGTTCATTTAAAGGTGGCATATATATATATATATATATATATATATATATATATATATATATATATATATATATATACAAATATATATAAATATATATATATATACATATATATAAAAATATATATATATATATATATAAAAAATATATATTATTATATATAAAAATAAAAAAGAAAAAATTAAAATATAAAATTTGATATAAATTTAAAAAAAAATTATTTTTTTTTTAAAAACAAAAAAAAAGAAAAAAAATTATAGATAAAAAACGTTAAAAATAAAAAAAAAATTTTTTTATTTTAAATAAACAAAGAACAAAAGAATATTAATTAGAATACATTTCAGTCACACTTATAAAAAAAATTTTGTTATTTAAACAGCATTTTCAACAAAACAACAAGAAAATTGCTTGTGACTTCAGATAAAGAATAAAAATATGTCGTAAAAAAGTTTTTTATTGTTTTTTGCGAACACTTTCTACCCACAAGCAACTATTGAATAGTCTTTTTATACAAGAAATTCATAATCATTTTTTTGGACAGGGTTTCGAACGCACTCTGTTTAGTACTTTACAACAAGTTTTACTTTAAAAAGAAGAAAAAAGGCTACTAATTGCTAATAGAAATCCCAGTTTCAATCAAATACACAATAAATAATATATTTTGTTAAGTTCCCAACGTTAGAAAATTTGACGTTTAAATTGAAAAAAAATTACTTTTTTAATAATGGAATTTAAACAACGAATCAAGCATAGAAGAAAAGTAATTCAAATGTTAGAAAATTTGAAGCTTAAATTTTTTAAAAAAATTGTTATTTTTAATAATGGAATTCAAACAACGAAACAAACAGGGAGGAAAAGTAATTTAAATGTTATAAATTTTGACGTTTAAATTTTAAAAAATGTTATTTTTAATAATAGAATTCAAAGAACGAAACAAACATGGAGAAAATGTAATTCAAATGTTAGAATATTTGACGTTTAAATTTAAAAAAGAAATTGTTATTTTTAATAATAGAATTCAAACAACGAAACAAACATGGAGGAAAAGTAATACAGATGTTAGAAAATTTGATACTTGAACTTAAAAGAACTTGTTATTTTAATAATGGAATTCAAACAACGAAACAAACATGGAGGAAATGTATTTCAAATGTTAGAAAATTTGACGCTTACATTTAAAAGAAATTGTTATTTTTAATAATGGAATTCAAACAACGAGACAAACATGGAGGAAAAGTAATTCAAATGTTAGAAAATTTGATGTTTATATTTAAAAAAAATGTTATTTTTAATAATAGAATTCAAACAACGAAACAAACATGGAGGAAAAGTAATTCAAATATATTTGACGCTTACATAAAAAATTGTTATTTAATAATAAATTAAACAAGAAAAAACATGATAAAATAATTCATTTGAAAATTTTAAATTATATTGTTATTTATAATAATGGAATTCAAACAAAGAAAGATACATGGAAAAAATAATTCAAATTTAAATGTTATGTATATATTGTATCTGAGTGGTATACAAGTTCTGGGCTGGTTGCCGCCTGCATGCAAGATAGTTTGCCGCCCCCCAATTGTTCCTAGTCTCTAGATATTTTATCAGCTACTTAAATTTTGGCGCCTGTGTTCATGCACGAACAGCACGCTTGCTAGCCCCAGACCATATATACATAAACACACATATATTGTATTTATTTGCATTAGTTTTGACAAAGAGAATTGAATTTAAGCAATTAAATATATATACATCCATCAAAAGTAACTGTTATCACCAAACATACCAAATTACAAATTTATACCGATTATATAACATATTTTTAACAAATTGTATACACTCTACATTTTATTTATCATTTTGAGTTAGTCTAAAAAAAGAACAAATAAATGAAAAAAGTTTGTTTAAAAAATTCAATAACCTAAAATTTTGTTTCAAAGACATCAAAGATTTTTGATAATCAAAGATTTTGACAAGATTTTGGATTAAATGACCTATTCTAAAGTATATTTCTAAACCTTAACAATTTCAATAGATTTGTTACGAAATGTAGCATCAATTATAAAAAAAATATTTTTTCTAGTAGTATTTAGGAAAATAAAATAGAGAAGAAAAAGGAAATTCCACGATGCTTCATTAAATTTACCCCAGCAGAGATTGCCCAAGAAAATGTACTCATTTATCGAGATTGTATTGCAGATAAAACATTCTTTTCTAGGATATTTATCTCTATTAATAACATTTACTTTTTTTTGATAAAATTTCAAGTAGCATAATTTATTATACCTGTCAGTTTAAAAATATCCTTTATGTACTGTGATTAATTAGATTTTGCTTTAGAAGAAAACGATTGCATAAAAATTAATTAGTAGGAATGAATTGTGCCACATATTTAATTTGTGTTTATGCATTGCATGTTTATAAATAGAAGCAATTAACGAATACTAATTATCACATATAAAAACGAAAAACACAAATTATAGAAACTGCATTAAATCTCAGTATGATTATTTTCTGCATGATCAGTTTATATCCTCTGCAAGAAAAGAAACTTTCAGTTAACTTAAAAATAGTATTTCATTTCTGTTTTTGAAACAGGTATAAGTCAAAAAAATATTACCAGCCATGAAAATTACATAAGCATTACCTAAAGTTTATTTTATATTGTATCATTATAACATAAAGATAAAGCAAATTCCCAATACATTTCCACGAAATTTGTATTCAGGAAGAAACGTGTAAGTGTTTCATTCTAAATTATAGCCAAAATCTTGTTAAAAATTGGGCGTAAACTATTAATAATATTTTTATACATCTCTGAGTCAATCTCTGAAGATGAGTAATGATCAGTTGGTAAGTTAATAGCACTGTGTATTACATATTACAAAATTCCTGTAAATATATGATATTTATTTATTTAAATAATCATAGAAGAAGCAAAAGATAAAAATAACATAACATAGGGATAACGTAGGCATAAAGCAAATTCACAATACTTTTCTACGAAGTTTGTATTCATGAAGAAACATGCAAGTGTTTCATTCTAAATTAAAGCCAAAATCTTTTTAAAAACTGAACATAAATTATTTGTAATCTTTTTATACATCTCTGAGTCATTCTCTAAAGATGAATAATGATCAGTTGGTAAGTTAATAGTACTGTGTATTACATATTACAAAATTCCTGTAAATATGATATATATTTATTTAAATAATCATATAAGAAGCAAAAGATACAAATAACATAACATGAGGATAACATAAGGATAAAGCAAATTCACAATACTTTTCCACGAAATTTGTGTTCATGAAGAAACATGTAAGTGTTTTATTTTAAATGAAGCTAACATCTTTTTAAAAACTGACCATAAATTATTTGTAATCTTTTTATACATCTCTGAGTCATTCTCTAAAGATGAATAATGATCAGTTAGTAAGTTAATAGCACTGTGTATTACATATTACAAAATTCCTGTAAATATGATATGTATTTATTTAAATAATCATATAAGAAGCAAAAGATACAAATAACATAACATGAGGATAACATAAGGATAAAGCAAATTCACAATAAATTTCCACGAAATTTGTGTTCATGAAGAAACATATAAGTGTTTGATTCTAAATTAAATCCAAAATCTTTTTAAAAACTGAACATAAATTATTTGTAATCTTTTTATACATCTCTAAATCATTCTCTAAATATGAACAATGATCAGATGGTTAGTTAATAGTACTGTGTATTACATATTACAAAATTCCTGTAAATATGACATGTATTTATTTAAATAATCATATAAGAAGCAAAAGATACAAATAACATAACATGAGGATAACATAAGGATAAAGCAAATTCATAATACTTTTCCACGAAATTCGTCTTCATGAAGAAACATGTAATTGTTTCATTGTAAATGAAAGCTAAAATCTTTTTAAAAACTGAACATTATTTGCAATTTTTTATACATCTCTAAATCATTCTCTAAAGATGAACAATGATCATTTGGTAAGTTAATAGCCCTGTGTATTACATATTATAAAATTCCTGTAAATAAATTATATGTATTTATTTAAATAATCATATAAGAAGCAAAAGATACAAATATGACTTTGCTTCAATGTTTAAATATATAGCTAATTATTCTAAAATGGGTCTCGAAATTAGAATTTGAAACTTTTGTGTTAATTTACCGATCAGTTACATAAGTATATATATACGTATTAGAAAATACACTGTGATTTCAAAAATTACACTTTGAGATTAATATGTGAAACTTTAGTTTAAATCCTAGTTATTTATTTTACGTGTACTCTTCAATAATCAAGATAAATTTTATATTGTCATCTATCTTATGTATGCAAACTATTAAAAATAACTTTCAAAAATATGTATTCAATTCTGTATTAATGCATTTATGGTCCATATAGTAGACTATAAATTCGAAATGAAATAGAAAAAAAATTCATATAACTGAAAGTGTTTGAATTCTTAGTATTGAAGTTTATTGATCATAACTGTTTTCTGAAAATATACTTGGATAATAATATCGTACTCTGAATGAAAGTAAATTTTTTGGTGAAAAGAAAGAAACATACAACAAAATATGTGAAAATTTTGTTTAAATCCTAGTTATTTATTTTACGTGTACTCTTCAATAATCAAGATAAATTTTATATTGTCATCTATCTTATGTATGCAAACTATTAAAAATAACTTTCAAAAATATGTATTCAATTCTGTATTAATGCATTTATGGTCCATATAGTAGACTATAAATTCGAAATGAAATAGAGAAAAAGTTCGCTATAACTGAAAGTGTTTTGAATCATTAGTATCGAAGTTTATTGATCATAACTGTTTTCTGAAAATATACTTGGATAATAATATCGTACTCTGAATGAAAGTAAATTTTTTGGTGAAAAGAAAGAAACATACAAAAAAATATGTGAAAATTTAGTTTAAGTCCTGGTTACTTATTTTAAGTGTACTCTTCAATAATTAAGATAAATTTTATATCGTCCTCTATCTTATGTATACAAACTATTAAACATAATTTTCAAAAATATGTATTCAGTTTTGTATTAATTCATTTATAGTTTATGTAGTAGACTCAAATTCGAAATGAAACAGAGAAAAATTTAGCTAAAACTGAAAATGTTTTGAATCATTAGAATATTGAACATTATTATCGAAGTTTATTGATCAGAATGGTTTTCGGAAAATAACCTTGGCTAATAATACCGTACTCTGGGTGGAAACAAAGAAATATGCAACAAAATATGAAGTAACAACACAAAAGTAGCATACATTGTAATATTTTATAGTATAAAGTTAATTACTTGTATTAGATTATATTTTTCTTTTATAATTAGCTGAAAATTATTTTTGAAAAAGCGTGGAATTCAAAATGCTTAACTGAATCTATACAATAGCCTTATTTAATCCTTTTTACATTTTATCTAAAAAAAACTTGATTCATTTTAAATTTTACTGTAGTCCAGTAATTATTTCATTTTTTCATTTTTTACATTCATAATAAACTTTTTTTGCTATTTTGTACAAAATGGGTGTATCAATATTTAAATATTGTCTATTTCATCTCAGATTTTTTAAACCAAAGAAACATAACTCACAAAAAAGCCATAAAGAGACATCCTTGAGTTTTCCAAATATTTCTTATTGAGGAATTAATGAAAGAGGGAAAAAGTCATGAAAGACTTTTCAAAAAACGCTGTAGAAATTTTCAGAAAATCATCAAGGACAGCTGTTAGATCGAGCCAAATAAATCGATTTCTTGAAAAGTTTTATTTTTGTTGTGGGGGATTTCAAGGGAGTTACTTTTTGGGAAGTCACTAATAATGTATTTAATTCTCTCTAACGTTAGAAGTGTGGCAGAATTCTATTTTTAATGGAGTTTATTTTAAAGCAAAGGAAAAATTTTTAAGGGATTTTTTTTTGTTGAAACTAACATTTAAAATACCCAAAACGTTTCTTTTAGACTTATGAAATCTGAAGAAAAATCGCGTAAAATTGGTTACCATTATCGAATACCTGAAATCTGCTTAATTGGTTTGTTTTCGTTTGGAGGGCTACTGTCATGCATACGAGGGCTAATGAGACCGGGACCTACTGCTTAAAGCTGATTCCGAACGGCTAAGTACATCCATACCATAGCGGGATTCAAACCCACGAACTCCTGTACCAACGATCAGCGCCCTAACCAATCGGCCACCGTTCAGCGAAATCTGATTAAAAGTAACCTAGTATCTTTTAAATGTTAAAAATGTAGTTTTTTGCATTCTTTTATAGGTTGAAAACATTTATATAGCAGAATGAGTATTTTTAATACTAAGTGTACATTTTTTGTGATGGACCTTTTAAATTTTGAGGACAGAGTTTTGAAATTTTATAGATTTTGTTAATTAAATACATAATTTATATCCTTATCTGAATACTTGTATACATCTGAACTTTTGTATTAAAGTCCCAATTTAAATATACAAGTTTTTTCTTGTGTTTTATCGTAAAAACTTTTAGTTTCAATGACATTTCTTATATTTATAAGTTACTTTTATTTCTTTAACAGTAGAGGAAAAAATTTTAACTTAATTATAAACAAAACTAATAGTGATATTTTCGTATGGTTTTAACGTGAATCTCTGTCATTTTGACTTTTTTTTTTATCTTGTAATATATTTTAAACGAATATTTGCTTTTACAAAGAAATTAATATTATTAATTTTCTCTGAATATTTAAATATATCATAAGTATACAAAAATTAATGGCATAATTTTATTCATATTTTACATTTATGTTTAATATTTTTAATAATACTGTGCATTAATGTTATTTTTCGACAAGACGGTTCTTTGTTTAAGTAAGAAGTTTTCTAAAGTTAATTTATAAAAGTTTTAAAGAACTACGCATTTCAGAAAAAAAAAACACTTATCTGGCAAAACTAAGATTTCCTTTTGTGATAATTTATGAATACTCTTGATAATTTATTAATAACTTGTAGTATAAAATTTCATAATTCTTTTGTTTCTTTTTTTAGGTAAGTACTACTCCCTTCTTGTCATTTTGTTAAAGGTAAGCTTGTATGCAACTTTAAAATGTCTTAATCAGAAAGAACGTTTTCCTTATTTAATGATTAATTCCAATATTTATGAAAATACTTGATATTAATAACTATTCTTAGTAAACAATGCAGATCAAAGTTAAAAAATAATTGAAAAATTTGACGATTAAATGAAAATTGATATAGAGTAGCCTTAAATCTAGAGTAACTTCGTATTTGCGGTTAGTAGTTACATAAAAGCCTATATTATTTTATGTACGTAAAATTATGGAAGGGCCATGTAGAAGATATTGGGCATGTGGAAATATCTTTTGCCTCCCACCTGAGGTCGATCCTAGGACAGATATTCAAGATTTTCTTCAGGTCAACATTTTTCAAGAGATAGGATTCTGCAGTAGAAGTCAGGAAGTCAGTCGCAAATTCCTGTATAGATCTCTGCCATCACTAACGACCAGTCTCACCAAAGTCGTTTAACGGCTAACGACAATTAACCTATGGTGCCAATTAATGGTGGGAAGAAATTATCCATTTTAACCCTTTCGAAGGCAGTGGGAAGATCACTTCCCACCTACATGATCTCTCAAAATACACCTGTGAGAAGTTCAAAACTCATTATAATATATTGGCCTTGCTATTATAAAGATGGGAAGACTGATTACCGCTTCAGCTTTGCCCTGTAAAATATTGTTTGATTAATTGAATGTAATTAGCCCTTCTATTTTGAAAGCTTAAAAACGTTTTGTTAGAAACAAATAGCCCACGAAAGGGTTAAAAGAGATTAATAGCTGTTAGCCATTAAACGACGTTGATGGGACCGGTTTTTAAGAGTTCTGATTCATAGCACATTGCGTTCAGGAATTGTTACTACCCACGCCCAAACGACATATAAGCAGTAAATATGTCGATTAAGGTCTACTACGAATAAGTATCAGCTAAATAGACTACGGAAACAGGTACTAACTTCTCGATTGCAATGAGACTCACTCTTATTCGAAGCTCTAAATTTAGTAACCAGTAGTGGCATCTGCACTTAATGTTTATTAAACTTTTCTGACCTGATAGAGGTGATACCCTAGATTTATATTTTTTCAGATAGGTGTAGTATATTGTGGAGAACATTATATACATATACTTAACGAATATTTTTAGAATAGACATTTTTCAACCAAGTTTATTATTGAAATTCACTTGAAATACTAAATGCAGAATAACTCAACAAACGTTTCGGTTTGTCTGTAAACCTATGAGTTTAAACTTCAAAACCGTAAAAGAAAATACTTCAAAAATCTTTTCCAGGAGCATTGTTAGAAATTGTGTATTTGTTAATAAACAAATACATAATTTTTTGCAACAAAATTCTAGCAATTATCTAATATCCTTAAGTCCTAATAATAAATGAAATCCTGTGATACTAAAATACATCTCAAAGATAAATGAAATTAGGCTATTCCACAAAGAAGAGAATTGTTGATTTTCGTATATTCTGCTATGAGAAGTCCATAAATACAAACGATTGTTCATTAGATATTCCGTTCAAATTTCTCAGAAGTTATTAACCCTTTGACTGCTCATCCCGCGATTTCCACGGGCAACTCAAATGTAGTAAAATTTGCTCATCCCGCGATTTTCGCGGGCATGTGTTTTTTTTCCTTTACTAAGAAGCACATTCCGACTTTTCACCGTTTAACCAGTGGAATAAATTATATACAGTATTAGATATTTAATTTAGTAATAAATGGAATTATATGACTAGAACTATATTTATATTAGATAACAGAATTATAGATAGTATGTTATAAATAGAAATTAACTGTATTTCAATTGAAATTTAGTAAAAAATAATTTTTTATGTGATAACACCTGCAATTACTTTTTCTGAAAGCTTAGTTTCTCATGAGAAATGTCAATATAAAAAAGTATTTTCTAGAAAAAAAATTAGTATTTCAATTCTCCAATTTATATATATATATATATATATATATATATATATATATATATATATGTGTGTGTGTGTGTGTGTGTGTGTATATATATATATATGTATATATATATATATATATATATATATATATATATATATATATTATATATATATATATATATATATATATATATATATATATATATATATATATATATATATATATATATATATATATATATATATATATATATATATATATATATATATATATATATATATATATATATATATATATATTATATATATAAAAATATATATATATATATATATATATATATATATATATATATATATATATATATAAATAATATATATATATATAAAGATGTAAAAAACTATATTATATAAATATATAAAAAAATATATATATATATATAATATAAATATAATCTTTTATATAATATAATAATATAAAAATAATATATATAAATTTATATAAATTAAATATATTTTTATATATATATATATAAATATATAATATTATAAATACAAAAATATATATATATATATATTATTCTTAAACTATGCAACAAAAAAAATACGCAATTTTTAAAGAGATCTCGGTTTACAAATTGAGCAGTCAGAGGGTTAAATTGAGAACACAATAAATGCTAGAACTATTAAAAATGAAGATATAAAGTGAACTGTATCCTTATTAATACATATGTGTTTAAGTAATATAAAAACCGGAAAAGAAGAATATTTCTTACAATAAATTGCAAGATGAGCTTTTTTTCTTCATAAAATAGCATATAAAATAATATGACATGGGCTAAATTTATAAAGAAAGTAAAAGCTTTAACCATAAACAATGAAAAATTCCTAAATAACTTTTTTCAGTAATGAAGACAAAAATGCATTTTCAATATAATAATCAATCAAATACCCTCAAAGATATGTCTGAAGAAAAAATAAAAATTAAATGTTTACTATTAACAAAAAATTATTACTTTATCAGGAAGAAGAAGGCATTATTTTTATTGTTTCCGGTAAAACATTTCATGGATTTCTAAACAATTTCTTAAATATGAAAAAAATGTATAATACTCTTAAAAATACATCTTTTTGTAAAACCTTACTATTATATGATATAATGCCTTAGTTTTAAAAATGATTTTTTTAATATTCTCATTTACTTAAAAAAATAAAATAATTTGTGAAAAATTAAAAATAGTATCAAATTTTTATTACTACTATCCTATTTTTGCTGAAATGTATTATAAATAAGAACATTTTATTTTAATTTGTGAAAATTAAAAAGAATCAAAATTTTACTACTACTATCCCATTTTTACAAAAATGTATATTAAATAAACACAATTTATTTTTTTGCTGAAAAGACCTTCGGTTATTTTAAAAGTAATTTTTTTACTTCTGGTATTCTAAAATAAATGCTTTATGGTATTAAGACAAATATAATTAAAATTAAAATTTATTTTTAATCATTCTTCATTTAAAATTAAATGAAGAATGTAAATTGCGTGACTTACCAAATAATGAATGCAAAAAAAAATAATTGAAGGAAAAAAGTAATAGAAAAGTTTTGCTCAAGATTAAACTAAAGGTGTTTTAGGATACTGTTTTGGAGACATTTGTTTTAATTTCTTTTATTAACAGAATTTTTTGTGTCAATTTTATTGAATTATATTTCTTGTTGGTTTATTGTTACTCTGAAATAAAGACATCGATAACAAAAATATTTAAGAATATTTTTTAAGAAGAAGGAAAACAAGTGCTACTAGATATATAAATTGGAATTATCAATCAGTATTGTTTCAAATGCAATTAATTGAAAATAATTTCGGGTAACACTCTTCTGCATGAATGAAATTATTTATGAATAAACAAAAGCACCAAAATTTAATTTTGTATCTTTTGTAATTTTTTAAAATGTATCTATTAAATGTGGCATGTTAATATTGTCTGTAAGAAGTTATTTTATTTCTTTCATGTTTTTATTCGTGCATAAGAATATATCTAATGTAAAGAAAATTAAACTGACAACAGTGGGCTATGAATTCTTTAAAATTCTATTTTGGACTAATTTATTTTTTACGGTCTTAGAATTCCAGTTCTTAAATGTTTCTTTAAAACAATTAAGAAGCATGCATCCAGAAATTTATTTAGTTTATGAAATTACCAATTACACCAAAATCTAAACGACGTATGTAAAAACTTATCTTAATTTTGCAATTTCTTAAAAGAGTTACTTAGCAAAGAACAAATGATATAAAATATTTACAAATAATGTATTCTTACATGAATATTTATAAATGATAAAACTATATATAAAATTATATAAATAAATTATTATTAACTTAATATATTTTTGTGTGATTTAAAGAAGCAAAAATATTTGTGACAAGTAACAAAACAACACAGTGTATACTAAAATTTAATTTAATTTGAGGAGAACTTAAGTGATTGTAGATATCTTGGTTGAGGTACTCACCTCCAGTTAGTATCGGAACTAAGAGATACGTATTTTGGCTGTCGCTAACGGGAACATTCTTAAATTTGAATTTCCTCTAGGCACACAATTCCTACTGTACGTGTATCACTGTTTTAATGGATGTTCAAATCCTTTTAGAATCGGCTTTAAGTAGTAGATCCTGGTCTACTGCTTAAATTTGATTCCGAAGTATCTATTGCTTAAAGCCGATATGAGCAGACCAGAGTGTAGGCAG
The DNA here is from genome assembly GCA_032207245.1 of Pardosa pseudoannulata. Taxonomy (NCBI): domain Eukaryota; kingdom Metazoa; phylum Arthropoda; class Arachnida; order Araneae; family Lycosidae; genus Pardosa; species Pardosa pseudoannulata. The sequence continues at coordinate 68,095,131 of CM063505.1, read as the reverse complement.
AGAGAGTGTGTCAGAGTGTAACCAATTGGACTATATTTTTCAAAACAAGCCAACAACCCAGCTTTTCTTAAGGCTTTTCCACACTATGGTCCACTGCAAGCCATTGCCACCATCTGGAGGAGGTTTGACTTATCGTGGTCGATGGTGGCAGACGATAAAACAGCCTTGAAGGACGATGGCTATGGAGGCGGTTTTTCTCCAAAGATCAAAGGCAGCCAGAATTAAAGTGCGCAGCAGACCCTATTGACGAATCTATGCGCTGGGATCTATTAGTGGCCGAGCGTGTGGATGAAACCCTTGAAGCATCGTTCAAGGTCATCACCAGGAAGTTGTGAACATTTGGCCATAGTGTGGAGGCTACATTAGAATGGATACAAATAGAAAGCTTTAAACAAATCCTGTGAGGACAACCGTTTTCCCCAACTTTCTCCAATCAGATATCTTGTGGTACGTAAGGTAAATTATGCTGCTGACTTTTCATTATAATAAAGTTATCGTGTACTTTGCACATGCAAAATTTTTCCCTTTCTCTGCATCTGGTAGTCTGAAGTAAATGGGGAAATTAGGATTCATCTCCATTACTTTTTTACCCCTGTGTTTGGAAATCAATCCCTCCTCTGTTAGCTTGCAAGCTTGCAGTAAAATGATTTATTTAAAGTTGGCGCCACAGAGTGAAAATTGCAAATGCAGCATAGAAGAGTAATATACTAAGTAGAATTCTAGAAGATAAAAACAAATCTTAAAAGTAGCTTTTTTAGGAAAAATAATTTATTACTTTTAAATTCCTTTTAGGATAATAAAAATAGATGGACATCATAACTGAAATTATTGCTGATCAGTATTTCTCTTAAATTTTGAAGTGTCTTTCTTTAATTTTTTCCCGTTTATCTTCTTACGACATATTTATTTCATGAAAAGCATAGCATAGCTAACTATTCTGGAAAGTTTTATCTATCATTTCCAAATAGATATTTCCATTTCCCTCTAGAATCATGCTGTTTTATTTACAGAAAAATAATTTTCTTCTTAAAATATATTTCCTTACGTTAAGCTTCCGAATTTCGTTTACCGTGGTTCCAGAAGATTAATCGTTCAACTACAGTTCAGATTTTAGCATGAGACCAAATTAGTGAACAAAAAGACAATCTTTTTGTCTACTAATCTCCCTCGAGGCAAGTGAATAATGCTTTTTCCTAACATTTGGGATTAATATTTGCTTAAACGGCATACAAGATTATTTAAATTTATCTCTTAAATAAAAATTTGTATAACATCCAATTTTTTGGCAAGATAACAAATAAAATAAATACGTTTTTATAAATCAACAATTTTATTATACAAACATATAATTATTGTGATGTATAATTAAGTGAATTACATAACTAATTAGTTTGTAATTAATTATCTTTAAGAAATATATATTGTTTACCTGTACTCTTAACATGTGCTACTTATAAGATTCATTTGTAAGCACATGCATTCATTATAATTTATATTTGAATTTATATGTTAAGGAAATGTCTATAATAATTATAAGAAATTTTTGGCGATATGATTAGTAAACAAAAAGATGTCTTTTTGTTTACTAATCTCCCTCGAGGCAAGTGAATAATGCTTTTTCCTAAGATTTGGGATTAATATTTACTTAAATGGCATATAAGTTTATTTAAATTTATCTCTGAAATAAAAATTTATATAACATCCTATTTTTTGGAAGGTAACTAATAAAATAAATACGTTTTTATAAATCAACAATTTTACTATACAATCATATAATTATTGTATTTTATAATTAAGTACATTGCATTAATAATTAGTTTCTAATTAATTATCTTTCAGAAATATTGTAAAACGAGATCTCTTAAAATTGCTATTTTTTGTCATTTTTAATTATATATTATATATTTATATATATATTATATATATAATATATCTATATATAATATAAAAATATTTATATATAAATATATATAATATATAAAAATATATATATATATATAAATATATATATAATATATATATATATATATATTATATATTTATTATATATATATATATATAAAAATTTACTTTTTTTATACTTTTTATATACAAATATAATATACATTTTTTTATATAATATATATAATTTATAAATATATACATATATATATATATATATATATACATACATACATTATCATAAATATATATATACATACATAATAATACATACACATATAATAAATATATATATATATATAATATATATATATATAATATTTTAGATATATATATATATTAAATAATATTATATATATATATCAATTGGAGAATTGAAATACTAATTTTTTTTCTAGAAAATACTTTTTTATATTGACATTTCTCATGAGAAACTAAGCTTTCAGAAAAAGTTACATGTTTATAATAAAAAAAATTATTTTTTTACTAAATTTCAATTGAAATACAGTTAATTTCTATTTATAACATACTATCTATAATTCTATTATCTAAATAAATTAGTTTGTAATAAATATTTATTACTAAATAATATCTAATACTGTATATAATTTATTTCACTGTTAAACGGTGAAAAGTCGGAATGTTTTCTTATAAAGGAAGAAAAACAAAAATCGCGGGATGACAAATACTAAAATTGAGTTGCCCGTTAAAGGGGATGAGCAGTATTAAATAAGCCTTACATTATTAAAAGAAAATTTTCACTTAACATGTGCTACTTATAAGAGTCATTTGTAAGCACGCCCATTCATTATGATTTATATTTGAGATTTATATTTATATGTTAAGAAAATATCTATAATAATTATAAGAAATTTTTGACAATACGATATGTAAAAGTACCCTCTATTATAACCGAATTACTTTAAAAAAAAAGATAAAACAGCATGGTCAGCAAGTATTTGCTAATACAAATTCATACCGTAATTTTTAGAATTTGTTCTTTATTGTTTTCAGTTAGTTTTGCAAAATTTACCTTGTTTCTGAAAATTTTTATATAAAGTGAAAAATGACAGTTTGTTTTAAAATATTCCAAAAAATTTCTGACACACTATATACAGACTTATAATAACACAAAGTGAATTTCATTAATAATTTCAAATTTTTGGAATTGATAATTACATTAATTATAATTCTCCACCGACTAAAATCAAATTTTAGTAAGTTGTTTAATTAAATTTTAGTAGGATCTAATTAAACTGTTAAATTTTCAATTAGATCAGAAATGTTGCACCAAAGGATTGAACTTTCCACAAAGCTAAAATAATATTCTAAAATTCCATTACTATACTATAATACTCCAAATACTATAAGTACTAATGAAATAAAAACAGCGACCAAAGTAAGTACAGTTTCATAGCAGGTTTATAATTAATTTTACAATGGACATTATTAATCATTATGTTACAAAAGCTTTTTTTGTTCAGTGTGCGCAACTTGGAAAGAAACATCATTTTTAGTAATATACATTAAGTAGTTTTATTACAAAATATGATTGTAAGTGGTTTGATTTTTTGTTTCACGGGTTCTAAAGGGATATTTTAATCTCGTTTAATTTAAACGATTCAGAAATGTGCAATGATTTTAAAAAACGGAAAAATAAAAATAAAACTCGAATGTTTGAAGGTTTAAAGGGGACGCATGAGGTGGTCTTAAGCCTAAGCGCATTACATTATTAAACAGAAAATTCTTCTTTATGATAAAAGTTGCTCTTCGGACACAGAATCAGCATCCAAAAAACTTACAAGATGAGCTATGAAACTCTAGAACGCTCGTCTCTCATGCCAAATATTTCACAAATTGTCAGTCATTTTAACTCGTTATTAATTACTCAGAGTTTGAGAATAATATTCGACTCATGGGCCATAACCACTTCTAACAGCTTTAAGAATGGACGAACAGGAATCTTTGTTTAGTGAATATTTGTATTTAAATTAAATAAAGAACTAGCGTAAATTATTTATTTATTTCTGTACAAATTATATTTTAACTTTAGAGTAATCATATGGAATTAGGTTGCATAGTTTCTTAAAAAAGAGATGATACAATTATAATTATATATAATTTAAAGTACCTGACATAAAAAAATCAGTAAAATATATTTTTTAAAAACTGTCTTAATATTATAAAATATAAAATATTTATTTGTTAAATAGAATGTGTCTGATCAAATCATAAATTAAATTTCACATCCAAAAGAAATAGTTTCAAATGCTACTTGCTTATAGGTATATATTTGTTCAAAACAACATAACAAGATATGCATGAATTTATATTAAATTAAATAACATGATTTTAACGACTCATAAGAAATACGTTTTATCTTAAGAACTTGATTGGAAATAGTATTAAAGCAATAAAAATATCATTCTTGATATGAAATATTTGAAAACTGTAAACTATCTTCAGAATAATAATTAAATTATTAACCATATTTATTATAATACAAGAAGATGTAAAATTCATTACTTATTTGACTGTTTTTTTTCTATATTGATTTACAGACATTTACAATTTACTTTTTTAAAAATATATTTTAGTAAGATTGAAAAAAAAATGGATGGGCTTTCTCCAATATAACAAAAGAATATAATCACCTGCAAGGAATTTCATCAGCTGTCTATATTATTCCAGTAACATGTAAAACACATATTAGGATTTCTTCTCCTGGCAATTTCAATTACGAATTTATTTATGATATTTAGTTTTTAAAAATCTATAACCTTATACATATCTGTATATTTTTAAATGACTGTAAAATAAATGAATAGTGACTTTCAAAAGTATTTTTAATATGATTATGTGAATAATTGTTCCAAATAAAAAAATCTGGTGGGTAAAAATGCCTGAAGCTGTATAAAACAGCTACGATTTTCAGTGTTTTTCTCGGAGAATCAATATCTGAGTTAGAAAAGTGTAAGAAGAAATCAGGTAGCAATTTTTAATTCCATCTTTTGTTTTGGGAACTGTGATAGGAATGTTTTCTAAATGAACTACGTATTTGGTTTAATTTGTGTGACTGGGAAATGTAAAATTAGTAAAAAAGAATGTGAATTGAAAGATTTCAAAAAAGTTTTAAGGACTATAATATAATACATATGTATAATATATAAAAATTTGTAATATATAAAAGTAGTATAATATATAAAAATTAGACCTAAAATACATATCCAAAATTCTCTTTTTTTTACCAGTTTTTAATTGAATTTCGCAGAAAAAAACTCAGATGAAGCACCGTTCTCCGACTTAAATTTTTTTACCATTATCTCAAAACTAACTCTGCAGTAAACGCTAATTCTTTATCTATTGGCTACATTTATCTGCTATCCGGTTAAAATGGTACCACTTTTGCGTTAACTTTAAACTGCTTTCTTGGAAGTTTTTGAGCTTTAATAATGTATGTTCACCCAATATTGAGCTTTAATAATGTATGTTGAATCCCAAAAAGTGAAAATACCTCTTTAGTCTTAGGGGTCAAAATCCCGCGATTCCTTCTCGTATTTATAAATATAATGTATTAAATGCAAAGATCTTGCATTGTATAGATGGTAAGAAAAACTATAGCATTTTGCTACGGATTCACAACGCTATAACTGTTTTACAGATGGCTTAGTAATTGAAAACTGACTGAGTTCTTTTTGTCCAACAAGCGCGGGGCAGTTAAATAATATAGATTAATATACCGTGTAATAGGTGAAGAAAATTTTATCTGGTTATATATATATATATATATATATATATATATATATATATGCTGGAGAGTGTATGTATTTAAACATTTAAAATTCATGAATATAGGACCATTATGCTTATAATAAATCATATTTAAAAGTTAAAAATGTTTCTTACAGCTCATTGTGGAATTACATAAAGTAAACTCCAAACTGTCTTTTGAAATTAAATAGAAAACTTTAAAAACATGAACATGTTTTAGAGACAAAGATATTTTTTTAACTAAAAATAAAACTTACACTCAAAAGGGTTAAACACCTCACAAACAGGTCAAAGTATTTAAAAAGTAAAATCAGTGCAAAAATATTTGAGTTGGTGTGAAAACGAGACATTAAAATAGAACACTGACGAGATATATATATATATATATATATATATATATATATATATATATATAATATATATATATATATATATATATATATATATATATATATATATATGTATATATATATATATAATATATAATTATATATATATATATATATATATATATATATATAATAATATTATATATATATAATATATATAATATATTGTATAATATAATTTTATGTCTACATACTTTACTGGCAATTGTTCCAAAAATACTAAACGAATGGTAGGTTTGGTTTGATTTGGAGCTCTACGGTCTACTGTTTTGTTACAGGAGA
>CM063505.1:68036248-68076248 GCA_032207245.1 Pardosa pseudoannulata | reverse complement strand
TATATATATATATATATATATATATATATATATATTAGACATTCAACATTGGATCAATATTTGTAATTATGTATACAATTCTTAATTTTTAAAGTATAATATGCAGTACATAAATATAAGGTGGGTTTTATATATATATATATATATATATATATATTTTTTTTTTGTTTGTATGCTAAAGATGGACGCTAGAATAAATAAAACATCATTTTAAAAAAAGTAACGGTGTTCTAACCTTTCGATTTAGCGCTTCAACTTATCTACCAGGCAGCATTTAAAAAATTCATGTTTGCTTGCCGAAATATTTTCCACATTTCACTTCCTCTACCTATGAAGTAGAAGGAGAGCCGTAAGCTACAGGCACGTCTTTCATGAACTGGGTAAACATGAATTAAATAAGTGAAAGCAAACATGTCGGCAGAAAATTTGCTCCAAACCTGTACTCATGAAAATATTATTCCAGCTTTCCACAATGTATAGAATATGTTAGAAAAACTTAGCTTTTTTATTTCTCTACGTGATAAATAAATATGCAAAATATATTATCATACATTACGTGAATTTTACTGTTCACATTTCTCATAATCTTTGCTGTGTATTTTAGCATTATGTAATATAGTATATGGACCATGCAAATTGAAATTGTAAAAGGTGTTTACTCACAGGAAACTATGGATTTCTATATAAAGTGAATTTAGAATTTTAACATATTGCTAAATGAACAGAGTAAAATAAAATTGTAGGCAAGGTATTGGAGAAGTTTTATTCTACTTTTCTGTTTAGTTTTCAGGACATGGATATCAGAGAGTTTTTGTTTTTTAATTTAGGTCAAAAATTATATATTGACCTAAAATTTAAGTCCTTTGATCCTAAGACTTTTGTGTCTAAGGATCGACCCTATTTGAAGATAGTTTGTACAGGTAATGTTTATAAAAAATAGATAGCAAATATACATCCTTAAAATTTGTTTTAATTTTTCTATCTATTTTCATTGTGGTAAATCGGTAGCAATAATTTGAGCTCCATTGATATTTTTCATTATTTATGATGCAGATTGCAATATAAAATGGCCGTACTGAAACTAGTTATAACAGTCATAAAATATGTTATAATAGTCATATGTTATAAAAGTATGCTATAACATATGTTATAACAGTCATGAATACAAACTTTTCGTATTTGCAGTCAATAAATCTTATTCATTATTTTCACCAGGGTCAATATACGTTACATTGACATAAGTTACAACATACATACGTTAAAACTTGCTTTATATTGAGTGCAGATAGCAATCATACGGGTAGGTGCACTATAGAAGTGTATCTTCTGAAGAGTAAGGGGGAATTTATTCCTGGGTTAAGTGACGAGGGGGGCAAAATCCATGTTATCAAATCTTAGAATATAGTATTTTCCAATCTTAAATGCACTAAAATGTAAATAAATATTTGTATACACAGACCATCAAAATCATGGAAGCACTTTGTTCTTCTACCACACAGGTTCGATCCAAGGTTTGGGCAAGGTTGATTCAACCTTTCATTCTTTAAGTGGATAGATAAACTGAGGATCAAGCATGCTTGTTAACTGAACACTGGGAGTTCAGCGTAAGGATGACCACCTAACCAGAACATATGCTTGGCACCTCAGGACATTTGGTCTCAGAAACAGAGATTGGCACCTTAAGCCCTGGCCTCATAGGGGATCTTGTTCAAAGAGAGGTATACCCAGATACCCCATATGAGGATATCTTTTTCATTTCGACACTCGAAGCAGGGGATGAGGAGAGAGTATAGATGTACATAATAGTGTATAACCCCTGATTTTGTTCGGAGAAACAAACCAATGTTTACTACTGAAAACATTATTTGAAGGGAGTTTTTTGTACTATACAATGTGAAAACACGTTATTGTGTTGCACGTTGCATTATCCATGTACCACTATTTTGAATATTGCAATCTGACTATCCACAGAAATATTATTACATTAATTCTCCAGTCCATGTGCGGGTGTGTACAGAAGAAGTCTGTTACTTGCGTGTTCTCGCAGTGAGGTAGGAGTGGAAAGATGGACTATTCTCTAAAGAAAGATGGATTATTCTAAAGGATCTCTGAATCAATTCGATGGGTTAATTTTATCTAAAACATAAGGAAATCACAACAGCTAATTTTATTTCTACTCTTATGTACTTGAAAATATATTTCTATAAAATGGGGTATTTTATTAATGTTTTATAGCTATTACGAAAATTTACGAATTTATATAATATGTAATTGAAGTGTAAAATGAAGTGTGATTAAAACAGAAGAAAGATAATTGGAATGAGATGAAAAGACATTTTTCAATATCCACTGTCCTAAAATGAAAACAATTACATAATTTTACTACATGGAGCACAATTAATGCTAATAATAACTTCAAAAATTTTAAAAACAATATTTTTATATTTAAGATATAACAGAAATATTTCGGGGGTATTTATAATTATTACATCCATTTTAAACTTAACATGTCGTGGACAAATTTAAGATATTCAGAATGATCAAGTTTAGAAGAGCATTATGTTCATAAAAGAATATGTATGGGGAATTGCTGTAATAAAAATGGAAATTTTTCTTTTTTATTTTATTTTACAAACTGCTTCAAAACATTCAAAATTTATATTTTAATAAATAAATATTATATCGAATTTAATGAAATTCCTTTATTTAGAATTACTTAAAACTGACATTCCTTAAAACAGATTTTGCAGTCAACCACGTATTATTGGTTACACATTGGAATTAGTTACACTTCATCCTCATAAATTTGTAATAATAATGATGAAAAATCTTAATGACGAAAAAGAATTATATTAATATTTTGGTAGTTTTAAATTTTAATTTCGCTGAATAAATTATTTATTTTCAAGTTAAAACTAAGTAAGTCATACAATTCATGAAATCTATGCTTTTGCAGTATGCTCCATATCATTTAAGAATATTATTAATAAATATGATTGTTTTAGAAAATTATTATTTAATTTTAAGGTATATCTCACAATATTAATTTATCATAATATTATGTAGCTACAAAAATTTCAAGTTTATCACTTTTGTAAGTAATGTGTCAGTAAAAGTCGAAAGACTTTCACTTTAAGACCTATTATTCGAACATTTAAATGTTATTTATCCCCTGAAAGCTTATAACTCCCACTTAATTTAATTACAACACTTTACTGCTTAATTTATCTTGACAAATGTCTTCAAATAATACCGCATTACAGTAAAAAATATGTGTCTTATAACATTTAAATTGTACTAGTATTTTGAAATAAATAAGTTTATAAGGTTTTCATATCTTTTTATTTGCTGTATGTGTAAAAAGTAAACTTGTATTGTCAACGAGACAAATAGTTTTCTTTTTCTAAAGAAACTTTTAGAAACTACCAGCAGTGTCTCAAAGTGAGGAAAACTGGATATGCTTTTTGGCATTAATCCAAGGAGTATATCGAGTTCATTCGAAACATGAGAAGTCAGAAAACAACAAATGTGTTGTTGCTAAATACTGTATCTAGTTTTATAGCGAGGAAAAGTAAATATTTATTTTCTATTAATGAAAAATAGAGAAGTTTTCAACGTTGTGTTTGATTATGATTTATCATGTTATAATTCAATTATTGGAGCGAAGGAAATAGAGACAGTTATTGATAACTTTATACTGATATTACATTGAGTCTAAGTATATTTAATTTTTATTTAATAAGGTAAGTCATTTTATGATTTACTAATATATCTAAATGCACTAATTTCTTAAAAAATATGAATGTTACATTATAGGAAACTTACTAATAATGGATTTACTAATACATCTAAATGCACTAATTTGTTATAAAATATGAATGTTACATTATATGAATCTTACTAATAACTGATTTACTAATACATCCAAATACACTAATTTGCTAAAAAATATAAATGTTACATTATATGAATCTTACTAATAAATGATTTACTAATATATGTAAAAGGACTAATTTGTTAAAAAGTATGAATGTTACATCATATGAATCTTACTAATAACTGATTTACTAATACATCTAAAAACACTAATTTGCTAAAAAATATAAATGTTATATTATATGAATCTTACTAATAACTGATTTACTAAAATATCTAAATGCACTAATTTGTTAAAATATATAAATTTTACATTATATGAATCTTACTAATAACTGATTTACTAATATATCTAAAAGGACTAATTTGTTAAAAATATGAATGTTACATTATATGAATCTTACTAATAACTAATTTACTAATATATCTAAAAGCACTAATTTGTTAAAAAATATGAATGTTACATTATATGAATCTTACTAATAACTGATATACTAATATATCTATATACACTAATTTGCTAAAAAATATGAATGTTACATTATATGAATCTTACTAATAACTGATTTACTAATATATCTAAAAGGACTAATTTGTTAAAAAATATGAATGTTACATTATATGAATCTTACTAATAACTGATATACTAATATATTTATATACACTAATTTGCTAAAAAATATGAATGTTACATTATATGAATCTTACTAATAACTAATTTACTAATATATCTAAATGCACTAATTTGCTAAAAAATATTAATGCTACATTATATGAATCTTACTAATAATTGATTTACTAATATATCTAAAAGTACTAATTTGTTAAAAAATATGAATGTTACATTATATGAATCTTACTAATAACTGATTTACTAATATATCTAAATGCACTAATTTACTAAAACATATTTGAATATTACATTATATGGATCTTACTGGAATATAGTAATATATATTTCATAATTTGTGATAAGTCATTTGATAATAAAAACCTTATTATATAGCTGTAAGCATATTAAAACAGAATTAAAATGTAAAAAAACTTTGGCAGATATAAAAATATTGTTTAAATTATGAATTTTCTTGCTTGGCTTATTTAAATTATTTTTATATATAAACATAAATTATTGTCTTCAATGACTATATACGTAGTTTGGAGCAAAACTGCGGTTCTTAATTTTATTAAACATTAAAACCAACATAAAATAATTGAAATTGTTAAGGTGTGTCATACCGCATGAAAACATCAATGCATGCTTAACGTGTGTCTTTTTAACCTATTATAAATTTCTTAATAAATTCTTAATAAAATCATCCAAATTTCATGAGATATTCAGACTTGTTTCATGCGTAATTAAAATATTATATTTATTAAAAATCACTTGTGATGTGTAATAGATATTAAAAAATGTAATTCTACTGATTTAAGAGCACTAATAAACTGAAAAAAACTAACTGAAATTCAGTAGCTCTAAAATTTTATAAATTTTAATCAAAATTTATTATAATGGGTATTTGCAATTTGACTAGCATATAAAATATTTTTATATGCTTTCATAAAAATATTTCTTTAGTGAATATTCACATACCTGGTTACTGAACTAGAATTCTTAATTTTATTACTCCTGAAAACAATTATAAAAAATAGTCTTAAAGTTGTGTCATTCCGCCTAAAGAAAATCCATGTTTACAAAAAGACTCCTATTCAGGGAGTCTTTTTGTTTTACTATAAATTACTCTAAACGTAATCATTTTACAAATTAATCATTTTTCAAATAAATTTTTTAAAAATTTCAAGGCTTGTTTCATGTGTAATAAAACTTTCAGATTATTCTTCTTTATAGATTGAAATAAAGATAATATAACAACTCATAGAAAAAGTTACACATGTGGTATACAACTCTTCGTAAGATTTTCAAATATCTACTCAGTATATAAACCTGAAATTTGTTTTGCGTGTTATATATTTCCTTACCAACAGAAAAAATTTAACTCCGATTATTAATTTCATTTTACCAATAATTTATAATTTAACTCTGTTTATACCTTTATTATTTTCAGCAGTTTATATAATTTTAATAACAGGTATCTGTATTTCCAATCCCTTTTATAGAATGCAGTTAACAAATTACCGTATTTAATTTGTAGTTCAGTACCTATATTCTAAATTACATCCCCGTGCGGACTATAACATAACATAATTTTTTAAAAATTCTTATGTATGAAATTTTCTGTGTCTTTCATTATCATCAATTATGATAAATTGTTTCAAGATTTTACAAAAGTTGAAAAATATTTTAAATAACTTTTTTTATAATTTAAATTTTAAATAATTTTTTTTAAATAACTTTCTTTTTGCAAGTATCATACTCTATCGAGACTTATACCTTTGGTATGCCCCAAAACTCCTTTAGATGTTACCAGGCCTTTTAATTTTAACATTAAAATAACACTGTTCATCGTAAAAGGTTGTTTACAGATATATAAATGTATATATATATATATATATATATATATATATGTATATATATATATATATATATATATATATATATATATATATATATATATATATATATATATATATATATATATATATATATATATATATATATATATATATATATATATATATATATCTATATATATATATATATATATATATATATATATATATATATATATATATATATATATATATATATATATATATATATATATATATATATATATATATATATATATATATATATATATATATATATATATATATATATATATAGATAGATAGATAGATAGATAGATAGATAGATAGATGGATAGATAAAAAGATAGATATATACCAGTTATATTAATAGGATCTTTTGAGCATCTATTTATGTCCTTAATTGTCGACAGCTAGAATTATCCATAATGTTTGACTAAGGAAATATGATATTAATCTTATTTTAAGCCATTATTCCCGCGTGTATTACATTATCGGCATTATTTCCAGTGTTGAATATTCAACTGGGAAAACTGCAGTTATTCATATATTATATTAAGCGAGTAACGAATAAAACAATTAATTTTTATGAGGTAATGGTGTATAGCATAAATTAAATGCATACATGAAATATATGAGTAAATCCCATTTCTTCACAATTTTCACCACTTCTGAAAAAAAAAATTAAAATGGAAGTTTATACATATCAATTTTTTGAAATTTTTTTTTGTATTTTTAATAGTTATTTACATTATTATGCAATTTGTGATGTTAGTAAATAGATAATTGATGATATTCTCAAAATGTTTCAGTATTAGATACACTAAAGAGATATAAATTATTCAGATGTTGATTAGTTTTGGTTTTGATTTTAAAAATTGACAGAAAAAAATTTCACTGATATCGAAGTATTTCTTTAATACATATATTTATGAATGAAAATTGTATAAATGGATGTAATAGTGTGTTCGTAAAGTGTGAAATTGTATTTTCTAAAATGATAACCTGCAATCTTCTGTTGAAAATAAAGATATTAAGCAGCTTATTGAGCTTTAAAGTACGAATATATACTCTAAAAGTTAAAAATAATTGAAAGGAATTTTACTTGTAGACTTGTCTAATACAGAATGTCTAATTTGTGTTAAACTAAATACCTTTAAAAAAAGATTATTTACTCTGTTTAACCAAATTTCAAATGAAGATTTTTTTTAATGTAGAAAAAGTATAACTATTATAAATGTATGCAGATGTCCTTCAGAAAAAGCCGATGACGTCAAAATTATGTATATTGCAATGGTTTTTATTATCATGAGGATCTAATAGGAATTAATGTGAATCTTTAAAATATATGCAAGAAATATGGTAAACTAAAAAATATCTAAAATTAATTATATGATTTGATTTGTTGTTAGTTAATAAAATTAATGTTATTCAAAAATATAAAAAATATACATATTTGATTGGTTCTATCAAGAACTATTGCAAACGTTATCTATAATAAACACATTTTCTTGTAGCTGATGAACGAATGTTGTCCACCTATGCAGTCAGCCACAAATTGTAGAATTCTCGATAGCATTCTAAATATCACAAAATTGGCAAAGATTCAATAACATTTTACAAGTAAAGTTTTGTTTTAATACGTTCCAGAACGTATACGCCACAAAACTTTATATATATATATATATATATATATATATATATATATATATATATATATATATATATATATATATATATATATATATATATATATATATATATATATATATATATATATATATATATATATATATATATATATATATATATATATATATATATATATTTATATATATGTATATATATATATATATATATATATATATATATATATATATATATATATATATATATATATATATGTATATGTATATATATATATATATATATATATATATATATATATATATATATATATATATATATATATATATATATATATATATATATATATATATATATATATATGTATATATATATTTGTATGTATGTATGTATGTATATATGTATATATGTATATGCATATATATATGCACATACATATGTATATCTATATATATATATATATATATATATATATATATATATCTATGTATATATATATATATATATATATATGTATATGTATATGTATATGTATATGCATATGTATATGCATATATATATCTATCTATCTATCTATCTATCTATCTATCTCTCTCTATATATATATAACTGGACAAGGAGAAGCCTAATCAGCTAGCAGTAATAACGATGCAGTCTGGCAATTGAAAAAGACCGGCACAAGTCTAATTAAAACTTTATTTTAGAGCTGCTAAAACGGACATATTTAATAGTCAACGACAGATAAGGGAAAGACAAGAAACTTACTCAGCGAGTTTAAGTGTTACAATCAGGATCCATTTACCGGCGACAGATAGAAAACGTGTTGAATAGACAGAAAAATTTCATCTATAGAACATAAACATAAAAACTTTGACGAAGATAAAAAAATATATATACATTACATTTTATATTTAGAATTAAAAATAAATTATTTTTTTATCAAACAGTAAGAGAAAACTTTCATGTGTTTGGAATATATCACAGAAAGAATGAATAGATTTTTTAATTGTCTATTATTAAGTGTATAATCAAAGAAGATAAAAGACAAGCTTTATTGCAAGATATCGTACAATTACATAAATAAGTAAAAAAAAGTAACAGAAAGTCAGCCATAATATATTATACATATTTTTAAGGCTGTAAATGACAAGTCACTATTTTAGTGTTCGAACTAGGGAAAAATATTAACAGATTACACAATGCAAAATGATTTGGATAATGAATTGAAGATTGGGGTGTTATTTATAATGCCGTTTTTATACCTAGCCGGCATAATATATTTTTATACCATTTAATTAAAATATGTATAGCAATCAATCAATTCCTGACTTTTATGTAGTTGTTAGTACAAGTAATTTTGGAAATAGGTACCCGAAACAGACCACAATACACCAAAATACTATAGACTGTACAAAAGCAAAATCATGCGGTGAGAGAAACATTTGTCAAAGTGTCAGCGTTGACTAACGATATGGATAGGAGAGGTTATTCTTTTGTGCTCGTATGACATGAATGATACAACATCATGATTTATGTTTTCTTGATATGATGATTCTTGGAACCATGGTTAAACAATAAACTGAAATAGCCCCTCTCAATCATAAGCATCTTAAAAATAATTAAGGATGTTTTATGTAATAATAAAGTTATCCAGAAAATTACATTACTATATAAGAAGTTCAGGTTCTCACATTTTTTCCCTGAAGCTATTAATATTATTTCGGTCAAAGAAAAATAATCTTTTATTACTTATTGAGACATTTTTATTTTCATTCCTTATTTGAAACTGATTCATTTATTTTTGAGAAATGTAAGTAAGTGTAATATTTGAAACAAAATGTATTACTGAGATTTTACATTTAACTATAAAGTTTCAATAAACTAAAATAGTCATGTTAGTACATTAAAACTTTCTATAGATAGTATAAATTAAAATTTCATACATATCTTTTTATCTTCTTCAAAGTTATTATTTTAATATTATATATATATATATATATATATATATATATATATATATATATATATATATATATATATATATATATATATATATATATATATATATATATATATATATATATATATATATATATATATATATATATATATATATATATATATATATATATATATATATATATATATATATATATATATATATATATATATATATATATATATATATATATATATATATATATATGTATGTATATATATATATATATATATATATATATATATATATATATATATATGTATATATATATGTATATATATATATGTATGTATATATATATATATATATATATATATATATATATATATATATATATATATATATATATATATATATATATATATATGTATATATATATATATATATATATATTATATATATATATATATATATATATATATATATATATATATATATATATATATATAGATATATATATATATATATATATATATATATATATATATATATATATATATATATATATATATATATATATATATATATATATATATATATATATATATATATATATATATATATATATATATATATATACATATAGCAGGTTTTGTGACGTATACGGTCAGCATTACAAAATTTAATATTATAAATTACAACACAAATTGAGTATCATAAATACAACATAAATTGGTAGAAGTAGTTATTTAGAACTTTAAAGATATGTACATTTAGAATTGTAACAAAACAGCACGTAATATAAAGGAGTTAAAAAAGTTTTGTTATATTTGTGCCTCGATGTGCTTTGTGGTTTTGAAAATATAAAAATTACAAATGTTCATTATGGAGATTACTTTCATAACTGTAATTTAAATTTCACACTTTTTGAAAAAATCATTAAAGAAAGATATTTAATAGAGTCTAATATCTTTTTTGATGTATATGATATCTGTGTATTTTAGATTTAAATTTGTTACAATTTTCAAAACTATAAAATTAGAAAGAAATCTACAATCGTTCATTTTACAGTATGCTACAAATTTTGTACGGAGAAAAACTTCGCATTATACTTGTATATAAAGAACATAAATTAATTACAATTTTATCAACGATTGTATGAGATAGTACTAGATTTAATGTATAGTATGCCCCTTCAGTAAACTCTACATGCATATATCTTTCAAAAGAAAGAGTTTATAAAAAGAATTAACGTAACAGATTGTCTTTTGGGGATCGGATTTAGAGGTAATATCAAATGTTATAGTTACTAGAATGCAGAATGATGTTACCAAATTCTGTCATTTGATTTAAATTTAAATCCGAATCTAGTTTTTATTTTTAATTTTAAGATTTAATCTTCATAGATTAAAGGTGTAGAACTATGAAATATTGCTTTGGAAACGTATAATAACTATTCAAAATAATTCAATTTTTTTACCAAGTATGCTTAATTGAATTGATATACCACTTTAGTAAATAAATGCTCAATAATTTTAATACAAATTTTACCTGTCTTACCAGTTTAAATTTTTTTTATAATTCTTATATCTAGAATAACGAAAAAGTATGTTAAAGAGATAAAATAATTAATAATTTTAAATAATAAAATAATTTTACTGAATATTTTACTTCAAAAATAACACTCTGAAGGTACTTATGTCTGCACATCTAATTCTTTAATTTTTCAGAGGAAAAGTTTGCTCAAATTTTATCTCACCTAAGTTTAAAATTTAGTACTAAAACTTTCAAGTTACTGACTAGTTTCGAAATTTTTTTTACCATAATCTTATAGATTCTAGATCTTATAACCCAATTCTTTTATTTCCTACAATACACTCTTTATTTCATCAGTTTCTTTTAATCTTTTACTTGTTTATTGGTATTCAAGATATAGGCACATCAAAGCCTAGGAAAGAATGTTTAGGTCGTACTAAAGCACCTTTCAACCAAATAAATATACAGTTTTCTTGAATGTTCTCAGGCATCGCAGTGTAGAGCATCCAGAATATTTGATGTAGCGGTACATGTCTTAAATATGCATTCATTCACCCGCAACAGTGATTCAGAACAACTGTTTTCTTCACCACCCATCCTGCATTAAAAGCCAAGATGCTTCTATTGTGGGACAGACATAAAAAATCCATGCCTGACTCTACTGATTATGACAACTAAAAAAAGACAACTGAATGTCTTGGCAACAACCACCCCTGCTTTTGAAAAATTTAGCTTGTGGGAGCAATTCTTCCTCTTGCCTCCCGCCATCGTTTGAACAATAGGATTAAGGGCAGACGTACTATGCCAAACATATTTTTCACTTACCACTGCTTACGTGCAACGCCATTAATTGAAGCTCCTTCATTTTCTTTTCTTTTGTTTTTGAGCACTTTAAAAAGTGGTATTTATATAACTCCTTCACTAGTGTTTTCGTCCGTAGTTAGTGCACCTAAGTGGGTCATTTAGTTGCTGAGCGTACTTTAGATGCAGGCAGTTTTATTTTGCTTGAAGAGCGTTTTTAAGAGATAGTAAATATTTTTGTATACGGTACGGTCTGCAGATAACATGCAATGTCTGAATACCGAAAAGTTGGATGGTTTTTAAGGCATATTATAATTACATTAATTCTTAAAAGTTGAACTATTCATAACTTCAAAGACAAAGGATGGTAGAAAGTTGAATACTAACAGAGTAAAATATTTCTTATTTCTTTGAAGAAACAGGGAATAGTTCAAAGACAACACTATAATAAATACAGTTATAATAAATCTGAGAGATGAAGTTTGGCAGAATTCTTATATATATATAGATATTTTGAGTGCTCAGTTTCTTCATTGGTATTGAAATAATATATTTATGTTAGATGAATGTTTTGTTGTATATTTCTAAACACATGGAAGTATTTAGTAATTAGAAAATTATCACAAGTAAAAATTCAAATGAACAATTATCAAATGTAAATTTTCTGTCTTTACTCTTACGTTTCTTTTACTACTAAACAGTCTGTTTAAACGCTCTAAATATAATTTTCTAAAACAGATATAAAGTCCATGCATGAGTTTTACGATTCTACTAAAAATATTTATTCTATTACTTAGACTAATTTCATTCTGCCATTACAAGTTATTATTAGTATATTTTCTGTGAAAACTATTTTGTTCCTGAATAGAATCTAATAACTTTATTTTATTTGCTTAAATTAGTAGGACTTGAATGTATTAAAATGTATAAACTAGATTTCTTTATTCAGATACAACAAATGATGATAAAATTTTGCTTTAAAATTCCTGCTATTATTTATTTTTAATTATGTAACATTAAATTAAAGATACTGAAATACGAATACTCTTACTGTTGTACATCACTGCTTATTTTTGATATTTTTAATTTTAATTTTTCTTTTACCTAATTTCCAACAACCTTTAATTAAAAAAAATTCTTCCTTAACTCTTTAAGATCCACACACTAGAATTGCAAATGTCGTCTGATTCCCAGGGCAATAGCTCGACGTTACCATGTATTCCTTCCCTCTAGCCTTTTTATCCATCTGTTAATCTAAGTAATAAGTTCAAAATCGAATAGAAAAGTTTCACTTCATCCAGCAACAAGTAGTTTTTTTCAACATGGTGTAAACACTTCAGAAGAAAAAACATTCGGATGTGCACAATGAATCATTTGTTCACCACTATCAACATTCCCCACGGCTATTAGCAGTCATGCCTCTAGGGGGGGAGAGAAATCTTCTCTGGTGGCTTCGGCTATTCTGGGAACCAAGGGTCTTGGCTATAGATGGCTATTGTGGGAACGAATGTATCAAAGCAAACTTTTAAAGGGAACTGTTCTTTGTTTGAAAGGGAAGACGGATCATTAAAGATTTATAAATCTGTATGGAAATCTGTAAGGAATAGTTATAAAATAAAAACTTTCTGTTTGCATAAAAAAGTAGATTGTTACATTATTGACTGTTTAACCCTTTATATCCTGAATTAATTTACCATCAACATTTTTACTGCCTTTTTGCATCATTAGATAAGTTTTAATGGAGAATAATCATAGGAAAGATTAATTTTTACTGTGTTTTAGTAGTTAATTTTGCAGCTGAGATTTTCTAATACCAACATATATTTTCAACTCTATTATGGAAAATAAAACATTAAATTATGAAAAAAACAAATGAAAGGCTGTCCTGCGTAGTATATATGCCTCTAAAAATTATAGTACCAAATAACTGGTAATAAACCATTAATTTACTCAATAGAATGATTCGTGTATCAACTCTACCACAAAATGACTTACGAATGCAGCATGCCATTTATAAAATTCCTACTGCGCAAATAAAAAGGATTTCTAATTGGTGCTGTCATATCTTTCCTGCTGTAGGAACTGCATCATTCATGTCCTTGTGAGTACCGTCAGAAAAAACGGCGGCTTTATTAGGAATATATAAGTGTTTGATTGGAGCTGTACTTATAAGTACCGTCAGGATAAAAAGGGTTAAACTAATTTGATGCAGTTTCATTTATCCTAGAATGCTATCCTCTCATCTCTTATACGTTTTGTAGTTAAAATAAGAATCTCTTAATAAGTTATAATGACTTTAATTTATTGTTTCTCGTGCATGGAGTGTAGGTAAGTTATTGCAATCGACCAAAAATTAAACCTTGAGATTTTGTTTGATCTCCACATTTTCGACCTGTATCAGTTAAAATTACCACTTTTGGAATCATATCTGTGTGTGTGTATGTGTGTATGTATGACTGTATGTGAGCACGATAACTCGAATACGTTTTGATTTAGAGAAACAAATATCGAACTATTCCCACTGCAGAAAAATTGTAGTTTTCTATCAACTTTTGATGTATTTTCAGTTACTGAATGATTACTTCCTGTTAGTATATCAAAATATGGAACTTCTGCAATTGAAAATATTAAAATCTGATTGTATCTTCGTGTGTTTGGCTCATACGCAGATCTCATAAATCGATGAAAGCACAGACGGTACTAAAGTACCAAAAGATTAAAAATGATCCAAGACAGGCATTTCAACCACTTGCATTTGTCTATACCGATATTTCAGCTAGAGAATATAATTAATAAGTTTTTAATTAATAAAATATATGCATTAAATACCAGCCAAAAAGTCCTGTTATTAAGCAGCATTTTAAAGCTTTTAGAACTTTAATTATTGAGCAATAATTCGAGATTTGAAGTAAAAACCTAAAGAAATAAACAAATATTTGATTGTTTCACGTAAAATGTATAACTACTATTATCGTTCATAATTAATAGGAAGGGCTAGTAAAAAGTTATTTTTATTAACGTATCAAACCATCATGATAGTAAAAATCATTCTCCATACGATTTAAAAAATATAAAAGCTCATAAAAATGATGCTGTGATCTCCCTTTTCATTACAAACACTCCGTGGTCAATAAAACACCGATATTGCTGTTCCCAAATTCCATGACACGTGTTTAATTCGAAGTGTTCTTGTAAGAAACTTTCAAACCTATTTTTTATTCAGCAAATGACCTCCAGATTTCGTTCATCTCCTCACGTAGGAGAATGTGTTTTGGTTGTTCTCTTATTGGATACGTGAACCCAAGTCGAATCCATCAAAGAAAGTAATCAGGAATCAATCAAATTCTAAGAATTAATTTAGCTATGCTTCGTAACCTTTATTTCTCCTCAGAAGATTGACTCTGAATTGGTAGTTTCTGGTTATTGCACCCAAATGAGTCTTAATACCATTCTAATTCAATGTCTAAGCGTTTGAATAAAAAATATCTCGTTGGAATATTACAGGTGTCTCGTTTCTATTTAACCTTTTATGACATGAGTTGAAATGGAATAAAAAATATATTACATATCATTTAATTAAAATGGGAATTTTATTTGAAAGTTCTTGAAATTATTTTAATAAAAATATGAACATTATCTTGCCAAAATTAAATAAAAAATTTTTTTAATTATTGGGTTGTTCGGAAAGTAATTTCGTTTTTTCCCGACAGAGGATTTAATTGTATTTTTTGCACCCAACTTCCCATTTAATCCGTATAATTTTTATATGCTTTGAAAGCTCATATAGCAAGGCTTGTGTGTGAAAAATTCCAATTAATTCTACGCAGTAGTTTTTGGTTGGTGCCCTTTTAAATATGGAGAGCGATAAGCAGCATTTTCGACATATCTTACTCTTTTACTACAGAAAGGGTAAAAATGCTATTCAAGCCAGAAGGAAATTGACCGATGTGTATGGAGAAGGTGTGTTGACAGTAAGCCAGTGCCAGAACTAGTTCGCTAAATTTCGATTCGGCAATTTTGATGTCGAAGATGCACCACGTTCAGGAAGACCGGTTGAAGCTGATAAAGATGTTTTTTGTCAGCAAAGACCAAAAATTTTATGAGCGTGAAATTATGCTAGTACCAGAAAGATAGCAAAAGGTGTTGGACCAAAACAGCCAATATAAAATTTAATAAAGTATTTGTTTATTATACGAAAACTGTCTTTCATTTCCACAAAAAAAACGAAATTACTTTCCGAACAACCTAATATTTTCTTTTATACTGTAACAGAAAAGAATCAGAAACGACCTTAAAATTATTCCTTGTTTCAGGTAAAAGAAAAAAGATGTTGTATAAGTTAATCATTCAGGAAACCAAAGATCTGATTCAGATTATCCTTCTTGTAAGAATAATTTCACTTGGATCTCAAACTGTCCAGAAAAATTATAAGTATATCAAATTCTTGGGAAGTATAAAACATAGAGTTTTATGGTTTAACGGAATTATTTATCGCAATTTTCTTATTTATAACGACAGCTTTATAAAATAATGATATCTATTAGAATTTCTGTTATTTATGTGAACATATAAAACATATAAAATTGAATGAAAAATATATTGCATATCATTTAAGTAAAATAGGAATTTTATTTTGAAGTTCTTGAAATGTTTTTAATAAAAATATGAGCATTACCTTTGCCAAATTTAAAAGAAAGTTTTAAATTATTTTCTTTTATATTACAATAGAAAAGAATCAGAAACTACCTGAGAATTATTCCTTGTTTCAAGTAAACAAAAATAGATGTTGTATAAGTCAATCATTCAGGAAACCAAAGCTCTGATTCAAATTATCCTTCCTATAAGAATAACTTCACTGGGATCTCAAGCTGTCTAGAAAAATTATAAGTATATAAGATTCTTGGGAAGTATAATACATGGAGTTTTATGACGTAACGGAATTATTTATCGTAATTTTCTTATTTCTTAACACAGCTTTATAAAATAATTATATCTATTAAAATTTCAGTTTTTTATGTGAACATATAAAAACATATAAATTTGAATGAAAAATAAATTGCATATTATTTAAGTAATATGGGATTTTTATTTGGAAGTTCTTGAAATGTTTTAATAAGAATATGAACGTTACCTTGGCAAATTTTAAAGAAAATTTTAAATTATTTAACTTTTAAACTATAACAGAAAAGAATCAGGAACTACCTGAGAATTTTTGTTTGTTTCAGGTAAACAAAAATATATGTTGTATAAGTTAATCATTCAGGAAACCAAAGCTCTGATTGAGATTATCCTTCTTGTAAGAATAACTTCACTTGGATCTCAAACTTTCTAGAAAAATTATAACTATATCAGAATCTTGGGAAGTATAATACATGGAGTTTTATGACGTAACGGAATTATTCGTCGCAGTTTTCTTATTTCTTAGCACAGCTTTATAAAATAATTGTATCTATTAAAATTGCAGTTATTTATGTGAACATATAAAAACATATAAAATTGAATGAAAAATATATTACATATCATTTAAGTAAAATGGGAATTTTAGTTTGAAGTTCTTGAAATGATTTTAATAAAAATATGAACGTTATCTTGCCAAATTTAAAAGACAGTTTTAATTTTTTTTTTTGTAATATAACAACAAAGAATCAGGAAGGACCTAAGAATTATATCTTTTTTCAGGTAAATGAGAATAGATGTTGTATAAGTTAATCATTCAGAAAACCAAAGCTCTGATTGAGATTATCCTTCCTGTAAGAATAACTTCACTGGGATCTCAAGCTGTCTAGAAAAATTATAAATATATCAGATTATTGGGAAGTATAATACATGAAGTTTTATGGCGTAACGGAATTATTTATCTCAATTTTCTTATTTCTAACGACAGCTTTATGAAATAGTTATATCTATTAAAATTGCAGTTATGCATATCATTTAAGTAAAATGGGATTTTTATTTCGAAGTTCTTGAAATGTTTTTAATAAAAATATGAGCATTACCTTTGCCAAATTTAAAAGAAAGTTTTAAATTATTTTCTTTTATATTACAATAGAAAAGAATCAGAAACTACCTGAGAATTATTCCTTGTTTCAAGTAAACAAAAATAGATTTGTATAATTTAATCATTCAGGAAACCAAAGCTCTGATTCAAATTATCCTTCCTGTAAGAATAACTTCACTGGGATCTCAAGCTGTCTAGAAAAATTATAAATATATCAGATTCTTGGGAAGTGTAATACATGGAGTTTTATGACGTAACTAAATCCTTTGTCCCAATTTCTTTTTTCTTATGACAGCTCTTAAAACAATTATCTATTAAAACTGTAGTTATTTATGGAATAAAACTATGAATTTCAAACGAAACTCGGACTGTTACTACTCTCTAATTATTCTGCTTTAATTCACAAAAACTTTTATGTTGTTATGTTTGAATTTTAAATTATGTTTTATTAGATATTAATTTTTTTCTAATGAGACATTTTTCTAATGAGTAACTTGTGATAAATACGAAATATTATGCATTTATAAACTTGATATTAACTTCTTACGGCAGATTTGTAAAATTATTATACCTATTAAGATTGTAACTACTTATGTGAATGAAATTATCAGTTGAAAATGTGATTGTCACCAATATAAATATTCTCGTTTAATTCATAAAATCTTACATGCTTTTATATGTTCGAAAAATTACATTTTCTAATGAGCAAATTTTGATTAATTTGAAACCCAATGCATTATTATGTTTGATATTAACTTTTTTCTGAGCTTTATAACATAATTATATTTGTTAAAATTATAACTAGTTATATGAATACAATTACGAGTTTTAGGTAAAAATTTGAATCTCACTCTATTATAAATAGTCTAGTTTGATTCCTAAAAACTTACATGTTTTCATTTATTTGAAAAAAAATATTTTTCTACTGAATAACTTCTGAATAATTTGAAATATTATGCAATCTTTAGCTTGATAATAAGTGCCGCATGCAATAGCGAGAGAACTTTAATTCATAATAAATTCCTTGCTTCAGCCTAGACGATTTCATGATTATTTCTATTGATATATTTATGAAACAACCTTATTAAGGAGGGTAAATGCGTTCATAATGGTGAATACATCATAAAAACTTTATTAAGGAGAGATAATACATGGTTCTATTGTTAATGCTATAAGTACAGAAATGTGAAGGCGTGCCTAAAATACACTACTTTCATTATATTTTAATTTACATTTATCAGTCATGGATGAAGTATGCATTTCTATTGTTAATAGAAAACTGATGATAGACAGAACATATTAAAAATAGACTAAAATCTATAGAGAAAGTTGGAAATAGGGATCCACATATAATTTTTTTCAGAAATGTTCCAATCAATGCCACGCAGACGGATTTTTATTTAATTTGAAGATTTTATTTATAAATTCAGGTATTCAAAATGAATTAATTCACAAGAACAATTAGAATAGAGTTTTAACTGTTCGATTTCTAGCGAAAAGCAAGTTTATTTATATCAGCTTCTTGGCAGAAACCTTTAAAGAATATTTTTGAAACCTTCACCTATGAAAGTAGATGAATAGCAGTTATCTAATTATTTTAATTTTAAAAGAATAAATAAGTAAATATTCCAATTAAATGGCGTTAATTGCAGCATTTAATAGCTAATAAAACCTAAAAATGTACATAGGTTGATTGTTGAATAAAGTAGAAGTGTTAAATACTTCAAACTAAAAATATCCTTATTTTAACTGATGTTCAAAAGATCAAAAGTTACTTTGGAGCTTAAAAACATAATGTGAATCTGCATTGAGCCAAAGTATAAAAATTATCAAGCGATTTATGAAGTACAAGGAAGTTTTTTCACATAAAATTATTCGAATTTTTTAGACTAATATTAAATAAATAAATATTCCAATTTTCAATAGGTTTTAATAGTATTCTTTAATTGTTGATAAAAGTAAAATAATAGTTTGACGTAATTTTTCAGAAAAGTTGAAGCGGTAAATACTTTGAGCTGTTAGAAATAAATTTTTGTTACAATAAAATACTTAAAAATATTAATTTAAAATTTGTTACTTTGTAACTTAAAAATCGTAAAAATAAAATATTTAAAATGTTACTTTAAAATTTAAAAACATATTATCAAGCCAAACTGAGTGCCAAAATATGATTACAGAAAAGAGATTATATAATGCTATAGGGACACATAAAATACTGAGTATGGTTTATGACTAATATAAGTGTAAATAAATGTTCTAATATTTTACTTCTTGATAAAAGAAAAAAATGTGTATGGGTTAAAAGCTGGAGAAAATTGAACAATGCTTCTAAATGAGAAAAATAATTTTTAGTTTATCTTAAAAATGAAGGGTTCAAAAATATACTTTAAAATTTAAAAACATGTTGTGAAACTTGACTCAGTGCCAAAATATAACAATTTGTACATGTTTATACAGCATACCATTAAAAATTCCTCCCATAAAAATATTTGGTGTCTTTTGATACATTCCAAGGGTGTATAATGAAAAACAATGAAAAACACACACACAAAAATATAAAAGATAATGCACATAGAAGGGAAAACAATATCTATCTGTTTGTAAAATCAACGTGATGTTAAAAATCCTTTTAAAGCATTTTGTTTTCTAGAATGTTCAGAATAATATTTCCTACTCACGGATGCAAGGTCAATCTCTACGTTGCAAATATACTAGAAAATGAAATTCAAACCCATACAAAAAGGAATTTCTCTCTCGGCTTATTGCTTACGTGAATCACTTTCAAATAAAGTTACTGAAGGAACAGTTTTTTTCAGTTCTGTCGAGAATTTTGTATATCCACGAGTAAAATTTCTTTTACTCCAGTACTTTTTGTAGTAAATTTTTTTTCCTGATTTAATCTATTAGGTATTTTAACTTTTAACGGAATAGTAAGTATATATATCTCCTGCCATTACATAGATATCACGAATTAAATTTTTTTTTAAATTTTATCAGTTCGTTAAATATGTGATTTACAAAATAGATTAGTAATTCTGCAAGACAGATTAATAATTTTGTAAGGTAATATTTTACAAAGTAAAATATTAATTTAGTAAGTACATATATATCTCCTATGATTATATAGCTGTCACGAATTATTATTTTTTAATTTTATCAATTCATTGAATAAGCGATTTCCAAACTAGATTAATATTTCTGCAAAACAGATTTCGTAAGATTATATTTTAAGAATGTAAAATATTAATTTAGTAAGCATATATATATATATATATATATATATATATATACATATATATATATATATATATATATATATATATATATGTATATATATATATGTATATATATATGTATATTATATATATGTATATATATATATATATATATATATATGTATTATATATATATATAAATATATATATATATATATATATATATATATATATGTATATATATATATATATGTATATATATGTATATATATTATATAACATATATATATATATATATATATATATATATATATATTTATATATATATAAAATATATATAATATAGATATATTTATATATATATTATATATAAAATAATGATTACAAATATATATATAATAATATAATATAATTATATATATATATATATATATATATATATATATATATATATATATATATATATATATATATATATGTATATATATCCTGTCATTATACAGCTGCCACAAATTAATATTTTTAAAATTTTATCAATTTGTTAAATATGTGATTTATAAAATAGAGTAATAATTCTGCAAGAAAGATTAATAATTTTGCAAGATAATATTTTGCCAATGTAAAATATTAATTTATCGTATTCATGTGTTTCAAACTTTAAATAATAATAAAATAGTAATTAAAATAATAATAAAAAATGAAATAAATACAATAAATTAAAATAAATTAATTAAATGAAAAATAAAATAAAATTAATAAAAAATATCATTTTCAGAACGAGCTAAAAAACTGTTTCGCGGATTGTTGTTTAACTTCAGTACTGCAGTTATCGCAATTCACTAATAGATGGCGATACCGTATTCATGCCATCCTGTGGGCATAATAACTAGCGTCTACCATGCTCATGGGAGTGGTTAAATCCCGCACTATGTGTGGTCATCTCTCTGGGATGAAGCCATTCTTTCGTCTGAAATAAAATCCCAATCTAGACAGAAAAACAGCATGCTCTTCAAGTCCATCACTAAAGATGCCTACATTTGCAATAAACAATATTTTCTTCCCATTCGGGAATACTTGTTTACATTAGCGTCTAATGTGCTACATATTTTGTTGTTCCTTTTATTAAGGGAGCACCATATAGACATCCAACATTACTCACTATAGGCCCCTCCACACTATGGTCCACTGCAAGCCATTAGCATCGTCTGGAGGGTGTTTGGCTTATCGTGGTCGAGGGTGGCAGACGATAAAAAAGCTTGGGCGAACAATGGCTTCGGAGGCGGTTTTTCTCCAAAGATCAAAGGCAGCCAGATGCGCAGTTAAAGGGTGCAGCAGATCCTATGGACGAATCCATGCACTAGGCTCATTTAGTGGCAAAGCGTATGGATGCAACCCGTGAACCATCTTTCAAGGCTACCATCAGGAAGTGGTGAACAATTGGCCATAGTGTGGAGGCTACATAAGAGAAAATATCAAAGAAATACTTCGAAGTCTTAATCAAGAATTGAACCTAAGCACATCAGATGGAAGAAGAATGAGCTAACTACTGAACAATCCAGGCTGTATAAGTAATAATGATATCATATGTTTATTTCTTCACTTTCTGACTCATTTCTCATTCATACTTCAGAAAAATTCTGAGTTTGAAACCTGTCCCAGGGACATTAGCCACAACACAGCAATGTTTAAGTTTTATATCTAAATTTCATTTATCGCTTGATTATGTATATTAAATAGATCGCTTGATTATGTGATTAAATAGACTTTGGATTTTTTAAATAAATAAAATACTGGAGACACCAGAATTAGATTAGATATAGTTTATATATATATATATATATATATATATATATATATATATATATATATATATATATATATATATATATATATATATATATATATATATATATATATATATATATATATATATATATATATATATATATATATATATATATATATATATATATATATATATATATATATATATATATATATATATATATATATATATATATATATATATATATATATATATATATATAATATATATACATATATATATACATATATATATACATATATATATATATATATATATATATATATATATATATATATATATATATATATATATATATATATATATATATACATATATATATATATATATATATATATATATATATATATATATATGTATATATATATGTATATATATATATATGTATATATATCTATATATATATATATATATATATATATATATATATATATATATATATATATATATATATATATATATATATATATATATATATATATGTATATATATATATATATATATATATATATATATATATATATATACATATATATATACATATATATATACATATATATATATATATATGTATATATATATATATATATATATATATATATATATATATATATAATATATATATATATATATATATATATATATATATATATATATATATATATATATATATATATATATATATATATACATATATATATATATATATATTAATATATATATATATGGAATATAATTGATAACAATAGAAATATAATTGCACAACAATATTAAAGCATAAAATGCAAAGTCAACGTAAATAAGTCACGAATAGAGAATAGGGGTCTAATTGTAGATCTTTTCTTGCTTTTAATGAGCAAAATTCTCAATGCGAGTGTACCCAGTGGCTTGTAAAAGCAGACATACCTTAATTTGATTTTAAAAGTTCTCACATTCAGAATGTTTCTCGCTTGGAGAAATAAAACAGCTAAATGCGTACTTTTCTCTCCATATTTGTTCCTTCTTTACTTTGCATTTACATTTAGTTCTGTATTCTGTCACAAATGTTTGAACTTCTAGCACACGACTATATGAACTTAACAACAGAACAGGCAATTTTAGTTTACATTTCGCATAACATATTTTTTAGGAAAATGGACAGAAATCACAATAATATTTATTGGAATGAACATTTTGAGAAAAATCTATTTTAAATCTATCAGTAGAAATATAATTGCACAACAATATTAAAGCATAAAATGCAAAGTCAACGTAAATAAGTCACGAATAGAGAGTAGGGATCAGAATATAGCTCTTGTCTTGCTTTGAATGAGTAAAATTCTCAAAATTAAAATAGTCACACATAACGTATTTTTTAGGAAAATGGACAGAAATCATCTCCAGTTAAATATAAATGCACGACAATATTATAGCATAAAATGCAAAGTCAACGTAAATAAGTCACGAATAGAGAGTAGGGATCTGAATATAGTTCTTATCTTGCTTTGAATGAGTAACAGTCAAATTCAATTTACATATTAGAGATTAAAATATACACGCATAACATATTTTTTTATTAAAATGGACAGAAATCATCTCCAGTTAAAGATAAATGCACGACAATATTATAGCAAAATATTTGCAAAGTTACTAAAATATAAATACGAATATAGGGACGAAAATTATGACTGACGCTTTCAAAATTACTTTGATACTTTAAGTTATAAACGAATACTTAACACTATGGTGTTGTTGAATACAAAACCAAATCCTGTAGTCAACCACCTTTAGACTTTGATACTTTAGGTTATAAACGAATACTTAACACTATGGTGTTGCAGAATACCAAACCAAATCCTGTAGTCAACCACCTTTAGACTTTGATACTTTAGGTTATAAACGAATACTTAACACTATGGTGTTGTAGAATACCAAACCAAATCCTGTAGTCAACCACCTTTAGACTTTGATACTTTAGGTTATAAACGAATACTTAACACTATGGTGTTGCAGAATACCAAACCAAATCCTGTAGTCAATCACCTTTAGACTTTGATACTTTAGGTTATAAACGAATACTTAACACTATGGTGTTGTAGAATACCAAACCAAATCCTAGCAGTAGGTCCCGGTCTCATTAGCCCTCGTGTGCAAAACAGTAGACCGTAGCGCTCCATACCAAACCAAACCTGTAGTCAACCACAATAAGACACTTTAACTTTATTAAATTTCCTTGCATAATATCCCTGGAATTTATATTAAATTATCTCAATTAAACAAACGCAGCTTGTTTCTTCGTTAAAATTAAATAAAGCATTTGAGAGCAAAAATAATTAGAGGGTTTCTCTAAATAAGCTAAAACTGGGGTAACTATTCTTTAAATATCGTGCTTCTATTGAACTTAGATTTAGCTGTATATTTACGTAACAAAATCATAAAGAAGTTGGTAAAATAATATTTTAAAATCATTAGCTGATTTTGAATCTATTCTAAGGTACAAAACATGAGATAGAAGTTTAAATATGATATATATTGTACATACAATACAAATTTATGTATAATAATTATACTGTCATTATATATTTGATTCGGCTTCAGTATAATCCCAGCGGTTTCATGTTTATAGTTTGAAAACCGTAGTTGTGAATCAAATGAATCTGTCATTCTGGGAATGAAATGAAATGCGTATTAATAAATATTTGTAATATGAACAATAGCTATGAGACAGTGTAAATGCAAAAGGAAGAGCATTACACTGTCCATTACTTAGGTATATTATTACACTGGAGCATTAGACTGCATTACTTAGGTATAATGTTCAGAAGCAACTGGATTATACTAATATTCTAACAGTCATTTAATATTTTATCACGATATTAAAATTATAACTAATAAAATGTGTTTTATCACTCCAAACTCTAATGAGAATTATTAATTCATATTATATTTTTTTCCAAGTTTCGTCGAGAGATACATCGTACTAGTATCCTTTATATAATAATATTCTAAGTTATCTGTCCGTCTGTCCTTGAATTTATGAAGCTGTTGGACCTGGAATGGATAGAGGCATCCATATTGAATTCGTAATGAGTTAGGGTTAACAAATTTCAAAGCGAGTAAAGTTCATCTACTCCTAAGCTATTGATCCGATTCCAAAATAAATTGCTATAAATATGTTCACATCACAACGAAAAATACTGTCGTCTTTAAAATAGTCGAAATCTGCCTCTTCCCAACAGTTCGAGCGTTTAATGTCATTATTTCAAGCCTTATTTTCCCCGATTAAGAGCGGGCGATTAAATTTATCAATTTATCACACAATAAATAGGTAAAAATAACATACATATTTTTTTAACCTTATGAGGTCATCCCTTTATCCTTCTCATTTAATAATTTCTTATTTTAAATTATTTAAATATCGTCTGCATTATTTTCAAACGTTTTATAACTGAACTTAGCTACTATGTAAATAATTTTCTTTTATATTTGGCTTAAATAATAGATTAGGTACATGTATGATAATTTTAAATTTAATAATCGATTACTTTTTGTTGCAATGAAAATTTTATCACCGGTATTAAAAACAAACTCTATCCAAACTACTATATATAACTCTTAAAAATCTATAAATTTAACAACTGTATAGCGTCATTTGTTGTATAAAACTGTGTAATATGTTTTACAAACATTTCAACTCACAAACGATTCATACTATTCATAATTTCATAAGTAACTATTTCATAATCATAATTCAAAGTAGCTGTATGTATGAACGAAAGTCTTTAACATTTTAATTAAATGCAAAGTTTACTTTATTTTCAATTGTTTCCAAGTTATGCTACTACTACTTAAATAGTAGAAGTACTTTATCCACAGTTTCATATTTACTAATATTTTGTATACAAAAACATGAAAGGGTAATTTTCACTTTAAATTTTCCCAATAAATCTCAGAAATATTGTTATCTTGTATGTTGCATTAAAACTCACGATTAATAATATCTTGAGCCAAATTATTTCCCACAATGTATTCAAAATCAGAATATGTTTCGTACGTCATATGAAGATAGTAAATTGGAAATTAAAACACTTATCTATATTATAGGATTGATATACACTTTTTTAATCCAAAAGTAAAAAAAAAATCTCCCAAAAAGAAAGTTTTGGAAGAATCGAAGGTAAAGGAAAAATTCTCTAAAGTAATACAAGAAAGAATATTTAACCAGACTTTCTGAGTCATTTGATTCCCACAATTGTGTTTAAGATTAATGTTACTGAAATCAGGAATTATGACTCCCAATCCTAACTGCTATAAATTTATCCGAAAAAGTCAATAAATCTGACAACTACATAACTTTACTTGTTGGAGGAAATTTCGATTTAAATTGTGTCATAAGTTATACATTAATTTTGTCCCAGAAATAATAATTATTCTTGATTTCTTGAGGAATGCGTAAGTATATGTGTGAAAATAGGAAAAAGACCTTCGCGTTTCAATTAAATACCTTTGTTTTCATTGTATTCTAAATTTTTCACGTTGTGCTTACATAATGCTACTTGTACTTAATTGAGAGTAATTTATTTATTATTAATGAAAAATATTTTGTAGTATACAAGATAATCAAAGTAATTTTCTCTTGATCACAGTAACTATAGTCACAATAACTTTAGGAAATATTTCCATCTTATCGTATAGTTTTTTTTTTCATTTTAAATTATATTTTAAAATATCTAGAGCAAAATATTACCATCAATGTCTTCAAACTTAGATAAATATTTCTACTTCACAATAGTTTAGTATCTACTACAAGGCTTTACTATACCTAAGTGATTTATGCACAACTTTGTTTTTTCAAAAGTATAATATTTCCCAAAGAAATATTTTTAAAAGAAGAACTCTATAAATCAATAGATTTAAGAGCGTTTCATAAGGCTTTATATGATTTTTAATTCTATCAATTTCGTATAAGACAGAAGCTAAAGACATTATTAATTATGTCTTCCAATCTAAACTAATATAAATCATTCCCAAGAGGTCAATGCATCTAACAGATACAAAGTTTCATGTGTTGTAGAAAATGTTTGATTTAAATTATGTCATAAGTTTTACACTAACTTCGTTTCAAAAATGATAATTATAGTAAAATTAGGATTAATTAAATAGTTTTTTGAACAGTGAGAAAGTATATCTATAAAAAGAGGAAAAAAATTTTTTTGCGTTTCAACAAAATGCAAATTGTTTGTTATATTCTAATTTTATACAACTTGATTGAATAATGCCATTTGTATTTAATTCAGAATACCTTATTTATTATTAACGATAACTCCATTATTGAATATAAAATAATGGAGTAATTTCCAGTCGGTAAGATAGTCAGAATAAGGATAGATTATTATCGTACCGTATTGTGTCTTTTACTTAAACTAATGTATAAAAAGATCTAGAACAAAATATTACCATCAATGTCTTTAAACTTAGATAATTATTTCTTCGCCACAATAACTTAAAAACTACTACAAGGCTTTACTATAGCTAAGTGATTTATGCACAACTTTGTTTTTTCAAAAGTATCCCAAAGAAACATTTTTAAAAGAAGAACTCTATAAAGCAATATACTTAATAGCTTGTCATAAGGCTTTATACGATTTTTAATTCTATCAATTTCGTATAAGATTGAGGCTGAAGACATTATTAATTATGTCTTCCAATCTAAACTAATATAAATCATTCCCAAGAGGTCAATAAATCTAACAGCTGAAAAGTTTCGTATGTTGTAGAAAATGTTTGATTTAAATTATGTCATAAGTTTTACACTAATTTCGTTTCGAAAATGATAATTATAATAAAATTGTGATTAATTAAATAGTTTTTTGAACAGTGAGAAAGTATATCTATAAAAATAGGAAAAAGAAATTTTTATGAGATTCAACAAAATGCAAATTGTTCGTTATATTCTAATTTTATACGACTTGATTGAATAATGCAATTTGTACTTAATTTAGAATAGCTTATTTATTATTAACGGAAAAATGGTTATTGAATATAAAATAATGGAGTAATTTCCAGTCGGTAAGATGGTGATAATAATTACAGATTGCTATCGTACCGCATTGTGTCTTTTACTTTAACTGAAGTATAAAAAGATCTAGAGCAAAATATTACCATCAATGTCTTCAAACTTAGATAATTATTTCTTCCTCACAATAGTTTAGAAACTACTACAAGGCTTTACTATAGCTAAGTGATTTATGCACAATTTTGTCTTTCAAAAGTATAATATTTCCCAAAGAAACATTTCTAAAAGAAGAACTCTATAAAGCAATATACTTAACCCATTAACGCCCAAATTATTTTATTTTGTCGCACTGACATATAATTCATAAATTGGGTGTCTTTTACCATCAACATTAATATTATTATCGAATTTTATCAATATGTACCTTAGTTTTATTAAAAAATGCTGATCTAAAAATAGATCACTGGGCGTTCGGAGGATATATTTTAGCAAATACACAACAATCATTAGTACTTCAATAACGTGGTAAAATCGAACCAAATAGATAAAAACTAATGCATTTTCTTTTAAAAAACGTTTATTTATGCAGAATTTCACAATATTACAGAATGTACTTAGTAAAGTTTAATTATTTTAAAATAATAAAATTTCAATGTTTCTACAGTTTAGTGTGGAATTTGAAGAAACACTTCTTGCATAAAGTTTCATCGCACTTCACACAATATGTTAGGGGACTTCCTTGGCACCCTACAAGTCGACAGCGTCTTTTGCCCTTTCTTTGTCCCATATTGTGATCAATTTTATAAAAGCGGACATCATGACTGAGATTAGCTTTTGAGGATGAAGGAAAACTGTAAGGTCGACCTTTCAAAACTTTTTTTCCGATTCCCAATTTTATATATTTTACAGCAACAGCTCTTCGAAAATCTTACATGGGCATAGAATCACCTTTATGAATATTTCTGTGCAGAATACTTGCATTAACTACAGCCATATCAATTATTCGAGTGAATAGACACCAGTACCATATTTTACCTCTTATTCTCTCCAAAAGGAGTTTTATCTTGATTTGTCATTCTTACGTTCATCTGCTTTTGAAATGTCTTGGAAATGAATATATGACTTTATTTTTAGGTAAGCATTTTTTATTAAAAGAGTCCTGTACAAGACCTATCACTAAATCTTCTACATCACTCCAATAATATCTTTCACTTGAAAGAGTAAGATAGCCAAAATATATCAAAAACCCTATAAATATCTTTATATCTTCTTTAGTGATAATTAAATCATGGTCGTTTTTGACATTTTTAGCATAGAAAATAGTCTCATCCACAATTACGTTATATACTTCATCAGAAAAAAGTTTTTCAAAGCAATGATGCAAGATGCATTTGCAAGATCATTTTCCATTGCCAAAATATTATTCTTATACGTTTCCCCTAATTCCGACCATTTGGTATAATTCGGGTTTTTTCCAAACAATTTTTGGCTTTTCTGTTTTTAATATTTTAGGCTTCCTCTCAAACGTTGAAGGTAAATCTATTTAATCACATTCATATTTTGATATTACTTCTATTTTACCAACAATATCATTTACAAATGGAGCATGTAACTTATCATCTATTTTCTCTTCATCTGTCAGTTCATGATGGCAATAATATCCTCTTTAATTTGTTCAGAAAACAGATAATCAACTGCATCCTGAAAGCTATTAAATACTTTTCAACTCATATTTTCATCTAAAGGTGAAAAAACGTAATATTACCAGGGTCAGGAAAAAAAACGCCCGAACGCCCAGTGATCTATTTCTAGATCAGCAGTATTTTGACACTAATTTTTACTATTTATATTTGTTTTAAGATAACATCGGTTTATATTCTGATAGCTACATCTATGAAGATATTAAATCGCCAAAAAAAATTTAACTTTCGCTTATTACTTAGCTGTTTTCAGTGTTTATGCTAAGAAACGTAGAAAAACGGCGGAACGAAAGGGCGATACAAACTTTCTCTTATCGCTTTAGATCAATGATATAAACAAAACAAGAAAACCACTTGTTGGTAAACAGGTGCATGCCTTGTCTTGCCCCCTGTGCAGTATAGAATGTGTGGGGTGGGTTTAAGGTCATCTAAAAGCGAGTTTACCAAGCTATGTTTAGCGATCTAAAAATAGATCACTGGGAGCTAATGGGTTAAGAGCGTTTCATAAGGCTTTATACGATTTTTAATTCTATCAATTTTATATAAGACTGATGATAAAGTCATTATTAATTATGTCTTCCAATCTAAACTAATATAAATCATTCCCAAGAGGTCAATAAATCTAGCAGCTGCAAAGTTTCGTATGTTGTAGAAAATGCTTGATTTAAATTATGTCATAAGTTTTACACTAATTTCGTTTCGAAAATGATAATTATAATAAAATTGTGATTAATTAAATTGTTTTTGAACTATAAGAAAGTAAATTTGTGAAAATAGGAAAAAAGAATATTTTTGCGATTCAACAAAATGCAAATTGTTTGTTATATTCTAATTTTATACAACTTGATTGAATAATGCAATTTGTACTTAATTTAGAGTAGTTTATTTATTATTAACGGAAAACTTGTTATTGTATATAAAATAATGGAGTAATTTCCAGTCGGTAAGATGGTCAGAATAATTACAGATTACTATCGTACCGTATTGTGTCTTTTACTTAAACTGATGTATAAAAACATCTAGAGAAAATTATTACCTTCAATGTCTTCAAACTTAGATAATTATTTCTACGTCACAATAGTTTAGAAACTACTACAAGGTTTTACAATAGCTAAGTGATTTATACACAACTTTGTTTTTTCAAAAGTATGATATTTCCCAAAGAAACATTTTTAAAAGAAGAAGTCTATAAAGCAATAAAATAATTTGCTTGTATAAAGCAATAAACTATAGCGTTCCATAAGGCTTTATATGTTTTTTAATTCTATGAATTTCGTATACAACTGAGGACATTATTATGTCTTCCAATCTAAACTAATATAAATCATTCCTAAGAGGTTAATAAATCTAACAGCTACAAAGTTTCATATGTTGTAGAAAATGTTTGATTTAAATTGTCATAAGTTTTACATTAATTTCGTTTTGATAATGATAATTATGAAAAATATTGTGATTAATTAAATAGTTTTTTGAACAGTGAGAAAGTAAATTTGTGAAAATAGGAAAAAAGAATATTTTTGCGATTCAACAAAATGCAAATTGTTTGTTACATTCTAATTTTATACAACTTGATTGAATAATGTAATTTGTACTCAATCTAGAGTAGTATTTTTATTATTAAAGGAAAAACTTGTTGTTGTATATAAAATAATGAAGGAGTAATATTCAATTGGTAAGATGGTCAGAATAAGGACAGTTTACTATCGCACCGCATTGTGTCTTTTACTTAAACTGAAGCAAATCTAGAGCATCTAGAGCAAAATATTACCAACGATGTCTTCAAACTTAGACAATTATTTCTACGTCATAATAGTTTAGAAACTACTACAAGGCCTTATTATAGCTAAGTGATTTATGCGCAACTTAATGAGAACCTTATAATTCAATATCTTGAATGAGATAATTGGTTATATGTCATAGTAATTTAGAAAATACTAAAATAGCCAATTATAGCTAAGCGATTTATGTATAACTTTCTTATTTCAAAAATATAATATCTTCCAAAAAAAAAAAAAAACGTTTTTAGAAGAAGGAACTCTATAAAACAATGAACTTAAGAAACTTTCGTAAGACTTAATGTGCCCTTAATTCTATAAATTTCTTATAAGCCTGAGAATAAAGACATTTAATTTTTAATTCTCTTCTATGTATTATTATTAATTTTCAAATATCAAACATAGATAATTATTTTTACGTCATTATAGTTTAGAAACTTCTACAAAGTCTTACTATAGCTAATTGATTTATGCACAACTTGAGCTGATAACCTGCAATAATTCAACCTGATCTTGACCCTGAGATAATTGGTTATATGTCATAGTAATTTAGAAAATGCTAAAATAGCTAACTACAGCTGAATTATGTATAACTTTCTTATTTTAAAAATATAATATCTTAGAAAGAAACGTGTTTTGAAGATGGAACTCTATAAAACAATGAACTTAAGATCCTTTCATAAGGCTTGATGTACCCTTAATTCTATAAATTTCTTATAAGACTGAGAATAAAGACATTATTAATTTTGACTGCCAGTCTAATCTAATCTAAAACATTACTAAGAGGTCAATAAATCTAACAGCTACAAAGTTTCATATGTTGTAGAAAATGTTTGATATAAATTATGTCATAAGTTTTATATTAATTTCGTTTCGAAAAAGATAATTATAAAAAATTATGATTGATTAAATTTCTGTTTTGAACAGTGAGAAGGTAAATTTGTGAAAATAGGAAAAAGACATCATCATCTACATAGCTTTATTTGTTGTAAAATATTTATTTAAATTATGCCATAAGTTTTGCATTAATTTTGTTTCAAAAATGGAAATTATTCATAACTTCTTAGATAGTGAGTAGGTAAATCTGTGACAATAGGAAAAAGAAGTCTTTTGAATTAAAATTAAATGCAAATTTCTCATTTTATTCTAATTTCTCAATTCTGTGATTGAATAAGACAACTTGTATATTAATTTGAGAGTAGTTTATTTATTATTCATAGGTGGATATTTTATTGTATACAAAAGAATGAGGGATTATTTTGCATTTGTTTATATTGTCACAATGGATGTCTAGATGATTGTTATAGTATTGCATTGTACCTTTCATTTAAACTAATGTTTAAGACATCTGAGCGAAATACTACTTACAATTTCTTCATTATTAGATAATTATTTGTACGTCATAGCATTTTTGAAATACAAAATTCTAAAACTAGTTACTAAATTAATATAAAACTTTCTTATTTGATAGTATAAGCTTTCCCAATTAAAGTTTTTTAAAAGAAGTAACTCCAATGTTTCATAAGCATTGATGTACCATTAAATTCTCTTAATTTTGTATCAGACATAGACTAAAGACATTATTAATTATGACTTCCAATCTAAACTAATATAAATCATTCCTAAGAAGTCAATAAATCTAAAAGCTACATAGTTTCATTTAATGTAGAAAAATTTATTGAAACTGTGCCATAAGTATTAAATTAATAACTTTACTTCAAAAATGATATTATTCATATTTCCTGAAACAGCAAGTAGTTTTATCTGTGAACACAGGAACAAAAAGGCTTTTAAGTTCCAATTAAATGCAAATTTTTCATTATTTTATATATTTTATTCTTCAATATAATGAATGTTGCATTGAATGTAACATATGTTATTAATGTTTCTTTTTCATTTTATAATGAGGATAAAATTTCCCTTGAACAAATATCCATGATACATCTATGTAAGTTAAAAATATAAAATATAAAATACTAATATACTCATCAGAAATTAATTAGAGTAGGTTATTAATAGTTAAACAAACTATTTTATTCTTTTCAAAGTATTTTTAGAGTTGATGATTTACTAAGGTTGGAAAAAACTCAAATATATATGTATGTATATGGCATTCCAAAATTACTTTATATACTATGATTCGCATTATAAATGGACATAAAATATTTGTAATGTAAAAATAAAATTCACAGACAGTGTTTATAGTTGTGTGAAATGATGACAAACAAAAATATTACTTTTCATTTTATTTATTTATTAGAAAAAATCAATAAAAGAAAGAAAATCGACTAGAGGAAGCTTAAAAATAGCCTCATTTGCAATCCACATTAATATGAATTTCTTTGAAAGTCTGATAGCCTAAAGGTAAATGATAATGCAATACTGAAATGATTTGTTATTTGAAATATTTTAAGAATTAACTTTAAGAGCGCAGTACCATTATCAAAGATTATTAATCAAGTTTCACACCAATGATTTTTGTTGAATTATATTACCAGAATAGTTTAGACTTAAGGTTAGGTTCGGAAAGCTAGGATCTACTGTTTTGCAACACGAGAATTAATGAGACCGGGACTTACTACTTAAAACCGATTCCGAACGGCTACAAACAATCATAACAGGAGTGGGAATCAAACCCGAGAACTTCCGTACCGAAGAGCAGTACACTACTATTCGACCATAGTTCACTACGAACCATTTAGTATTTTACTTCCTTTTCACTAATTTAGTATAGTTTGTGTCTAAATAAAGGTATATTTTTTATTAAAAACAATTATGTCAAATTAGGATTAGTCATACTAAAATTTTTGAATATTTTAGATAACAAAAACTAAAGTGCTTTTGGTTTTGTATTATTTTTCTCTTTTGAAATGATATCAAAATTTTTATAGTAATTTTCGATATTTTATATCTTTAAATATTTCGACATAAAAGTACGGACACTTAAAAATAAAAAAAATATATATTTTTTAACTTATATTTTTAACCCCTTAAAGTGCACGATTGAGTTAAATCGAACGCGCTCAACTGGCCAAGCTGTGCACACTTGAAACATTTTGAGTGGCGCTGTACTTTATGTTGCTATAATTTTTCTCACTCGAATGCAATCGAGAATTGAAAATAACAATGTGAAAGAAAAAAAGACAATTGTCATTTTATTGATATTTATCATTTACGTGGGATTCTAAGCTATAAAACTTACTTATTCAAGTATAATATATATATATATATATATATATATGTATATATATATAATATATATATATATATATATATATATATATATATATATATATATATATATATATATATATATATATATATATATATATATATATAATATATATATATATATATATATATATATATTATATATATATATATATATATATATATATATATATATATATATATATATATATATATACATATATATATATATATATATATATATACATATATATATATATATATATATATATATATATATATATATATATACATATATATATATATATATATATATATATATATATACATATATATATATATACATATATATACATATATATATATATATATATATATATTATATATATATATATATATATATATATATACATATATATATATATATATATATACATATATATATATATACATATATATATATATATATATATATATATATATATATATATATATATATATATATATATATATATATATATATATATATATATATATATATATATATATATATATATTTATATATATATATATATATATATATATATATATATATATATATATATATATATATATATATATATATATACATATATATATACATACGACTTATCTCTTCCTTGTGAAAAAATATATAAAAAAAATATGTGCGTGTATATATTACAGTATTCGACTATTTTATGCATACGTTATAAATACAAAATTGCTATATATATATATATATATATATATATATATATATATATATATATATATATATACATATATATATATATATATATATATATATATATACATATATATATATATATATATATATATATATATATATATATATATATATATATATATATATACATATATATATATATATATATATATATACATATATATATATATATATATATATATATATATATATATATATATATATATATATATATATATATACATATATATATACATATATATACATATATATATATATATATATATATATATATATATATATATATATATATATATATATATATATATATACATATATATATACATATATATATATATATATATACATGTATTTCTACTTATCACTTACGACTTATCTCTTCCTTGTGAAAAGAAAGATAAAAAAAAGTCCATGTGCTTGTAATATTACAGTATTCGACTATTCTCTGCAGCGTTATCAAAATACGAAATTGCAATAAAAATTTTGATCATTTTTGTATTTTTGTAATTTTATTGCATAGACAACGTTCTAAATTGTGTTTTTTACATAAAAAACTGAATTTTTTGCTGGTCTTAAAAAAACTGTGCATTAAGGGGTTAAGAGAATGAAGGTATTCTATGCACGTATGTTCTATATTAGAAGACTCTTCTTTACCACTGTTATCTTAAAGTTTAATTATGTTTGGTTTAAAGTTCTGTGGTCAATTATTTTCTATATAAAGGATGTTGAGACTATTTCCGACCGGCTTTAAACACCTACAGCTGCAGAGGAATTCAAATCCATGGCCTTTGGTATCAGTATTTTCAGACATCTTCAGGTCTTTTCAAATCAGGCATGTGACAGAGGATAATACATTTGTTTGGCAT
The DNA here is from genome assembly GCA_032207245.1 of Pardosa pseudoannulata. NCBI lineage: Eukaryota > Metazoa > Arthropoda > Arachnida > Araneae > Lycosidae > Pardosa > Pardosa pseudoannulata. The sequence continues at coordinate 68,038,588 of CM063505.1, read as the reverse complement.
TAAACATATTTATAGTCACCATACTTTACTGCAAATATATCCTATTAGGCAAGATGAATCTGCAAAACACTTGAAAGACACATATTATTTAGTTTAGTAAAATAGCTGAAAGCGGAACAAACAACTACCGTTGAGAAATAGACAATCTACAAAAAAAGTTTTAATTTTCTGCTGCTTAATAATATTTCACTTTATCTGGAATTTTCAAACCTTGCTGAAAAATATAAGAGTATGCATAAATTTATTGATATTGAAGTATACTAGAATAATAAAAAAATGGGATGAAACTAAACGTATTGTGATTATATTTACTTTCAGTTGATATAACAGTAAAATGTAATTAAATCTAAAATGCAAAATTAATTCTAGTTCTTTTGGTGATTTATGCTTATTGATGTTAAATTTCATTATATATAATTATTATCTCTATCATATTTGAATTCACATTTCACTTCAAGTTAAAACATTACCAAGATATAAAAGAAATAATTTTGCTTTCAGAAATATGACTTGTAAATATCATTTTCAACTCTACTTATAATACTAAATAAAAAATAAAAACTGATATTTTCAGACATTTCTGCTTTTATAATTTTGTTCACCAAAATTTTATTTGGCAACCAGAATAATCTAAATTCTCTAGCCGTGATCCTTAATTATCGTAGACATATAACTCTGTATCTTAATCTGATGATTTTCCTGAATTTCAGATTTTAAAAATTATTTATTAAATAATTTAAACTAAAACAAAATCATTTAGAATATTTAAAACTTATTTACAGACTTAACATCGATTTTCAATATATTTTGTCTGCTTTTTACAAATTCTATAGCTATAAAATCTTGAAAATATTAATAAAAAACGAATAAAGGGCAGGAAGAACACAAGAAAAAATTTTACATTTGGTGTGTCTACTAAATACTTTAATATTTAAAATAAAATAAGTTCCGTTTTTACATACATTTCTTTCAAGCAAATTAAAGATGTAAAATGAGATCTTAAATTGAAGTATTAGTATAATGCAAAATCAATTAATATATAGTTTTATATACAGTTAGTATTATTTACTATTCTTTTTAGAATAAAATTAAGAAAATATCAGATTATGATAATAAGATCTTAAACTGAAGTTTTAGTATAATGCAAAATCAATTTATTTACAGTTTTATATACAGTTAGTATTATTTGCTATTCTTTTTGGTTTAAAATTAAGAAAACATCAGATTATGATAATAATTATAATATTTATATGTACTTGAATAATATCTGAACAGAATGTGTCTTCAAAAGCTTTACATAATTTAGTCATTATTTTGAAAAATATCTTTTTAAGACTTCAACAATCTCTAAACAAAAAACAAGCAATGTAAAAACAAAAAATATTATTTTTTTAAATGGTTAGTTCAGATTTGAGAATAACAATTATTTGAAATGCATTCTCGAATATCATCATTACTATAGCCATTTAAAAAACTTGCACACTTGAACATCCCTTAAACTAAAAAACTGAATTAAAAGCACTTACCAAATACCACTACTAACAAAAAGAAAAAATATAAAAAAGACTTCGGCTTCATTGTGATTGTTGAACTTAAGAAACAATTCAGCTTGGAAGAGCTGATACAACCACCAGCTAGTCGATCTCAGAAGTACTGAAACAGTGGCGTATGCAGGCGCCTTATATACTTTCCAGATCCTGTTCCCCGAATTACTCCCGTCACTGACGGGAGATCCGGTTTAAAATGTGAATCCGACACACTTTCCTGGTACTGGGATGGCGTAGGTTCGAGAATAAACGCCATACATTGGCGTCGTCTCCGTGTTATGGCGTCTAATAACGTTCGAATAGTACCATCAAGTATTAAATATCTTTGTAAATCTTTAGTAATATTGCACTTGAAATACTGATTAATATAATGAAATTAATTTAAAATATGATTCTTTTCATGCCAGTTTAAATAACGTATAGGTGATAGAAAAAAGGAAAAAGAATTATTCAAAATGGCTGTTTAATGCACGAAGATTTGAGAAACATTTTTGTCTGTGGAATACATATTTAAATATTTGAGTGATTCACCTATATCTCCAACATCAAGTCGTTTGAGCTATGGTAGTGCGTAATGTTTACGTTATTTTACAATATACATACTGTTAATCACCTTCATTCAGTGAAATTATATGTAAGAACTTAATATCTACGTAGTGTTGACAGACAATTTTGTACAAACATATCCCCTTGAGAGAAAAACACTGTGTTACACACACACATATATATATATATATATATATATATATATATATATATATATATATATATATATATAATATATATATATATA
>CM063505.1:68008748-68033748 GCA_032207245.1 Pardosa pseudoannulata | reverse complement strand
ATTTTCCCTCTTTGCATTTATAGTCAAAATATTTTGAAGCTTTAAACTGAAGTACCATGTTGCAGTTGACCATAATGACTGATTGAGCTTAAAGAGCTTTTGAAATTCGCGTATATTATTTTGGTGAAGATACAAAGAACTGTGATAACAATTGTTAAAGCTGTTTAATGAATCTTTATTAACAGTCTGGGAATTTCAAAGATTTTGAAATCATTGATCTAACTTCTATATACCTCATATTTTCTTTAATATTCCATACTATTTTGCATTTTTTCACCATTGGAGGACGTTACTTGTTTGACTTTTATGTATATGTATTTTCTTCTGGGAAATTGGTTAGGCACGTGGCTATACGTGGCTATATGTAATTTGCTGCCTCATCGCTCAATCTATAATTTTAGCCACTGAATTTCCCGCATTGATAATATAGATTGTTTGTAGCTACAATACAGTCTGCTTTTAACATCTATTTCTGACTTACACTAACGTGACATTTATCAGTTATTATGTTTTTTTATTTATGATTTCTACAATACTGTTTTTACTATACAAATCTTCTTTATAATATGCAAGAGAATTCAAAAGAATATTTAAATTGAAAATCAGTTATATGGAATAAATTATGCTATTAACATATTCACAGAATTATTAATGAAAGACGAACAAAATTATTATTAAGTCGTCGATCACAATTTGAATGATCTGTTCTGTTGAAAAAAAAACAGTTGAAAAGCATAAACTGTTTCTAGAAGTAAATATCATATGATCCTTTGGAATCTTCTCAAATCTCGTATATCCTTCTAAGGATTATGTTGCAAATAAAGAAAGATCAGGTTCTTAGTTTTCTAACATAATAATGAAAGAATTTCATTTATTTCTGGGTGTCAGTGTCGTTCATTTTGAGTCACAGACAAAACAAATATTTACTTGTTAAGATACGTTAAGATGGTATTAAATAATAAACTTACATTAATATCTGTAACGTATTTCCTGCACTAGACTTAATTAGATTTATTTACAATACATAATATTGTATTTAAAATGTTATGTAAATTTTTTTATCCTTACATATTTTTTTATATTAATAAAAACATGAACATAAAATACTATGGACTTTTATACACAAGAATTTTAAATAAAAAAATCTAAAAAAATTATCTTTATATTTAAATATTTCAATGAAAAGTTGAAACTTGAACTAAATTGAACGTATTACTTGACGTATTGACTTGACCGTATTATGTGCTTTTATAAATATACTTTTATAAAAATACTAAATAAATATTTTTACCATTAAATAAATGTAATTAATTTTAAACTTTTTATTAACATTGTAATGCGAACGTATGTGGTTATACATACATACATACATACATACATACATATATATATATATATATATATATATATATATATATATATATATATATATATATATATATATATATATATATATATATATATATATATAATATATATATATATATATATATATATATATATATATATATTATATATATATATATATATATATATGTATATATATATATGTATATATATGTATATATATACGTATATATATATATATATATATATATATATATATATATGTATATATATGTATATATATATATGTATATATATATATATATATATATATAATATATATATATATATTTATATATATATATATATATATATATATATGTATATATATATATATATATATATATATATATATATATATATATATATATATATATATATGTGTGTGTGTGTGTGTCTGTGTGTGTGTGTGTGTGTGTGTGTAAGAAAGATTATCTTTTAGTATTTATATTAGTATTGTGTAATTTGTATTTATATAGCGCTTATATGAAAGTTGATTCCTCTATAGGTTTTAATACTTATTTCCTATTTTATTTTCTTCTAATACGATGGTGTTAAATACTTTTTATGATTTAGACTGACTGTAAATATTTATATGTTGACCCAATATTTATATATATTATAGTATAATGTCAGATAATTAAAGACATAAGAATGATTACCTTGATGATTTTATATTTTCTTAAAATCTTATAACACCCTAAGATTTTTAGAACAATTAACTTACACTTAATTAAACAATTAAATAAACTATTCATTTCTTCTGTGGTGAAAAGAAGGTGTATAACATAACGATAATACGGATTTTAGAAAAGGAACAGGTCTCTTTACAATCTTTTTAAAATATTTCTTTAAATTGAATGACTAATTTCTAATAGTTTATTTATAGAATATTTCTGGGAAGTCTTCTATTATATTCTAATTTATATCATAATATCAGAAGGTTTTTATCTTGTTTGTCATGCGTGAGACTGATTTCTAATAAATCGTCTTTATTTTTTATTACAGTTTGATGTTACAAAACAATCAATCTATAAATTAAATATTACTACTCAGAACACAGAATTCTCTAACAGTTAGTTAACTTTTAAAAGAAATAAAATACTCTTCAGAATTCTCCAAGTCTTTGATAGTGTAATGGAGATGCATGGCTTTACGTATACGAATTCTTTAAAATAAACAGCTCTCTTTAAAATCTTTATTTTACAAATATCGTCAAATGGCTGATTACTTGGAATCAATTTTCCCATATTTTAATTTATTTATCATGCAATAAGAATATTTTAACTTGTCCTTGATGTTTTCTTCCTTTAAACTGAATCGAAGTAACCACGTGTTTATTTCTAATATATAATGCTGTTACAAAGCTATATAAAAAAAGAAATGAAAAAAAGCAGCACAAAGTACACATAATTAACTCTTTTAAAAATAATATATTTTACATAATTCTTCAGTTCTTTTAAGGTGGGAGGGAGATGTATGATATTAGCTACATAGATTAAAGAAAATAATTAGCTCTCATAAAAATCTTTATGCTTATGAATTAAAAACGGTATTTTGTTATATCCTAATATTTTCTATGTGATTAGAAGATTTGTTATTATTTTCTGTGCATTAGACTGACTTTTAATAACCCCATATTTATTTCTGTTAAAGTATGCTGTCACAAAACAAGTAATCTGAGAATTAAAGGAAAATAATATAAAGTGCTCTATTGATTTTTAATAATTAATTAACTCATTAGAACAAACATAAAACCTTACAAATAGTCTCAGGTATTCTGGGGTGAAACCATGGTGTATAACATTACGAACTTAAACCCAACAAAATAAATAATTTCAATTAAATAATTATAATTAAAAATTCGTATTAAATGGCTTGGACTTATTGCCAAAACCTAAGAACCTGCTAACGTTGTCCTCTATTATTCTACTTTTTCATCATGTTATCAAAAGAATACAACTTGGATTTCATTTCTAGGCAGACTAAAATAACTTTGTAATTATATATAGTAAACTATACTACAAATACGACAAAAACAGTAAGATTATTATAAAAGTTAACTTTTAATTTGGGGTTAACTTTTAATAACCCCATATTTATTTCTGTTAAAGTATGCTGTCACAAAACAAGTAATCTGAGAATTAAAGGAAAATTCTATACAGTGCTCTATGGATTTTTAATAGTTAATTAACTCGTTAGAGCAAATATAAAACACTACAAAAAGTCTCAGGTATTTTGAGGTGAAATCGCGGTGTATGACATGACGAACTAAAATACAACAAAAATAATAATTTTCCGTATAATTAAAAACTCGTATTAAATAGCTTGGACTTATTGCCAAAACTTATGAACTTGCTAACGTGTTCATCTATTATTTTTTTTCATCATGTGATCAAAAGAATACAACTTGGTTTTCATTACTAGGCAGACTAAAATAATTTTGTAATTAAATATAGTAAACTATACTACCATAAAACAATAAAAAAAGATTTTTGAAATACGCAAAAACACTAAGATTATTATAAAAGTTAACTTTTAATTTGGGGTTAACTTTTAATAACCCCATATTTATTTTTGTTAAAGTATGCTGTCACAAAACAAGTAATCTGATAATTAAAGGAAAATTCTATACAGTGTTTTATTGATTTTTAATAATTAATTAACTCATTAGAACAAATATAAAACACTACAAAAAATCTCAGGTATTTTGAGGTGAAATCGCGGTGTATGACATGACGAACTAAAATACAACAAAAATAATAATTTTCCGTATAATTAAAAACTCGTATTAAATAGCTTGGACTTATTGCCAAAACTTATGAACTTGCTAACGTGTTCATCTATTATTTTTTTTATCATGTGATCAAAAGAATACAACTTGGTTTTCATTACTAGGCAGACTAAAATGACTTTGTAATTAAATATAGTAAACTATACTACCATAAAACAATAAAAAAAGATTTTTTAAATACGACAAAAACACTAAGATTATTATAAAAGTTAACTTTTAATTTGAGGTTAACTTTTAATAACCCCATATTTATTTCTGTTAAAGTATGCTGTCACAAAACAAGTAATCTGAGAATTAAAGGAAAATTCTATACAGTGCTCTATGGATTTTTAATAGTTAATTAACTCATTAGAACAAATATAAAACACTATAAATAGTCTCAGGTGTTTTGGGGTGAAACCATGGTGTATGACATTACGAACTTAAATCCAACAAAATAAATAATTTCAATTAAATAATTATAATTAAAAATTCGTATTAAATAGCTTGGACTTATTGACAAAATCTAAGAACCTGCTAAAGTGTTAATCTCTTATTCTACTTTTTCATCACTTGATCAAAAGAATACAACTTTGTTTTCCTTACTAGGCAGAATAAAATAACTTTGTAATTAAATATAGTAAACTATACTACCATAATACAATAAAAAAAGATACGACAAAAACACTAAGATTATTATAAAAGTTAACTTTTTATTTTTTTTTTTTTTTTTTTTTTTTTTTTATTTGGTTTGGTGGTGGGGCCGGGTGGGGTTATTTTTTTTTTTTTTTTTGTTTTTTTTTTTTTTTATTTTTTTATTTGGCACCCAAGGGCAGTGCTTTTTTTTTTTTTTTTTTTTTTTTTTTTTACTTTTTTTTTTTTTGGTTAAATTTTAATAACCCAATATGTATTTCTGTTAAAGTATGCTGTCACAAAACGAGTAATCTGAGAATTAAAGGAAAATTCTGTACAGTGACCTATTGATTTTTAATAGTTAAATAACTCATTAGAACAAATATAAAACACTACAAAAAGTCTCAGGTATTTCAGATGACAAAAAGTTCTCAGGTACAAAAAGTTTCAGGTGAGGTGAAATCGCGGTGTATGACAGGACGAACTAAAATACAACAAAAATAATAATTTTCCGTATAATTAAAAACTTGTATTAAATAGCTTGGACTTATTGCCAAAACTTATGAACCTGCTAACGTGTTCTTCTATTATTCTACTTTTTCATTATGTTATCAAAAGAATACAACTTGGATTTCATTACTAGGCAGACTAAAATAACTTTGTAATTAAATATAGTAAACTATACTACCATAAAACAATAAAGAAAATATTTTTTAAATACGACAAAAACACTAAGATTCCTATAAAAGTTAATTAACCATTTTAAACAAATCAAATAGTCTGCTTAATTCCTTAATGCTTTTTAGCTGGGATTGCGGTGTATGATATTACCAAAATACAGGTTCAACAAAATGAATAGCTCTCTTGTTTACAATATTTATTTGAAAAATCTCGTTAAATAGCTTGGACTAATTGCCAATACTTAGAAACTTTTCAAATATTTGAAAATGCTTTAATTTCCAAAGTCAGTGTACCTAAGTAATTAAAAGAAACGATTTACGTACGCTTTAAACTTATTTTGTTTAAATAACTCTATCCAAATGCTTTGACTTTTTTCAAACTTTCGTTATTTGTAAGCACTTTTCTTTGATAAATGTGTATGAAATCATTTTTAAATGACCGAAAAGAGTTAAATGATTTTTATTTATTTATTTTTTACAGCAAAGTACTTAAGCATAAATTAATTTTTACTCCCAGATTTAGCTTGTTTATGATCTTCAGCAGAGCGGGTTTTTTTTTTATTTTGGAAGAAACTATTGCGATAAATTAAGAGATATCTGTGTATAGTTTGGGAAACGTATGTACTTATAATGTTAGGAAAAATAAGTAAATGGAATTTCCGTAAATGATACTAATTTGGTATTCAGTTTCATTCCAAATGGAGAAATATGAATAACTTTTAAACGAAATTAAAAACAAGTGTATAAAGTGCATTAAATGTGTTTTATATCTCCATTACTGATATAAATAATATGAATTCTGTAAATAATAAGAAAGTATAAATATATATTGATATTGATGAAATGCATTTCATTCATTAAGCAAAATGTTCAACTGATTAATGCTGAATAAAGATTTAGAAATTATACACACATTTTTTTTTCAATATTAAACAGAGCTTTTTGTAAGTTCTCTTTTGAAACACATTATAAATGTACGTTTTGGAAAATAAATCAATCTTTAATTATGCATACATTTCTAGTACTATAAACTAATACAATGTGTTATATTTTTTTGCAATTAGATTTAATACAATTTTTTTTCATTTAAAATAACTAGCGATGCATATAACTGTAATAATTTATAATTACATACAGAATTACTTTCATATAAACCATTTAACATATACTAGAGTAATATGATCTGCTCTTTAATTTTAGGATTTTTTTTAATACAGCTGCTTGTATTCATCATCTACTGCAGTAAAACACACAGTATATATACATACATATTATTTTTTAATATTAATAAATAACGTCGATTTTTTCTTTATAGTGACAAGTTTACTAAATATAATTTCTTAAAGTTAACAACAGCTATTATAACGTGCACTAAATTATTCAATCTCAATAATAATACTATTAGTTTGCAGAAAATCAAATGAAGTATTTTCTGCAAATCACATTATAGAAAATTTTCATGCGTAACTAATATTGTAAAATTTAAAAAAAATGCTATATCATTCTACATATATTTTTTCTTTTTTTAGGTAAGTACTTCTGTCTTCTTGTCATTTTGTAACAGGTAAGCTTGTTTACAATATACGAATATCTTAAATAAGAAAAATTGAGGGCTTTAAATGGATATAAGCAAATTCGTTTATTGGTTCTGATTTTTTAATTTTGGTTAACACGGTTAAATTGTAAAATTAATTTCTTTCGGTTGCAAAAAATCAAGAGAAGGGCTTTATTACTAATGGTTTAATAACATTTTACTTTTTCTCATAAACTATAGTAAAGCTTTATTTTACCTCTTCATATTGTCTGATAAGTATTAAATTTTCATTTCACTATCTATTTCGAGAGTGTATTTCACCAGTAAAATCTCTAATTATCGGAAATTTAAAAATTCCCTTTTATGCATTTTTTGTTCTGCGTTTGTACTTTTGTATGATTTACTGTTCTTAATTTTCTAAATCCATTGAAATAGTTTGGTTAGAATGAGTAATGTTAACAAATTGACAGATCTCAAAAACAACAATAAATGTAACTTCTTTTGGATATAAATTTATAATTTCAAAATTTAGATGGAAACTCAGCAGTATTTGACCTGAATATAAAAAGGAAAATGTATGACACCCTATTTATTTTTTAAAATATTCTTTAACATTTCACGATACATTACGTGAAGAAAGAATCAAGTAGTTTCAACAGCAAAGTCAACCAATTAAAGTTAGTATTTTAGATCAAAGTTTGTATATATAATATAATATAATATATAAATATATATATATATATATATATATATATATATAATATATATATATAATATATAATATATATATATATAACATATATATATATATATATAATATATAATATATACATATATATATATACATAATATATTACATATATATATATACATATATAAATATACATATATATACATATATATAATATATATAATATATTATATATATATATATATATATATATATATATATACATAATATATTATAATATATACATATATATATATATATATATACATATATATATATATATATATCATATATATATAATATATATAATATATATATATATATAATATAAATAATATATAAATATATATATCATATATATATATATATAAATACATATAAATATATATATATATTATAATATATAATATATAAAATATATATATATAATATATTATATATATAGTACATATAATAATATATATAAAATATATATATATAAATATATATTATAAATGTTTTATATTATATATATATTATATTATATATATATATAATATATATATTTTAATAATATATAATATATATATATTACATATATGTATATTATATTATATATATATAATATATATATATATATATCATATTCATATATATATATATATTAAACTTATATATTATATATATATATATATATAATAGATATATATTAATATATATATATTATAATATAAAATATATTATAATATATATATATCTATATATATATATATTATAAGTGTATTTGAGATAGTACTGCAAATTATCTTATAATATCATATATATATCCGATATAAATATATGTATAAATGTTTATATATAATCATATAAATTATATAACTATAATATTTACAATATTTTTATAATATATATTTATATATATAATATAAATAATATATTATGTGTGTGTGTGTGTGTGTGTGTGTGCTGCTATTTAAACTATGTTGCATAGTTTAAACAAAATAATCGTTTTTAATAACTTATATGTGTAAAACCAGCATCCACATATAAGTACCTTTTGGACGTGTGTTGATTTCGAAACAGATGTGTCTAAATTTCCATTGTTTCAAGATATTTTCTTATATAAATGCCCTTAATGTTTTTTTGTATCATTATTCATGCTGATGTCTTTGTAATTATCCCTGATCGTTCTAAAGTTAAAGCCACAGAACTTAAATGAAAAAAGAGAATGTGGGACATTTATGTCCTCCTTATTTCTTCTCTCTGAAAAAAGACCAACCTTATGATATTTTAAGAATAACATTGTATCGTTGTAAGAAACGCTATGTATCTTTTAAACAGATGTGTTTGAATATGTCTACTATCCGAAAATATTTAGCTTAGGATTTCAATATAAGGGAGATTAAATATAACAGATGTAGGAATGAGTTAAATAATTGTTTTTCTCAATCAAAATATATTTTAGTTGCTTTAATAATGTAGCAATACTGTGGGCCGTTTTGATAGATAAGAATAATCAGACATAACAATTATTGAGAAAAACGATGGTTATGTACTGCATTTAAAAACTATTATCATGTACTGAGGGAAATACTTTGAATAATAAAATGTCACTCTAAAAGTTTCTTTTATATAAAAAAAGCTAAAACAAAACACGAATTTTTTGGCAATTTTTTATTCATAATTGTGCAATTTCTGCCTCGAATAACTATAAACAAATTTACTTTTTAAGGTGTATATGTTTTACATAGACTATGAACAGTTTTGAGAGATAGTCATAATTTCCTTTTAAAATTATAAATTTTAGTAAAAAATATCTGATACTTCCCCCTATGAATATGAAAACATTTTATTAAAGTTAATTTAATAATTTAAATTTTTACATTCTTTGTACTATCGCTTCGGGGAGCATTCATTTTTTATTTCAATCTGCATTCTATATAACGTGCGTATGTATTCCTTCACAAGCTGTTGTAACAACACTTTTTAAAAAAGAATATTGTCTGAAGCACATTATTTGCAGATAGTTATGTGAAATCTGTATTATTTTGTTGTTTACTGGTAATTAAGAAAGGAAGTCCTACAATAATAGAACATTTCGGTTTCTAATGTATATAATGTGTATATAAAAGGAAATATCGATATAAAGCTTATCAACTCTGCCGATAAGTAGTACTTAAATTCTACTCAGACACCACATTAAAATTTCGAGATAATACTTGCTGTCAACCTTTTGTGGAATTTACAAATGATAATTCTGATGATTTATCATATTATTGAGACTTTAAAAAAAGATTGTACATTTCTCCGAGAGCGTAAGAAAGTCCTGTGTTGAGATCTGATTTAGGATGTTGTAAAAGTTGTTTATACTAAAATAATATTATCAATCGTAATATAAATTCGTGTAATAAAGATAATTTCTGATGCGATATCTCTTTCTAGATTATATTTATAAAATTGTCAAATGAAAATTTTATACTTTCAACGAATCAGAAAATTAGAGAGTTGAATTGATTGTAAGAAGACTAGTTTAGTACCAGTTATCAATGACAATGATTTATTTTATTCCCTTATTAAACATTTTTTTCCTAACGCAGATGGCAATACAGGCACTGTATGCCTGTATACCAATACAGGGCTGAGAAGCTGTTACGCATTTAGCACCATCCGAGGATCACGTGCAACTTAAAGTGTGCAACGGTCACGAGTAACATTAGCCCCTTTAACCCTTTAGCGGACAGCGGTTTTCCAGGGAAACCACCTATTAAATATTTTTTCTCTGCTTTATAAAGGCATATGAAGGATTTTTTTAAGATTTATATTATGTTTTTAACATTTTAAACTTACAACAGATTGTATCACAACACTAAATTTATTTTTCATTTTGAAACATGTGTATTTAAACTTGCTTTACCTAGAAAGTCAGTTATTCATTTTTTTTTTCACTTCAGACCCCTTCAAAAATTTCTGTCCAAACATTGTTTATAAATTGTTAATTTATTTTTTTACAATTTTAAGGATACTTATTGCTTTTCTAATATAATAACAATTAAAAAAAATATTTTCTTATTGTACAAGGGGAATATTTTATCAGTTAAAGTTCCCCTTCAAACCGTTCTAAGGTTATTCTAAGGTAAACCCCGAAGGAATGTAAACAAATGTTTTTCTATATTTTAGATATATAAAGATCATAGATAATATTTATAAAATAATTTAATTAAATTCTAAAGAATTTATATTAGTGATCTGTAAAGGGTTAAATGCTCGTAATATAGAAGCAAGGACCAAGTAGAAGACATATAATCTTGGCCTGCCACAACCAGAGGTATCGTTTCAGAACTTGGAGAACATTGTGACCACGAACATACTTTATGTGCCCCAGTCATCTTTAAAGAACACGGGGTATCTTAAGCTGGTTCAAGCTACGAACCCCCACATCCTTTCAGTTACGATATCGTTGCCTTTGCCGACTAAGCTACCGCGAATCCCTTTCTAAAACAGGAAAGCAAATACTGATTGAAGATGACAAGAAAATAAATGCCGATAGATGTCTAGCAGAAGTGTAAAAAACTGCATCATGCATGTTTAGATGTTATTTATCGTACTGAAATTTGTACTCGCAATAAATTACTTTTAATAGTAGATATTGATTTATTTATCTTCCGATTAGCAAGAATTTAACTTAACAGTCTCGTGTAATCCCGCGAAAATTGATTTTAAAAGTTTTAAATTCTGTCTACTCATTCATTTTTAAACTTTAAAATAAAATTGGAGACATATCATTTGCTAATAAAGTAAGGACTTAATTGTGTAATGTAAACACATATTTTTCAAATTTGAATGAAGAATTAAATCTAATAGCTAACTAATTCCCCATTTTCAATTACCTGCAGTTGGAAATATGTCTATGGGCATTGTCACGAGTTCCTAATTATAATCCCAGCTGTTCAATGTAAGGATAGAGGAAGGATTTTTCCTTATCAAATTGATTAAATCCAGGACCTTTTATTCACCAGACTTTTCTTTAATAAAGGCATCCTTATTAAACATATTATAAAGCATTCTCTGAACCGATACTACACTCATGTTCATAAATTAAGGATAATGAAGTTCAGGCAATGAAAGAGACAAAAGCAAAACAAATTTGACTTATTTGTAAAGTCTATTGATTAAACAAAAGGTAAAGAGCAAAAAAGATGCTATATGTTTGACATAATTAATAAAAATTGCGATTTTTACTCCCTGGAGCAAATTTCAAAAAAGAACCTATTTACAGAAAACAGTATAACATGGTTAGTATGATGGTTAATACGGAGTATGTCTCCCGGACGATGCAATACAAGCGTTACAACGCCTACGCATGCTGAGTATCAGATTATCAATCTGATCTTGGGGAAAATTACACCACTCATCAAGCAATGCCCTCCGAAGTTCCGATAGACAGTTGGGAGGGGGTTGACGGGGTGCAATTCGTCGGCAAGCATGTCCCACACATGCTCTATTGGATTCAAGTCCGGTGAGTATGCTGGCCAATCCATACGGGTGATATCCTCCGATTGAAGGCATTCGTCTACAATGTTTGCACGGTGAGTCGGGCGTTGTCATCCATATACAGAAATTCAGGACCCATGGCGCCCCGAAACAAACGTACATGTTGTTCCAGAATGACATCCCGATAGATGTGGCCTGTCATCGTTACACTCTGAACATGCAGGTCAGTTCTGGAACCAAGAATAATTCCTCCCCAAACGAGCCATCCTGCACCACCGTAACGGTGTCGTTCAATGGTGTTCTCTTGGTGGTAACGGGTACCTGGCGCTCTCCATATGAAAGTCCGGCGAGAATCAGAATGTAAACTGAACCTGGACTCGTCGGAAAACATCACACAAGACCACTGTTGCGGTGTCCACAATGCATGCTCTCTAGCCCAGCATAATCGCAGGCGACAGTGAGTTGCGGTAAGGGGAACACATCTGACAGGCCTACGAGCATATAGACCAATGTTCCCTAAGCGTCTGTACACGGTCTGCCTTGAAACTGTCGTACCGGTAGCTGAAGAGAGCTGACGAGACAGGTCTGATGCTGTGCTCCGTCTGTTTCTTTTGGCAGTAACTGCCAAATACCGGTCATCATTCGGCGTAGTAACTCGGGGGCGACCTGTGCTGTAACATCTACTCACATTACCATCATGTTTGAATCGTTGCCAAAGCCTGGAGATGACACTCTGGGCGATTCCAAGTTCCTCGGATACTTCCAGCTGGGTACGTCCACATTCCAGTCGTCCGATAATTCTACCACGTAAAAAATCATCCAAATGCTTCCTTTGTGCCATAACTATGCGGTTATTACACTGAAAGGCTTTTAAAGCGCTTATGAACAATTTTACTTCTTTGCTACCATTCCTTATATACCCCTTTCATAAACTCTCGTCATTGTGACGTACTATCCGAGCCATCTGGACATGAGTGGACATGAGTGTAATTAATAAAAGAAACCGTATATATGGTTTTATTCAGGTTTTCGCATAGAAAAAAAAAGAGATTTTATGGCGCTAAATTTGGGCCCTATTATACCTATACCAAATAAAATTACGTACTAATCTCTTTTTCAGATTTGATTTTGTTTTTCAGTAATTAAGGATAAAAATTTAATGTTATGAGCCTGCAACATTATAATTAATTTATATAAACGAAATATTTTGTGATTTTATATAATAAATATTGTTTTTTCCATAATTCAGTTGATGCACCTTTTGAAAATGTATAGTCTAGTGACTTGAAGCTATATAATCAAAATTTGAGAGCTTTTCGATAGTATGCATAGAAAATAAAATTACAGTTATAAGTAAAAATAGGCATTTTTCCAAAATAACCCATTTTATTGTTTCTCTACAAACCTTGTTAAAAACTGATATATTTCTCCCGATCCTTGGTAGCTCAGTCGGCGAAAGCAACGATATCGTAAACGGATGGTTGAAAGATTGAATCTCGAGCCTCAGGGGGCTATTGATCCCCCTGATTCCCCAAAGGCAGCTGGGATACGTAAAGTAGCTACGTTGTGGCAATGTCCTTCCAAGTTCCAAAACGATACCTGTGGAGGTGATAGGTGAAACCTGGGGATCTTCTCTTTAGTCCCTTCTTCTAAATTACGAGGATCTGTTTGTGGTTTAGTCAGTTTTCTGCTCTCGTGATTCTTCGCTCAAGTAAAGTCCCGTATTGTTCTTATCATTGTGCCAATCATATACTGAGATGGCATCTGTTGCCTTGACGATAGGCTTTTTTATACTAGACGGATGAGTAACAATAATAACAACGATAGATTTATTTATTTCAGCATCACAATACCTTGAGCATCCATTCATGGTACTTCTGTTTATTTATATGTTTGAAAGGTGATTTTAAAACATCTTTATCTGCAAAACATTTCCCCGCAAAAATTCTTAAAAATCCAAATAAAAAAGCAGCTAAATTTTGACTAAAATGTGGATGTTGCATTGCAAACCCCCATTGACTCCCATTTCTATTGTATCAACCACACTTTGGCTTGTGATTTATGCGGTCGATTTTAAAATTTTTTGTTGCAATCGTTCACTGTATTTAAACTTTAAAGGTCCATTATACGAACAAGCTTCAATCTCTAATTAATTCCGAGCTTTCTAACTTCTTCAGATTCGAAAAATGGTATAACTGCACGTAATCGAAACTTTGTAGTTTATGTGATTAGACAAGTTAACACTCTGAGTGGAACACACCGATTAAAAATAATCTCCAAAAAATGCGCTAAAGTTTTGTGTCAATAGCCAAAGCGTTCTATGATTTTTTACATCACCCTTTGTCGACTAGAATGGAATATTGGAAACCCAATCTCATTATCGTCCGTTTACTTCCGGTTATAAATATATATAAATAGATGTTATAAATTGTTAATTTTTAATACACATAAAGCTCGTCAAGTCTCGAAGATCATCCCATAAGAAATAATGGATTGTAAAAGTACAAATAAAAATATTCTTTAAGAGAATTATTTATATTTTTTTTACGAAAGTTATCCAAGATATTAAAGTGGTGCAATTAGAGATACATCTGTTACCGCAAACGAAATACTTCGAAATAGAGATTTACAAAGCCATGAAAAGTTATCAGCGTCTTTGTGCCTGAAGGAGTAGGGGTGCATCCCTCAATAAATGTCAGTCAAAGAGGGATGCAGTTTTTAAACAATCGACCTGACCCTCCTACCTCAAACACTGGCAAAAATGTACATTATATCCATTTTCGGAACGTCTTTGGATGTCGAAAATGGTACGTGACAAGCGCTTTGAAGACATCATCGGTTTAGCGGAATTGTACGTGCGAACGCTTAGAGGGTTAAGTTTTGTTCCTTTCGAGAAGCTCAAATGCATCTTTAACAAAATCTCCCTAAGTCTTAAATCACTGCACAACTACACGAATCAAAAGACGTAATTCACTTTTTTTAAGCGTACTTTATATTTCATTTATCTGTGCTTTTTATTATGGGACCAACACCGTATAAATTATAGAAGGTACATGAAAATTTTGGAATATTATTTAAAGGATCTAAAAAGAAAAGTTCACACCAAAAGAAGTAGAATAATTGTAAACTATATGGCAACTGTACTTAAAACTGGGATAGTAATTTTTTGGATTACATGGTGGTTCCCAGATGTAAAGAGAAAATATTTCTTTGCATTTTTACAAAATTACGGAGGAAAATAAAAGGCTAAGAAATTTGTATTGTAATTTCATTCACGTATTAGGATAATCAGGAAGCTGTTTCTAATTCCCAGGGAATGTCCATTGGCCTAATAGTGATCCATTGCGAACACAGCTTATTACAGTTAAGATCAGCAGTCTATTGATCTACACTCTAAGGAATTAATAATTCTTTCGTGAAACTCAATAAAAGAGGTAATTAAATCTTGTAAATGTAAAGCGAGACTTAAAAGGTGATGTGTTGTCACAATCGCAACTCTACAAGAGGCACACTGCCTTTGAGAACAGACAGAACATTGAAGGCAATCTGTGCATAGAATGGTCGATGAAAGTAAAAACGGATGAAAATATCAAATGTGTATTTTTAATATCGACAACTGATTAAGTTTAAATTCAATTGCACAAACTGTGAATGCACAATGTTCCTCGACAATTAAGTGTTCAAGCGATTTAAGAAAAAAAAGTTAAATCACGTGCACCCAGAGATCAGATATTATCTACCACGTTACAGCTCTGCCCCAGACGGCTTTGGTTGTGATTGAATATCGAACCCAAGAACATATTCCAATTTCTTTCCATCAACCATACAATTCTGATCTGTTTCCTTTGACCCTATTTTTTCACAGCTTAAGAAGGCTGATTTTTTATGATAGAATGCCGTTCTGACACTTTTCAAAGTGTCTAAAGAGCTGTAAACACAAGACCACAAGGCGACATCTGAAAAAATGAAGTCGAACAATGCTAGAACTACTAACAACTGTGGATTTATTGTTTGTTTTCCAAACCACATACTTTGAAGGCTATAATTTGTTTTCTTTATAAGATTATTTAATTTATAATTACTCTTTATTATCTCTATTTTACCATTACTCTTGGAGCAGACCTTATACTTAAAAATACATATTTCATTTTAAATAAATATTGTTTAGAAATGATTTAAAGAAAAATGTTCTATCTTCCTGACAGTGATAAGTTTTCAATTCTCTTAGTCTCATAAATGTGTAAAGAAACTAACAACTGTGGATTTATTGTTTGTTTTTCAAACCACATACTTTGAAGGTTATAATTTTTTTTCCTTATAAGATGATTTAACTTATCATTACTCTTTATTATCTCTATTTTACTATTACTCTTGGAGCAGACCTTATAATTAAAAATATATATTTCATTTTAAATAAATATTGTTTAGAAATGATTTAAAGAAAAATGTTCTATCTTCCTGACAGTGATAAGTTTTCAATTCTCTTAGTCTCATAAATGTGTAAAAAAACTAACAACTGTGGATTTATTGTTTGTTTTTCAAACCACATACTTTGAAGGATATAATTTTTTTCCTTATAAGATTATTTAACTTATCATTACTCTTTATTATCTCTATTTTACTATTATTCTTGGAGCAGACCTTATACTTAAAAATACATATTTCATTTTAAATAAATATTGTTTAGAAATGATTTAAAGAAAAATGTTCTATCTTCCTGACAGTGATACGTTTTCAATTCTCTTAGTCTCATAAATGTGTAAAGAAACTAACAACTGTGGATTTATTGTTTGTTTTTCAAACCACATACTTTGAAGGTTATAATTTTTTTCCTTATAAGATTATTTAACTTATCATTACTCTTTATTATCTCTATTTTACTATTATTCTTGGAGCAGACCTTATACTTAAAAATACATATTTCATTTTAAATAAATATTGTTTAGAAATGATTTAAAGAAAAATGTTCTATCTTCCTGACAGTGATAGGTTTTCAATTCTCTTAGTCTCATAAATGTGTAAAGAAACTAACAACTGTGGATTTATTGTTTGTTTTTCTCAACCACATACTTTGAAGGTTATAATTTTTTTCCTTATAAGATTATTTAACTTATCATTACTCTTTATTATCTCTATTTTACTAATACTCTTGGAGCAGACCTTATACTTAAAAATATATATTTCATTTTAAATAAATATTGTTTAGAAATGATTTAAAGAAAAATGTTCTATCTTCCTGACAGTGATAAGTTTTCAATTCTCTTAGTCTCATAAATGTGTAAAGAAACTAACAACTGTGGATTTATTGTTTGTTTTTAAACCACATACTTTGAAGGTTATAATTTTTTTCCTTATAAGATTATTTAACTTATCATTACTCTTTATTATCTCTATTTTACTATTACTCTTGGAGCAGACCTTATACTTAAAAATACATATTTCATTTTAAATAAATATTGTTTAGAAATGATTTAAAGAAAAATTTTCTATCTTCCTGACAGTGATAAGTTTTCAATTCTCTTAGTCTCATAAATGTGTAAAGAAACTAACAACTGTGGATTTATTGTTTGTTTTTAAACCACATACTTTGAAGGTTATAATTTTTTTTCCTTATAAGATTATTTAACTTATCATTACTCTTTATTATCTCTATTTTACTATTACTCTTGGAGCAGACCTTATACTTAAAAATACATATTTCATTTTAAATAAATATTGTTTAGAAATGATTTAAAGAAAAATGTTCTATCTTCCTGACAGTGATAAGTTTTCAATTCTCTTAGTCTCATAAATGTGTAAAGAAACTAACAACTGTGGATTTATTGTTTGTTTTTAAACCACATACTTTGAAGGTTATAATTTTTTTTCCTTATAAGATTATTTAACTTATCATTACTCTTTATTATCTCTATTTTACTATTACTCTTGGAGCAGACCTTATACTTAAAAATACATATTTCATTTTAAATAAATATTGTTTAGAAATGATTTAAAGAAAAATTTTCTATCTTCCTGACAGTGATAAGTTTTCAATTCTCTTAGTCTCATAAATGTGTAAAGAAACTAGACATTTCGGAAAGCAGGATTTCCTTCTCGATCTCTAAAGATATTTTTTCTTATCCGACTTACCATTTCGTATCTCTAGTCGTAGTCAAGCCGAGGTCAGATTCGGAGAACAATAAAAAATTTAATTCTCTACGCCTCGCTATGATTCTTTTCTCGAACCCATTTCCCCGAGAAGGAAAAAAAAACAGTAAAGGGCGAAGGAAGTATCCTTTTCCCAGGTATCATTTCCGCTCACTTGCGCCTATTTCGTTTTTGTCTATTTCCTACTAGAAAATTGAGAGTTAAAAGGTAATAATAAAATAAAGAAAGGGTTATGTTGTCAAATTAAGATTTATTCCTATTGGCATGTCCAAAGGTTCAGAAGGGAAAGACTTTCTTAATCTCTCCATACATAGAAACTAAATAATATGTCTTTAAACGATGATTGGTTTTATAAGTTTATTTGAGAAAATGAAGAAGTTCATTAATACAATCTGAAAAGAGAGAAAAAGAAATGTTCTATTGAATAACCAACGAGCACTATTCTATAATTAAATTAAGTTTGACATAATATAAAATTAATCGGTAGGATAATATTTTAGTACTGTAGTTAAAGTAATTTTTTTGCACATGATATATAGTGTTATATGTTGACGTTAGACTATTTCAAACGATTACGAAAATTCAAAGACATAATTGTTTTCTCTCATGTCTATTCCATTTTTATATATTTAAAAAAATTGATTGTTTACAGATGCAAAAGAAAGAAACGGTTATATTGTGATATAATATTTTATTGCTACTGATATATGAAAAGTTAAAATGGCAAGAAAATTTTACTTCTCAACACTTTTAAAACCCAGCAAAATGTCTTTACTCAGTAATTCTTCTCATGAGTATATTTTTAAGGAAATAAATTAATTAATTACTACTATCTAAAGAAAAACAAGAATATGATTTTCTACAGAGATACTGAATGTTGTAATATCATTAATTACAGTAAATAAAAGACGTTGTTTTATTTTCAAAAATTTTTATGCAATAAATTGTGTCTATAGGTGAAGTTTTATTACTGTATTGAAAAGAAATGCGATGCACGATCAAGGTTTCTTAAATTACAGTAATAATCTAATTTAACTCTAAAATTTCAAAATGTCTAATTTCAAAGAGCAAATTGAGAGTTAAGCTTTGTTAATAAAAGAAGTAAATAGTCAAGTTGAGATTTATTATTATTCTCATATCTAAGTTAAGAGGAGAATTTTATGATTCTTTCATAGATAAAAATATGTAAAAATGTCTTTATTTAATTGTTGGTTTGTAAATGTATTTTTTGCATATGCAGACTGTTAAGACAACATTAAAATATACATGAACTTTTTTTTATACATGAACAACAAGAACAATAAATTCAATAATTATAACAAATTTTTAATTCTTTAAATTTTCTTTGGCAAAATATGCAATAAATCAACAGTATAACATTTTGGTACTGAAGTTAATAGGGTGTTTGTTGTGATATATGATGAAGATATATGTCCCAACTCCAGTCTGTAGCAAATGGTAGAGAAAATTCACAGGTATTTACTCTTGAGTGAATTTCTTAGTGTGTATTTCCAGAGTGAAAATTAAGAGTTAAAATTTAATAATAAAATAAAATAATGATTATGAAATCGTATTTCTGTGGGAACACGGTGGCTTATAAATGTAATCTAAACGTATACAAAAAATATCCTTCCCTGAATAGCTAATTGACAACATAAAAGTATCAAATATAGCAAATAGTCTTTGCATTAAATTTTTTATTAAATAAATAACCGACATGATATCAAATTAGTTATTATCATTTTACGTATTTAACTCATTTCGGAATATATGATAACTGGTACTTATGACTCAAATACAATTACTACAGATGATAGCAAACATTTTCTGCTGACATTTCTAATCACTAGTTTTTCCTCTTTTGTTTTTTTCCCGAGAAAAAAAGGAGAGACAAAAATAATAAAGTAAAAAAAAAATGTTTGTGCAGTCAAATTAGTATCTAGTGTTATAGATATGACTAAAAATATAATTAGGATTATTTTACTTCTACACACTTAAAAAAATTTCGGCAAAATATATTTACTCGATCATTGGTTTAATGAAAAGGAAATTAAGATGATTTAAAAAAATTCTTTAATAGCCAACAAAGAATTCGAAGAAATTGTTAAATGCCACAGACCTTTTTTTCTGCTGAAATATATTCTCAAAAAAATAATAAGTTTTTATTATGATAATGTTTTATTAGTTAAAGAAATTGTGATGTACGATAAATTGTGTATATCATGGTATTAATCTGTTTCACATGATAACCAACTACTGTATTCAATAGAGATTTGTTAATACAAGGATAAATTACACATATATATGTTGATAAGTCTATTTCTTTTAGAGCTTAAAATATACTAAAACATACTTTTTTTTCCCGTAAAGTGTGATCTTCTATCAGCTAATTTGTTTGACAAAATTTTAATATATGCAATAGGAAGTCAAGCGGATATGTAACGTGAAAGAATCTAATTCACAAATAAGCTAAAAACCCTATGCATAGATTTTAGTTGGAAAGTATTTTGATAGCTTTCTCTTGGTTCTGTTATCTGTATTTTTGAATTCTGCAGCTACTATATATGTTTACAGTCATTCAAAATTGACTTTACGCAGTAGGTGCTGGTTAATTAAGCCCTTTGGACAGTCCTTATTAAGTCCTTCAGGCCCTTTGGGTAGAAAAAGTGGAGCATACGTTTTGAAACGAAACCTATCTCAACTAATTTTAGTAAATACAGAACTAATTAAAAACTGGACAAATGTAACATTCAAACAATTAACACTTAAAGAGAAATTTTATTTTAGAAACTAATGTATTTTCATGATAATAATAAAGTGTAACAAAAATGAAGAATATTTGTTAGTAAACTTACACATTCAATGAAGATTCTATTCTGATTTCTGATAGTCAGATAGTATCTTTTCGTCAGACAGTGTGTTGATGATAAGCCGTTGATATAAGTATATATAGTAGTTTCTTCGTATATAAAATATACTCTATGAAATATTTTCCAAATTATGGATTGAATAATTTAATATCCTTAATGCGTCATTTAAAAACAACTTTTTTATTCATAGTAAATAATCTGTAGAGATGAATTCTGAAAAATATATGTCATACATCAGCAAAATTAAATAATTTTTCTGAGTGAAGGACGAGTCACTTTAGATATCAAAAATCTTGAATTCTATTTCAGTTTTCATACTGATGGAACAGTATAGAAAGGTACACCATAAAGTTAATGCTAAATGTGCCTAATAAATATAGTTATTAGCAACAGATAAGGCTGAGCTTAGTGACAAAATATTTTCTTCATTAAAGCTATTTCAGAATAAAAAAGTAATCACTGCAGTTATCAGTATCGTAAAAATAATTATCAGTTTTGGTACTGATACAGAATAAAGGTTGTTATTGCATTAAGATAATACTAAACTCAACTAGTGAATAATGCGATTAGTAACAAATAATTCTGCACGTAGTCAGCTAAATAGGATTTAATATTTATTCCTGAAGTATTTTAAGGGATTATTCTATAAATTATTCAATTACCATTACCTAAAAATTGTATTTTCAGTCATCTTATATTATTATCACAAGAATATGTTTTATAGGACGTAAGAGGATATTTTTTAATAAAAACAGTAGATACTGAGTAAGATATTAGATAAGCTCATTTTCTTACTTTTCAAAAATTCATTTAATTAGCATCCTCGTGTTTTTCTTACATCGTGATTTGTCTAACATTTTTAATACACCATTATTTTACGCCAACGAGAAAATGGTTCTTTAATGATCGCCAATTATCATAAGGCTTCAGTGCGGGTTGTAAATTGTGTTTACTGCAATATATTGGTAACTTAAGGTAACAGAAAATTTATGTATTTAAAAAATATTTTACTATGTTTATAAGGCTTTAATAAGCTTAGTTATTATAATAAGCTTAGTTGTTATATTTAATCCATGTATACATTTATGTAAAACTAATAAGTTGAACTAATAAAACTAACATGTACCGGCGATATTGCTGATCAAAGGTAGCCGATTCCTTAACCTGCACAATCACTCAGCTTTACACATTCAAAATTTTTTATTTGTAAATTTGACAAAGACAAAAGTGTAGACAACAAACGTTTGGGATATTGTTCAACTGTAATTAAGAAACAATAATGTTACAAGTTTGGTTTGGAGGTCTCCGGTCAACTGCTTTGCTACAGAAGTGCTAATAAGACTTATGTTTACTGCCTAGAACCGACTCCGAACGGTTACGAAATTTATACCAGCAGCAAGACTCAAATCCGAGAATTACGGTACTGAAAAGCAGTGCTCTAACTATTTAGCTATCGTTCACCCTGAGGTTATAGAAAAACTAATCACTGATGTAATCCTTAACGCTTGGAGTAAAGTTAAATACTTATTCGGTGGTTTACGTTTGGTAGATGGAGCACCGGTAGAAGTTGTTGAAAGTGTAATATAAAACTTTTTGAAATATCAATAAAAGATTGCACTCATAAGTACTTTACTTTGTTGTGAAATCAGCTCAACACTGTATGATCACCAAGCAAAAATAGACTATAAAGTTAAAAACAAAGAGATAATACGACTGCAAATGCATTTATATTTATAAAAACTAAACAAAATAGACATTGTGTTTAGATGATTAATTTTGGGCTGAGCCACTATAGCTTAGTCGGCAAAAGCATCGGTCTCATAACTTGAGCATGATATAGTTTCTTGGAGCAATGTTGTCCAAGATTCCAAATTATACCTCTGGGTGTGGCAAGCCAAGCCTGTGATTCTTCCGGTTTGTCAATGATTCTAAATTACGGGGACCCAATTTGTATTGTGTTAAGAAGTAAAGTTGTCTGCCTATATGATGCTCCCATAAAAAATGCCTAATTAATATCCGCGGTTTGGTAGTGGCAAAATAGACTATAAATGTAAATCAAAGAGATAATACATCGCAAATTCATTTATGAAATAAATCAAACAAAATAGACGCTACATTTAGATGATTAATTTATAATGAGCCCTATAGCTTAGTCGGAAAAGCAATTTATAACTTGAGCATGAATAAATAAACCAAGCTATACCTCTGGTGTGGCATCTAAGTCTGGAATTTCTTGCTTTGTCTGATTCTAAATTACAGAACCCAATTTGTATTGTGTTAGGAAGTAACATTGACTGCCCATATGGTGATAACAAATGCCCAATAAATATCTGCTATTAGTATGAAAGTGTAATAATTAGAAAGTGATACAGCATTTGAAATAATTATAACAAAACTTGTACTTATATTATTTTCTTATTTTTCTAAACTTTTCCGATTATTATTAATTACTTAAAAATTATATCCTGCAGATAAATAACAGTCTTTTGAATATTGTGCTAGAAGGTTATAGAAAAAAAATTAAATCTAAAATTTTGTATTTAAATTACATAAGGAATAAGCTACTATACTTTACCGATTTTATATTACTTAAATTTAGAGCCTAATATGGAGTTCAAATGAGCTAGAAGGGTAATGAAAGGCAAATTTGTTTTAGTTTGTAGCGTTACGGTCTACACTTTTGCTACACGAAGACTAATGAGTCTGGGACCTACTTCTTAAAGCCTATTCTGAAGGGCTTAAACACATTCATGCCATCAGTGGGATTCGAACCCATGATATCCGGTACCAAAAAGAAGTGTTCAAGAATACGTTCAGAGAAAGGAAAATTTAAAGCTATCCCAGCGCACTAAATCAATTTACCCAAATAAGTCTTATGAACTTAAAAAGATTTCTTTTAAGAGAAATTAGTAATACTAGAATTACTTTAAAAATTTAAAAACACAACATAAAAATATTTTAATTCCTTAAAATTATTCATAAGTAATAAATATTCATGCGATATACATTTAATAAAGGTAAACACTTAAAAAAGTTCATTATATTAATTTATTGACTTATTAATATGAAACGAACTATTTTTTCTTATCCTCAACTTATGAATAATAAAAAAGGTAAGAAGACGTTGGAAACCTCATTATAAGATTATATTCGAAGATTGGACGTCGTCTGAGGTGCGTGATGTAATAATTCATGAGGATTGTAATTGAAAATGTTCGGAACTCTCGATTGCAAAGTGATTGAATGCTCTCTTGTTCTTTGGAGATAGATTAAAGAAGACTATCATTTTTATATGAAGTCAGAATAGTATAGATCCTTCTTAGAAAAAAGTTTCCGACGTTTAATTATAAAATAAACATCCTAAAAGTTAAGGATCATAAACTATTCAAACTATATGGCCAATTTTATCTTTTCATATTGTGGTAAAAGTATGTCTCAAAAAAGTTTAATTTTTAAGATAAAGAATTCATTCGTTCCATTTTAGTCCCATTTTTGTTTCATTCTGTACTACGTTTTGAGTGTGTAGGGTGACATTTTATCACATATTGAGAAATACTCTAGTAGAACAATGTCTTAAGCTTCCTTTTTAGGAATCCAAAGTCAAATAAAACTTCTTAAAGTTTAAAGTTCAAGAACTAGTTTAGAGACATAGAAAAGCCAAAGTATTGGATTTTTGCTGATTGGTGTGAACAGTTATAAGCTTTTAAATTCAGATATTTCATTCTTAGATTTTTTTGTCGAATATGCTATTTTTCAAACTGACAATAATTGAATTTC
>CM063505.1:67993748-68003748 GCA_032207245.1 Pardosa pseudoannulata | reverse complement strand
GTAACAGCTAATCGAAATTTCATTTAAGATATGTGTGCTGTGAGGCTTTTGACAAATAAATCGTTAAATTACCATTAAATGTATTAAATGTTCGTTACATATTTATAATCAAAACTAGTTATTTCAATATTTAGACTGTCCATTATTAAGCTTCCTTCAATTAAAGTTGATAAAGTTGATACTATTTTTCAGTGAAATCTCGTGTAGGTTTTTGGTTTTGTTTTGTTTGGAGTGCTACGGTCTACTTTATTGCAACACGTAGGCTAAGGAGACCGGAACCTGCAGATTAAAGTCAATTCCGAAAGGCTACTAACATCCATACCACAGTGGGATTCGAATCCAAGAACTCTGGTCCCGAAGGCCAGCACCCTAACCAATCGTCCGTCATTCGGCGTCGTGTAGGACACGATGAAGGGATGGTAAATAGTCTGAGAGAATATCATATTACACATTTAATTAACATTTACTCTAGTTATAAAATTTATTACAACAAGACATGTTTAAGACGGACATTATTTTCAGCTACCATTTGAAAACAAAGATAGCATGTTCAACAGCTGACTGCAGTGTGCCCGCAAAAAGGCTGAGAACATATCGTGAAATCCTGTCTTTCAGATCAGGGATAGTTCTCGGATTATCAAGACTGGCTAGATCTTTCAAATGCTCTCAAAGCCTGGGTTGAGGTCTAAGGATCGAGGAGGCAAAACATCAGGAAAATGTCAGCTGATGACACGTTCTTCTGTATATTGAGCTCTGAAAACGTTTTTAATAAGAAGGTTAACATGTGTAGGAGATTCATCTAGGATAAAAGTTTGGGTGGAAATCAATGATGTGATGTCTAAATTTTAACTAGAGTATATGTGACTAAATGTGTAATTCAACAAAAAAACGCTCTCTGGGGAAGACATTTTAAACTAATCTTTTCATCTTCTCAAATTCAAATCCTTTTATTCAGTT
Organism: Pardosa pseudoannulata; assembly: GCA_032207245.1. NCBI lineage: Eukaryota > Metazoa > Arthropoda > Arachnida > Araneae > Lycosidae > Pardosa > Pardosa pseudoannulata. The sequence goes on along the minus strand of CM063505.1, from coordinate 68,002,791 downwards.
CTACACAACATTTCATAACTTTGTGAATAATAATTTTGACTATAGATATTCCACTTTATAGGAGGGTAATTTGATTAAATACACCCTGTATATTACAATCATAAAACTAGTTGAAGATTTGTTTTGGAGATTTTGTTTGAAAACTACTATCAAACCTAATTTTTTTTTACTCATCAACTCTCCAGTAATTTCTTAAAACCTTATGATTATATTCCGTAATGTCCATTGTTCTGAGGATCCTTAGGTCACAATATAATTTGTCCTCGTGGTGCAAAAGTTTGATCACAGCTGTTTAAACCAAACCTCTATCAAATAATATATTCTTAAATTTTATATTTCTTAAAATTAGTTGTATAATAGATTAAGATAATGGAGAGTGCTTCTAATAGATTTTTAACTCATAAAGCAGTAGCTTAAGAAAAATAGTAGCAATTTAAAAAACCATATTTGGTAGAAAAATATAATTCTTTTAATATAAAAATGGTAGTTTTTTAAGGTTCAAAATGCATTGAACCTTAGATAACTTTATAACTTTTAACTTAAAATAATTTTTATTTTGTTCTCTATAAAATAAATTGCGTATGAATTTCGTAGGTACATTACAATTAGAATTACACCTGGATTGAGCCAAATTTCGTTATGGGATTAAAGAAAATCAGCGTTTACTCTATTTTTATTGTTACAGTAATTAATTATAAAGAGACATATATTAAAAAAGTCGCTTTTATTCATATTCATAGATACATTTAATAATTTCATGATATAAAAAATTTCAGTTAAATTTTGTCTAGGTGAATGTCTAATATAGCTTTAAATTTAATTTTAAATAACATAATTTAAATAAAAAGTATGCATAGATGTGTTTTATAAAAGAAAACCCACTGATTTCTGAGTGATCCAATAATTTTCTTAAACTTAATTTAAACTATTTAATATTTGAGAAGAAAACGAAATGAAAGTTAGATATACTACGAATTTAATCTTTTATATGTGATAATTTAAAGTGATACGACAAAAAGTAAAAATACAGGAAAAAAATTATACTGAAGAGATCAGTGACAATTATGTATAGGATGAAATAAGTAAGGATGGAACACGGGACTTATTTCATGCTTAATACAAACGAAAATCTATAGAAAAATCTATGGACTTTTTTAATTTGAAAAGAAAAATGATGTTTCGTTTGCTTCGAAAAGGAAATTTCATATTACTTACATCAAATAGTAAAAAGCAGTTATTATATATTTTAGCTTTGTTGTATAGATTCCTTCCGTAGGTATTCTGTTAAGTCATATTGTAAAAAGATATGGCAAATTTGAAGACTTAAAAATATTCAATAAATAGTTTTTATTCTACTCATCATAAAATAAAATGTCTATTTTGAAAATTAAATAACGTTTAAAATAAAAAAGAAAAAATTTCTTCATTTCATGTATTTTTTAAATAATTTTTAAATATAAATTAAATATAAAATATAAAATTTTCTGACTCATAACATATCTTTAAGAATTATATATATTAGAATCTAAATATTTACACCCCATTTAGATCAACTTCTCTTATGCAAGAAAAAACTTTTAAAACATTTTTAAAGTGAAAAAAGATCTCATTATTTAAAAAATATTATCTTATACTCAACCTGTTTATGCGTTGCTACATTTTGTGATACTTCGCAATTTATCTTTGCACTCATTTCACAAAAAAAGTAGTAACCTTGCTTGAGAGATAGTTTAAGGGATACCAAGGTATCTGTAAAAATAAGACTACACTAAATTGACATAAACGAAATATTAAATAATTTTAATCTTGTAAACAAAATTGTGACGGAATAGATAAGTGTAAAGAACGTCGAAATGAAATTCAATAGAAACGGTCGTATAAAATTAGATATAAAAAATAACTGAAGTAAATATTGATTTAAGATGAAGTTGATCTGCTTGAAAGGATTAGCATAAGTTATTCTATAAAATACCTTCCAAATTCACCACACATATTCAAAATGAATAGCACAAAGAAAGGGAGACAAACATAACACTTTCCAAGAATTTTCTGTATATAAAGAGAGAGATGCAATTATTTTGCATAACCAGTGATTAACAGTAAAATATTTCAACGGGTACATAACAAAGGGTACTAAAACTTGATGGTAAGAAAGCATTAAGCATGTCAACATTTTAATTGTGAGAAATTTGATTAAATTTATCTATAACTTAAGCTACAGGAACGGGAATGAACGCTAGATATATAATACTAGATTGTATCCAGACATAATGGCGGCAATCTAAAATTACCGGATAGTTAACAAAAATTAAACCAAATTTAATTTCCTGGAGCTAAGCTCAGGCTACGGAACAAACCATTTTGGTGATTGTTTTAATTCAAGAAATTATTCGATAATTTCGTTTTTTAAATATTTTATTTCTAGCTAAAACTTTATTACATATAATGGCTTAAAGATATATATATATATATATATATATATATATATATATATATATATATATATATATATATATATATATATATATATATATATATATATATATATATATATATATATGTATCTACAGAGAGAGAAAGTGGGAGAGAAATGTGATATCTATGTCTGTTTGTGTAATACCAAAATACAGTGTGAGTAATTAACATACTCTAATTTTTATTTTTTCCTCTTAATCAATATATATAAATGCAAGAGTATTTTATTAGTATTATCCAACTACTTCATGCAGATAATATTTAGAAACAAATGAAGGATTCAATGAATGTGTGCTCCCTCAAAAATCATAGATTTAGTGAAGTAAATAGTAAATAGTTCCAATACATGCACACACACATATATACATATACATATACATATATATATATATACGTATACATATGCATATATATATATATATATATATATATATATATATATACATATATATATATATACATATATATATATATATAATACATATATATATATATATATATATATATATATATATATATATATATATACATATATATATATATATATATATATATATATATATATATATATATATATATATATATATGTATTTTATATATATATTTATATATTTTATATGCATATATATATACGTATATATATATATATATATACACACACACATATATATGTATATATATATATATATATATATATGTCACATAATTTGTATAGAAGAAATTAAAAATATAATTTCCATGTTAACTTAAAAGTTTAAAAAGAAAATCGCACTGCATTAGGCAGAATAGAATAATATTCTAATAACATACAGAGATCAAATATACAATAATTCGATATCGGCTACGAGAATATTACTCATTTAGCTTCACCTGCGAAACGTGTGTAACTTAAGGAATTCTACGGACTCAAGTTATATTGCTCTCGAAATGTATGTCCTTATAATTTGGAAGCAGATTCCAAACAAGACGCCCCAGGGCTTGTCCTTCCATATTTAGAAGCATAGTTTTAAATTTGGTTTTGAACATTGAGAACGTTGCGTCCATAAACTTACTTTACATGTCCTACTTATTTGTATAGCAATTTGAAAAAAAATAATTTTTGTAGATAGCTGTACAGAATTAAATATAGCAGTACAGCATAAAGCACATTTAATTTTTATGTTCTCTAATGACGTTTAATCTTTCAACATTTTCTTTAAACATATATGTATGGAAACAACTACATTGCCTAATTAAGCTATTTTATTATTGAGTTTAAAGAAAATTTTATTTTATTTGACGCATTTCAGAGGAAGAGATACTGGTATTAGTTATGAATCTTTTAATAACTGATTCCTCAAAACAGTTTTCCATGAGATTGAAAAATGTAAAGTTATATTAAAGCATTGTATGCTGGATTCATACTAGTACTTTTTCTGACGATTGATATTTGATCGCGGGACACGTACTAGTACGTTTTTTGACGACTAATGCTTGAGCGCGGGTCACGTACTAGTAAGGGTTAGTGTAACAACATGGTTTGTTTGTGAGTACAAAAATAACAGTATATACAGGAAAACGAAATCGAATGTTCTTGTCTACTACATAGATTCTGGAAAAATTTAGACAAATAAAAACTAGATTTCACCAGTCGATACAAAACCACAGAACGGGAAGGTTGATTTAAAAAATCAATTTAGATTTAAAAGTAACTTTTAATTTATCCTTGTGAAAATGATATATATGTATATTTATATATTATATATATATATATATATATATATATATATATATATTTGTATATATATATATATATATATATATATATATATATATATATAAATATATATATATATATATATATATATTATATATATATATATATATATATATATATATATATATTATATATATATATATATATATATATATCTATATATATATATATATATATATATATATATATATATATATATATATATATATATATATATATATATATTTGTATATATATATATATATATATATATATATATATATAGTATATATATATATATATATATATATATATATATATATTATATATATATATATATATATATATATATATATATATATATTATATATATATATATATATATATATATATATATATATATATATATATATATATATATATATACTATATATATATATATATTTATATATATATATATATATATATATTTGTATATATATATATATATATATATTTGTACAACTATATATATATATTTGTACATATATATGATAATAATATATATATTTGTATATATATATATATATAATATATATATTTGATTATTTGTCTATTTATATATTTCTTTATATATTTCAATATAAAAAACGAAAAGTTGGTTAAAAAATTAAAATAATTTTCGATCTATTGAAATTTAACTGAATTAAATTTACTCAGAAAACGCTCGTTCCCTGTAGAATTCCGCTACTATATGTACCCGCCCCCAATGTGTTAAAGTTGAATTTAGTGTCGTAGAAAATATTCCTATTTAATAAAATAGGTTTATAGATGAACTCTGCATTAGGAAAAAAAAATATCGCCGATGAACCTAAAACTTGCTACGAGAGTAGAGGAAAAAACTGTGTTTTAATGAAAAACATGAAATATTACAGAATTTGGACTGTGAAGACTTCTATTTCCTATGAAAAGAAATTAATATAAATTTTTTTAAAGTACAAGACAGACTTTTCTTTAAAAAAATATTTCCCTCCTCTATAAATAGGACAAAATGTTAGGTTAAATGTTATTTTAAACGTGGACCATCCGATGAAAATTTATAGTTTCAACCATTTTTAAACCTTTCATTTAGAGGAAAGTGTTTTATTGATATTGAGCAGGATAATTGATCTTGAGTAGGAATCCCATTCCGCTTGCAAAATGAGAGTCATTAAGACACACTAATTGTTCTGGATGCTTGCAGTTTGTTTAATTATTACAAGTGATGAAAAGTTTAAGAATTTAAAATAGTAATTCTGATAATATTATTTCCAAAACAACATGTGTAATAACACATATTGTTTTAGAATAAATTACATAACTTGTCATAAATACGTTCCACCAAGATCTTTAAAAATAACTTTTTCACTGTGAACATTTTTCTCTATTTCATAATAATCGATTATTTTACATAAAATCCCTACTTTTTTCCTTTATTATATGTATTAAAATAAAGATTATCCCTATTTCTGTCTGTTAGTTGGAAGTAACGTGCTGCTTTTGCTACCCGGAGGGTAGTAAAATTCCCTATTTGCACTATTTCGTCCCATATTCACATGATTTATACAAATATAAAAGCAGGAATTTAAAATAATAATAAAAAGTTTAGTCGTCTTACGTTAATTCGGGAGGATGTTATGAAATTCTTCGATAAATAACTTTGAAAATGACATTGAAAATGTGAACATTTCTTTATCTTTCAAAATATTATTCCTGTTTTTGCATTAAGTCTGCACCACATCCCATTTAGAAACGTGGGAGTTTCGGTCTACCTAAAACCTTGGACTGGTTCAAACTTATCCTAATTAATATGAATCTGTGTTGTTATTAATAAAAATACGCTGTATTTATACGCAATGACATTTATTCATTCTTAAACGTTAAATTATTATAATAATTGATAAAAAAAAATACGATATTACAATATTGTAACGAATTTGTTCAGTGAACCGTAAATTTAACATGGAACTCTATGGGTATTTCGCCAAATTAGCGAGCTATCGTTTCGTTGGCGACAGTTTTGCCAAACTTTTTTTGTCGCCAAGTGTCTCCAAATGTGGCCAAGTGTGTCGTGAAGTGACAACTACCGTTCCGGTTTCTGGAATATTTCAGCAGTTTCTTCGGTTCTATATAAGTCAGGCTGAGTCCCAAGCAAGAGAGTCGTTAGTTTATCTCTCCTTTACAGAGCACGGTGTGTTGTGTTTCACCTTTGATTACGTTTTGTTTGATGCGGAAAGTGGTACGTGAGCCTACGGCATTGTGCTCAAATTGTTCCGCGGTGATTTTGTCGGTGTGTTGTATTTTCCAACTGAACGCTAATAAATGATTGTTTTCGTGCTGTAGTCTTACTTACAGTCCATTCAATCCCCGAAATCGGCTTTTGAAGTTCGTAACAATATCAAAAAGTATATATAGTTGGAAAAATATGTGGAAAACTTTCTTCTTCAAAGGCGCCCCAGCCCAGGGTGAGCCATTGCCTTCCGCAGATTCGAGTTCCACGCTTCTCTTTTTTTGGATAGACTCTTACAGCTTTTGATTTTTTAGGACCTTTAAGTCTATTTCATTCCAGTCAATCCACCGAATTCTTGGTCTTCACCTTTTACGAGCTTCCAATGGTTTGGCCTCGAAGATTCTCTTGGTAGTTCGGTCGTCATTCATTCTAATCCCGAATCTTGGTCATTTCAAAAGTTGAATAGAAATGAATGTTATTATGTCTGGCTCCTTAAAAATCTTATAGATTTCGGAATTTGTTCTTCTCCTCCAGGTGCCGTTGCATTTCAGACCTCCTAAAAAAGGCAGCGGAGTACTTTTGTTTCGAGTCTCTTTGTTTATGTCAGTTAATGGCCAGTAATCTTTCAGTTTCAGCAGCGTACGAGAGGATGGGTCGAATGAGTGCCTTATAAAGCAATAACTTTATTCCTCTGTTTATGGGATTAGATTTGAGATATTTGTGGATACGAAAGAAAAAAACCATCTGGTAGCGGCAGAAACTCTGTTGCGAACCTCCGGCTCACTGTCATTGTTAATATTTAGTTCGGAACTTAAATAGGTAAGGCTGTTAACAGTTTCGAATTTATAGTCATTTACTTCAAAATAGGGTTCACTATCGCAAGTATTTGTCATGTATTCGGATAGAAAACTTTAATGGAATTATATAGTTACCAGTTTCAGGCGCAGTTTAGGCAGCATACTTTATTTATAATTTGTACATTTCTACATATCGGTACATTACAGTTAGAACAAATATTTACAGTTTCATTTCCACACTTCGAAACTCAGTATAGAGCCGTTTCTGGCATATACACATATTCTTATTCAAAATATTATATTTTCCTTGATTTTTATCAATGTAAAATTAGGAAAAGTCAAAAGGAAATATTTCAATTTCGTTAGTAACATTTTAAGAAAAATGGACACAAAATATTTTTGGATCAAATATGTTTTGACCCATGCAGTGATTTTAGTGTTAAATCGCATGCAATAAAATCGGCATTCCATCGATTTATCGAAAATGCTTTGGAATTTTGCTACTTCAGGTTTTAATAAAAATTCTCATTTTGTTTATTTCTTTTCAGATTTAAATTCCTCATCTTTCTTAGGTTTATTCCATTTCTTTGGAAATACTGCTTTAAAATTTATTATAGTATATGTGTAGTATATTTAAAAATATTTAATTTCATTATCAGCTTTTAATCATCGATGAATACAATATCGCATTTGTACCAGGTGACGGACGATGGCAGAATGGGCTTACAGAGTTACTGTTAGGTACCAGAGATATTCGTTGTTTCGAATCTCGTTGTGGTCAGGTAATGTCGCGGGCATAATGTCGTGGTCAGGAATGTCGTGGCGTAAGCAGTATAACCGGTCTATTAAGTCTCTTATAACAAAATTGTACTCAGTCGTGATTGGAACACAATCATTGTAAGGAATTTGGACCCAAGATTTGTGTTTCGCAGATGTATATCCTTCTATATATCTGCAAAATCGACCCCATCGACCCCTTCGATCCGGCTTTCCTTATGGGAAATGGAAGCAGACCGGTTTGGGGGAGGCTGATAAGGTTTTTCAAACGTGTCGCTTGTTTTGTCTTGTACGGCAGCAGTGCATCTCGAAGGAAGATTTCCTTTTCATAAAGGATCAAGTTTCCAGAAGCTGACCGAAGGTAGACGAGAAGGTAGACAAGAATGTAGACGAGATCTGTGGGCAGTAAGGTTGAGTGCGAGAGTGGAGATAGAGACTGCGAGCTGAAGATATATCTCTGGTTGGAGTGAGAGAACGCAGCGTCGTTTTTATATTGATATGGAACTCTCGTCCAACTAATCAAGTTGCGTGAAGCTCCGAGTCACAGAGAGAATATGTTTTGTTCTACCCTTTTATTTTTCATCAATCTTGTAAATTAAATGTTTATTTGTTGTCCTTAAAGTTTCGGAGGTAATTTAATGCATCCCAGCTACGGTATAAATCATACCTGTCCCTGGTGGGCAGGTCGAGCGTTTAGCATAGCGCCACGCAACAGAAAGAGGTGCTGTCTACAATCATACCTAGAAAGAACTCGGACATATGGAAGCCCTATTTTCCAACTACATCTATGTGATGAGCAAGTAATGCTTGCAGAGCGTATGTAAGAAAAATATTACAAAATTTTTCTTTGTAAATGCATATGTTTTATACAAAACCATAGTCACTTGTCTTATATTCTCTTAACTGATATGTCTTCTTATTTCTAAAAGACTGTTACTGTCGTTTTTATAGGCCTATGAACTATACTATTACATGGTAGCTTAATATAAAAGATATCAATAGTGTCGGAAG
>CM063505.1:67981248-67986248 GCA_032207245.1 Pardosa pseudoannulata | reverse complement strand
GAAGTTTCTTTCTAGTTCAAACCGGTCCTGTTGTGGTATGTATTTGACGATGTCTCACGGGAAGAGGTGAAAAAGCTGAACCGAATGTAACTGAGTGTTACAAAAATATTTTACCTTTATCTGTATTCTTAATGGAAACATAATTAATACTAATGCATAGCCGAACGATGACCGAGTGGTATTGCGCATCTCCTCGGTACAAGCAGCAGTCTGTGGATTTGAATCCAGCAGCTGGTGTGGATATTTGTTGCTACACGGTCTGATCTTTTAGTAATAGGTCCACAACTCCTGATCTGTAGTGTAGCAAAAATAGTAGACCTTAGTTCTCCTGACCAAACTCAATGCTAATTAATATAACGCACAAGACATTTAATTCTAGAATAAAAGAATTTTGGAATAAGAAACGAAAATTCACAAAATATGATAAACTTCAAATATTTATTAAAAATCCATCTAGTGCATTGCATAGTAGCAAATTGTTTTAATATTTTTATTTCATATTTAGTATTTACTTACAAAGAAAACTGAGTATCGAATAACGGTAGTTTTAAATACAACTTATATAAAACGCCTGTACCTCGTCAAAAAACTGCATATAACAAGAGCTTACCAAATTTTATGACAAATACTGTAGTAATAGACACTAATCCAAAACTCGTGAGAAACTGGGAGAAAAATAATGCAGTAACTAAGTCTTCAATAATCCGAAACAAACAATGAAAACAAAAGAAATGCTAAAACATTAATGTCTAATATACCTAGTTAGAGAAATTAAAATATAGATTATATAATTTTTATATTTTATCAAAAAGAGTTCTATAAACATTCTACTAAATTTTAGATACCTTCTATGATTTTAAATTTTGTCATTTTGATTTATATTTTATGATTTTTTCGATCTTTGCATATAATTTTAGTGTTATCAAAGATACATCGATGGAAAAAATAACAAATAGATTTAAATAAATAGAATTTATTGGGTTACAGGCTGGGTATATATAGTTTAAATCATTAGTATTTGACAATTAGAACTATTAGAAAGTCAAGCTGTTATAGTTTTAAATTTGGGTTGCAATTTGTTCTCCATTTAATGAAAAATTTCAGCATCACGCGTATAAACTGTATGGGGTATACCTCAAAAATAATTAGCCGTAAATTAAAATTTAGTATTTATTATTAAATAGTTGCCAAATTGTTCCCTCCATTTTTTATTACAATCCACTCTTTATATAACATTTCAACATAACAGTCATTAAATAATACCGATCTACAATAACCCCAACCGAAGATATCGATTATTCATAAACATTTTTAATTTTGTTTTATAAACAGTTAAGAAAGTGCTTTTAACACTAGAGCGACGGTAGAGGTAATTTTGGCACTTTTGCCAGTTGATTACTTTTGTTTGGTTGGGGGAAACCATTTGGTATATTTTAAATTTTCTCAATAAGTCATCTATATTTATACAAAAAATAGCATTTCTAGGTTTGTTACATTTTGAAATAAGGATATATAATATAACCAGAATGGAGACAGTTTTAATTTGAATTTTTAATAAAATACTACAAATACAATTTATTCTTGCATTTCCTTCAAAATGTTTATTTAGTAAATTTTTCATTCCTTTTGTTAGTTCAGATTATTCATTGTGGTAGTTATTTAATTTGTTTTCTGTAGTTCTAATCAGTATCAATACATATGGATTACCATCAATTAAAAAATATTTTAAATAATGTTTGTATCAACAGCATTAATTCCTAATATATGTGGCTAATTTGGAGTATTTTAAACTCTGAATACAATTTAAAGGAAATTATTCCATTGGGCTACATAAAAAAATGAAAAACTAAAGTAGCAGTGGACATGTACATTTATGGATTTAGAAAAATTTGCATTCTATGTGTAATTAGGTGAAATATTTTATTTTCAAATAGTGTTTATTTTAGCTAGCTTAAGATTTGCTCTCAATTGTATTTTACAAGTCAGTAAGTATTTTTTTTTGTTAAAGATTAACCTACCATTTCTCCTATCAGTTTGCATTCTTTTATATATTTTCTGATGCTAATTATCATAAATATCAATTGTAAAAACTGTTGTAAAGATTATTTTATTCCAGGACTGTTTTTTCTTTTTCTTTGTACTACCAAATATTTAGCCCTTCTACTTTATATACATGAACAAAAGATTTTAATTATAAACAAAAAATTCACCTTTATTACATTTCCAGGTACGTTAGTTTAGAGTTGAACTGAAAACGCATTCATTGCAGCATTTCTTCGAAAGACAAAGTGTTGATATATACACTCAAGAGCCAAAACATTATGCCCACCTATTAACAATGAGTTGGCCCACCTTTGGCACGCAACACAGCTTCATCCCGCCTTGGCATGGATGCCACAAGACCTTGTTAGATGGCTAGATACAGATTGTACCCTATGTTTAAACAACCAGTTGCGCAAATCCGAGATATTATGAATTGGTGGTCTTTAAACTCTGAGCTGCAGTCCCATGACATCCCAAATGTGTTCTATCGGATTGAGATCCTTAGTCCAGGACATTAACTGACTTTCAGCATCATGTTCCTGGAACCACGTCAGCACAATTTTAGCCTTGTGACACAGGGCGTTGTCCTGTTGGAACATTCCATTTCCAGATGGAAAAACAGAGGCCATGTAATGCTGCAACTAGTCCGCAATGATGTTCAGATATGTAGCATTCATGGTATGCTCTACCCCAAACGTCAGAGACATAATATTTATATATATAAATATATATAAATAAATTATATATATATATATATATATATTATATATATATATATATATATAAATATATATATATCTATTATATATGTAAAAATATATATAATATATATATATATGTATATATTTATATGTATATAATTTTAAAAAAAAAAATATATATAATATATATATATATATATATATATATATATATATATATATTTATATATATATATATATATATATTATATATATTTATATATATATATATATATATATATATATATAGATATTATATATATATATATATATATATATATATATTATATATATATAATATATATATAACATATATAATATATAATATATAAATATATATATATATTATATATATATATATTTTTTTAGTTTTTTTTACTATGAAATAGATATAATATATAATTCTATGTAGATATCAAACACACCAGAACAAAAAAATACTACTGAGATTTGGTTAGTAAATAATTTGGTAGAGTTTCTAGGGTTTTTGTTGCGTTTCTTACTCTAAAGGTTCTTCCACAGAAATAATTTTACTATGTAGAATTTATAAGTAGACTGTCTCATATCCTGAAATCCTGTAGTAGGTGATTAGTATGTTTTAAAGAGCTTGTAAACTGTATTTTATTTAAAAGTTCTTGTTTTTTCGTGAAGAAGAACAGTTTATGAGTTACCAGTCTGATGATGCTATTTCACACTACTAGAGTCCAATTTAGTAGTGATTTACGTGGCAGTACTAGGCGATAATACTACCACGTAAATCACTACATTTCGATAGTAAAAAAAAAGAATTTTATAAAAAGATATTTATTTATATATTTATTTTTGATTCATTTGAAAAGTAGCAGATATTAACTGGAAGCAAAAATAGTCATTAAGTCACCCTATTGCTAAATGATTATGATTAATCCCATGCTTATGAATAATCTAATGATTATGAATTGAAAATAAGGTGATAAGATTCCGAAAGAGGAGTTTTTCATAGCTATGTAGTCGCAAGACTAACATTATGAAAACCATATACTCAATTCTTTCACGGGGAATGTTTTCTCAGTAATGTCATAACATAAAAATAATTTTTTTTATTAAAACAAATTTTAAATGTTGTCTAATAAATAATATTTAAATAAATATATTAAATATTTTAATTAATTTTAATTTATTGGTGTAATATTAGTTTTAAAGTTTCTGAATGCAATTAATTATATATGTAAAACCTACATGTAAAATTAAAATCTAACATGTTATAAATCTTAAATAATATAAAAAAATCAGATTTACCTAAAATGTTTAAGCAGTTTGAGCAGATGCCAAATCCTTTTTTACAAAGATTCTTTTCAGTAAGACATAAAACACAGAGCAAAATTTATAGATATGAATTTCTGCTATGTTGTTTTATATGTCATGTAAAGAGTTCAAACTACAGAAAAGTGATTTTATAAATTTATGGGCATGAGTCTAGGCTGACGGTCATATCTCAACATAATGGGATTAAATAAGCTCTATAAATTCATGAGGTCTTCAGTTCAGCTCTTCTCATTTTCAATTTTCTGTACTTAACCTAATTACGCTCTATCATATATCTTTCTCTAATAGAGCGTTTTGTAAGTGATCACTTCGAATAAAAATTAAATTTTGATGCTGATACCTTTCACTTGATAAATGGCTTATTGAAGAATTTTGTTACATGGAATAAAATACCCTATATTAAATGCAGTATTTTAATGATAAGTTTTAGCAGCCATGTTAATAATAGATTAAGAATTTAATTTAATATAAATTAAAATGTATGGGGGAAGAAATAAATATGTCACATGAGAGTGTATCATTCCTCAACGAAGCCGAACGATGGCCGAATGGTTAGGGCACTGACCTTCGGAACCGTAGTTCGTGGGTTCGAGTCCCACTGTGGCATGGATGTTCGTAGCCATTCGGAATCGGATTTAAGCAGTAGGTTTCAGTCTCATCAACTCTCGTGTTGCAAAAAAGTAGACCGTAGTACTCCCAACCTATAATTTCAAAACTTAAGTTCAGTTCATTTGTTCTGATTTTTACTTTTACTGAATTGGTTCCTAGAAAATAAAGCAGAAATTTCACATTTCATCACTTCTTATTTAAATTATAGAACATTAATTAATAATATGAAAGCTTTTTTTTTCCATTCTAAACTTTAGTTTTTAGAAATCCGTTTTAGTCAAGTATGTAGTTTGCATTACGAAG
>CM063505.1:67961248-67976248 GCA_032207245.1 Pardosa pseudoannulata | reverse complement strand
ATGATTTTTAATGACATACATTTTAATAACTGCTTCATTCCGCATTTTTCAAGCATTTGAAACTAATTAATAATTCAAAGAAATCTTTGGATTGGATTCGTATCCTGTAATTAACTTATTAATGGATTTATCATGTGCATCGCTTATTCACTAGAAATAAGACATTGTCTCTCAATTCACTTCAAACTTCATAATTTAAAAAATTAATAAATAATTAGATTTCTTTGTGATATCTAAAAACCATTTGTAATTATGTTGCGTAATTAAATGGTATAGGACTATCATTTATTTCGTTTGTTTTGCAATTTGTAAGAATATTTATATTAAAGTTATAGCGTAATAAATTATTTTTTGGTGTATAGAAAACTTCATTATTGCAATCTTCAATTATCAAGATAAACGATTACAGTACTGAAATAATTTTAAATTGATTGAATTTAATTATTTGATAACATTGAAGAGAATAAATTATTCCTGAATTCTTATTATCTCATTTGTTTTACTCTCATCTACACGATTCGGTTCACACGAAAGAAATATTTGCTTAATTAACCCGGATCTCTTTGAAATCTACGTAGTTTTTAAAATTTAGTGTGCATTAATATTTGAAAGTGTGTGTACGTCAGTAATATTTTTTAGAACTGTTTACTGAATATTTTTTACTGAAATGAGTTGTGTTGTCGCTTTTGAACCTCAAAAATATGCAAGTGACATACACATGTCTTATTTCTGTTAAGCCCTGAAGTTACACATGTGTAAATTCAAAAGAGAATTTTACTTTGTTGATTTTGAATAATAAAAAGATTTTATTCCAATATTTGATTTGATTATTAGACTAATATTTTTTGTTAACTGTGGTTCTAATTATCTAATAAAAATTATATTTTGGATTAGTAATACAGTAAGAGTTAAATGGGACTCTTATGTTAATTTTGTAACTCTATTTAAATTCTATATTATTGTAGACGGATGATCAATCTATGAAATAATTCTTATAAAATATATCCTGGATAATTAACATTATTGAAAATAAGAGGCATTACAAATTCAACCAATAATTGAATTTATGAAAGTCTTATAGAATTAAAATTTCCACATTTAAAGAAAATTACTTACCGTGTAATTACAAACATAAATTATTGGTTTGACGGTAAGAAGAATTTCATAAAATATTATTAAAGGTTGACTAATTATCGCCTTACAAAACTTCATTAATATATTTTGTGCAAATTTCAAAAGTTAAACCAGACATTTTATTTAAATATTTTACATTTTAAAAATATATTTTATTACATTTTAAATTTATCTATAAAATTTTTAAAGAATCACTTTGTAAAATTGTTACTTATAAGTATTATATATTTTCTTAGTATTTTTTAAGTGTGAGTTTAAACCATTTTAATTAAATTAAAAATAAATTTATGTATTTAACACTATGTAAATGTGGTCTGCCACAATAACTTGACTTCTTCGCTTCTATCGGCTTGCCCGGCGGTTCTATACCAACTGACCATTTCTCAGAAGGTTATTATTGAATCTTTTTTCGGGGTTCACTGATTATTAATTATAAAATTGAAAAGACAAGGGATATAATATTCTTAGTTTATGTTCGCCAACACCCTTTGAACAACTAGGTGCATTTGTACTATACACATATAGTTTTACGGGTTAGCGCAATTCCCGGTGAATTGTAGGATGAAGTTTTGGAACTACGAAATGATTCGTCAGCACGCGAAGAAGAATTTTTTAAGAAAAATAATTACTACTATGAATTATGAGTCGTTCCTATTCTTAATATTTTCGAATATTAGTGCCCTTGGTCTACTTACCTCAACAAAAGTAGGTATTTATTTGTTCTACACATCAAAACAAATGTAAGGAATGAAGAGACAATTTGTTAAATAATTACTTTTAATATTTTATTTTTATATATTCATATATATAATTTTTATTTTTTATATTTTAATGTAGTTTTTAATACTTGTGTACCATTTGAAATAAATTTATGTATTTACTGATATGCAAATGGGGTCTGTCGAAATACAACCCTCTCAATCTCTTGAGCCTATCGCTCTACAAATGGGTCATCTCGACAGCATGAATTCTTTATTCTATCCCGATGTTTCCCACAAGAATTTTGTCAATTTTTTTTTTTTTTTGGGGGGGGGTTGGGGTTCACCGATTATTCACAATACAATTTTTAAGGAAAGTGATAAAGTGTTAATAATTTTTATATTTTAGGCGAAACTGCCTGCACAAGAAGCTGCATTTGTAAGATAGATATATAAGTTTGCATGTTATCTACATTTACGATTAATTGCAGGATGGGTGATAGTTTGAAATTGTGAAAGGATTCTTCAGCACGTAAAAAAAGAATATTTTGAGAAAAATTATTACTACAATTTTGATGTAATATGAGTCGATCCAATCCTACAGCTTTTAAGCTATTTTACAGATATTACTGCCTATAGCTCTATTTACCCCAGCAAAAGTAGATTTTAACTTCTTCTACACATCAGAAAAAATATGAGCAATAAAGTGGTAGCTCGAGAGACTGGTCTTTAGAGAAACTTTACCAAGAATTGTAACAGTAATGTAAGCTTAATCGTCAATGTTTTTTTAATATGTAGTATGAAATATTATTTAAATTCTAAAATTCTTTTTCAAACGATTTTATGCTTCTTTTTATTGATCAAATATGCTTGATTGGAAAAGAAGGGCAGAAACATTTTTAAAAAGCCCAAAATGGCTGTCATTACAAAAGGTTGTGAACCGTAAGATTAATTAATTACACTGTTACAATATATAACGATATATAAGATTCATATATAACGAGAAGTATGCGGACGCTGTGTGACGACGCAGATTTTCTGAATCTTTCTTAGCGAAAAAAATTATAACCTAGTTTTTTTTTTTACTGTTTTAGCTGTAAAATATAACATAATTATCACATTCATTGATTTCAATGGCTTAAAGAGGACATTTAATAATAATATTAAATAATAAATATATTCTAATAAGTTAAATATATTCTAGAAATTTTAATTTCTACAAGGTTCTCGAAGTTGCTTTGGTGAAAGTCGTTTGACTCTAAAAGCCATCAAATTTATCATCACGTACCACAAAACTTATTAAATGGAAATAAACTCATGCATGTTGACTTCTCTACAAAGATAGTCCCTTTGATAGCCTTCCAAAAATATTTATTTATAAATTATTCTCTTCGCGATGTTATATACAGGGATAGCCAGAACTAATTTTCCACTTCTGAAGACTCTTCAATACGTTCTATTGGTTCAGATAAAATACAACTTGAACTACAGATTGGTACTATATTTTCCACATCTAACAAAAATTATCTACCAGGATATCAAGAACATGGCACCGAATGTTGTCCTTCTGATCTGGGACATATGTTGGAATTTAATGGTATATCATATTCTTTAGAAACTCCATAAACAAAAGTCGCTAGGGGTGATATCTTTCAAAGGCTTGTGCAGACATTGGACTTCTTAATACCCGCTTCATAAGACGAAAGTCTTTTAGAGCTGCAACGGAGTTCTACTAGTACTGGTAAAATAGTTTTATCAGTAGTGCTTTATCTTGTAATGGAGGCATGATTACAGACAAGAAACTGATGATAGCCTTAATGAAACAAAATAAATTATTTATGTGTTACAACGTCATCCATAGACGAATTTTTGTAATTATAGTTACATAATAAATGTGTCTGATCGTTTGAATTATCTATAGTTCTAACTGTATATCATTTGAACCAATATAATATATTCTAAAGTCCTCAGAAGTGTGGAACTTATTTATTTCTAACCCTGTAAAATACATTTATAAATACACAAATTGTAACATTGTTAAATCTGGAGGGTACAATATGTTTGATATGAACCAAATCAAAAATTCAAATACAAATGTGAAAATTTTGTGTTTAGATTAAAAAAAAATAGGAATTTGGAATTTAATTTTAGAATAGAAACGTTGATTAAATAGATTAAGTAACAAATATAATCATCCTTGTAGGCAATTAAACTTATAGAAATTGAAAAATCCTCTCATATCGAAAATCTGTGGTCAGTATTTTGAAAAGCTGCTAAAATTTATTAATAACGATGCATAACACTTTCATGAGAATGTATATGAAAGTCCCACATAAATAATCGCTCTATTAATGAGTTTTGGTCTTTGTAAAAATTGTTAAAAGAAACCGAGTAAAACAAACTTTTGAGACGGTCTTTCAGAAATCTAGGAATTTCGGTCAAATATACTCTTTCATCCTCGACACAATACGAGTCTTTCTACACATTCCGATCCGAAAAAGGCTACATAAATGTTTTCAGCTTTATAAAAATCTTTTCCCCTTTGTTAGACGAGTTTTAGACCTAGCGTTCGCAATAGATTCTTTATTCTGGTAATGGATGAGTTTCATGGACGTCTGTTTGATTTTCTTCCTAAGATATACAATTCTTTTGCGATTTTGCCTTAGAATATTTCTCGTTCGGTGTAATACGTGTTGCGGATTACAAGTGATATATTACTGCTGATGTAAAAAAAAAATTCGCTGTAAATGATATAAAAGACAAGATTTGAAGTCTTAAATCTCTCTACCATTTTTTATAAGATTTACGAACCTTTATTTACTTTACTTGTTTCATTTTTCCTGTGTGTGTGTTAGCCGTTAAGAAACTAAAACTTGTAAACAAAAATGCAATTTTATCCAGTATTATTTGGTATTTGATATTACAATATCAGGATTTTCCCAGAGTCTTTTGCCCATGTAGTTGTCATAAAAGGAATGCTACGTACGAGTATATCAGTGAACAAAGGTCGTAGAAGTATAAAATTGCTTTTTATTCTACTCACTGATAAAAAATAAAATAAGTAAAAATATAGTAAATCTTCTTTTGGTATTTATCTTTTAGAGAATATTCTAAGATGCTAGAGATAACCCGAGGAACGCAAGTATATAAAAGTAAATAACATAATGTTAATATTTATGTTCTGAAATCAGTATATTGTGTGACTAAATCCTAACTCCTAATATATTTTAACCCTATACGTTTGTACATTTTAGAATTTGTTTCTAATATTTCAAAGATGAAACCATTTATTTCGCAATGTGAATCAGTTTTAATTTTAGAGCACATGCTTAATTTAACTCATCAATGCCCATCTTCCTTATTTGAGGACAATAAAAAAATACGTTGTAGAATTTTTACATTTTTTAGTAAAGAATTTTCTTTTTAATGAAGTGTGGTACCACTCTTCTGAATAATTTAAAAAATTTTAAGTATCTGCTATCATTTATATTCAGTTATAAATCACTGGCACATTACCACACAAATAATATTAAACTTTATTAGCGCAAAGGTTATTGAAGTTAGTACATACAGTATAACTCCAGCAACTAACCGCCACCCACTGGTGTTGCCAGATTCACAAATTTTAGTTAAATTAGTTAAACTAATGTAACAAGGAGGAATTAAAAACTCAATACTTTATATTTTAGGTATTCAGCACATCATGCTGAATAGTTACCTCTATCATAAAACTTCCCTTTACAGCTCTGTGTTCATATATGATAGCAAATTTTTCTATTATCACGAAGTTTTCTTTTTTTTAATGAAATCCTATGGTGTTTAAACGGAAGCTTATGAAGTTTTCTTGTAATAGTCAATTTTTTTTCACTTTTATTTTACCTTAACCCTTTAGCGGACATTGTTTTCACAGCAAAACCTCCAACAAAATATTTTTCTCTTATTTTTGGATAAATATGAACTTTTTTCGATATTTTTATGTTTTTGATATTAAAATCTTACTATAAATGACAGTACTACATTTAAGTATATTTTTTTCTTTTGAAATATATGTATTTATACCTAGAAAGATAGTAATGAATTTGTTTTCCACTTATGACCAAAAACAAAAGTATCTGTTCAAACAACACCTTATAAATTGTGAAATTATTTATGTATTTAATTTTTTAAGAACACTTATATAATGTTCTTCCAATATAATTAAAATTTTAAAAAGTATTATGCACATGCTGTACATGGGATGGGTTTGTCACTTAACCCCCCTTAATTCCTACAATTGTAGAGGGATATTGAAGTTGTCTTCGGGATATCGGAAGGCTCCACTGGTATCTGGTGATACGCTCGTTTAAGATTAATTTTTGTAAAGATTGATTTGCCATGTTCAGCAGAAAAATCTTGGACGTGCGGGATCGGGTACCTGTCTGGCTCAATGACAGAATTCAAGCGTTTGTAATCCCCGCAGATTCTACAATTACGTTTGCTGTTCGGAACCAAGTGAATTGGACTACTTCACGGACTACAAGAGAGACGACGGATTCCTTGTTCAATCAGCTCTTTGAATTGCTCTTTAACAGTAGATAATTTGTCAGGCTATAGTCCCCGAGCACGAGAATACAGAGAAGGACCCTTTGTAATTATACAATGTGTTGTACCATGATACTTGTTTACAATATTGATTGACTGGTTTATCAAATTTGGAAATTTTGAAAGCAATTTATGATATTTAGAATTAGAGGCTATCGCTGTAACACTAGTTATTGGTAGAGAGCTGCGACAACCATGAATGCATTTTGTAGAAGTGCTGTCAATTAACTGACGATTTTTAATATCCAAAACAAGTCCGAATCTTTCGAGGAAATCGGCAACTAATATCGGCCGCTCGACGTCGGCTAGAATAAAAGTCCATGTAAAGGTTCGAGGATATCCAAGGTCTAACGTGAGCACTTTTTTACCATAAGCCAGAATTTTAGAACCATTAGCAGCCAACAATTGTATGTCTTTACCAACATGTTTTGGAGAGCACTTAACAGGAAACACGGAAACTGTAGACCCATTATCTACCAGAAAATTCTTACCGGAATTTTGGTCTTTAATTAACCAGCGACTTCTGTCATTACTCACTGCAGCCGTTGCTAAAACATGCGAGTGTTTTATTTTCCCTGATAGTTACGTGGTTGTTTACATTTGAGTGCTTTATCACCGAATCTAAAATGGTACAAGCATTTCGCATTTTTTTTTGACAGGTGATTTACTACGAGACCGGCCGAACGATGGCCGATTGGTTAGGGTACTGGCCTTCGGTACCGGAGTTCATGGGTTCGAATCCCGCAGTGGCATGGATGTTCGTAGCCGTTCGGAATCGGCTTTAAGCTGTAGGTCCCGGTCTCATTAGCTCTCGTGCTGTGCTGCAAAAAGTAGACCGTAGCACTCCAAACAAAACAAACAAACTACGAGTCCGAGGCCTTCGATTTCTAAATCTGTAGAAAAAATTCCGTCCTACGACTCTTTTACCTATAAGACAAACCCCTCTAAGGATTCCAAAGAAAAATTACTAAAAACTAAACAATGCATTAAGCATTTATAAGGTTCATAGATAATAATTATAAACTAATTTCATTAAATTCAAAAGAATTCATGTAGGTGACCTTTAAAGGGATAAGCTGAATTCTGAGCGACAACTTTTTTTCTTATAGAAAAATAGTTGCCATTCAGAAGTCAACATAACTATAATACTTAAACCAGTGAACATAGTTTAATTGACCCAGATTCAAAGTTATTTATTTTAATCAATATTTTTGTTTCTTACTTCGATATGTTTCCCAAAGTTAAAAGTCGTTTAAAAAGCCATTAGTTTCAAATATCGTTTCTTAAAATGAACACATTTATTTCTCTCGAATTGATACTATATCTGCTCGAATTTCTAGCGTTGATAATCGGGGCTTGAAACTGTATATTTAAAACTGTCCTAGGCATCACACAGGGCATTAAATACTCAAGTGAAAAACCGAAGAAAAATAATTGACTTTAAGAGCTCTCTTATCTCCATTCTTCGGTTGAATAAAGAAATGCCATCTCATTTTACAAAAGAATCGATGGTTTGAACAAAAACCGCTCGATCGATTATCAGAGTTTATTTCTTTTGATAAGTTTCTTTTAAGGTGCAGATGGATGTATTATGTTTTTGGAATATTTCATATGCTTCTTCGCAAAAAAAAAGACTTAAAACAAATACCTAATTCGTAATTATTTGGAAGTTTTCGACTCGATTTAATATTTTCCTTCGGTTAACTTACGCATTATTGTAGTTAATTATAAGTGTTCATGATTTATCTATCTACATACATAGTATGCACTTGTCCATAATTGTTAATTAAGCATGCATAAATTCACCCATTGCATAGAGACTGTGATTTATATTTTTATGATTTATTTTGAAATGATACCTAACATGATGGCACATAGAAAAAAATTAAGATCATGATAATAATGTAATAAAATATGACAAAGAAAGTTCTGAAAAAAAAAACGAATAACTCAAAAAATGTTTTTAATTTAGTACAGAATATATACTATAGAATGTGCACAAAATCGTAACAATCGTCGAACTCGATTAAATATTTTCCTACAGTTAATTAACGCATTATTGTAGTTAATTATCAGTGTTCATGATTTATCTATATACAAACACAGTATGCACTTGTCCATAATTGTTAATTAAACATGCATAAATCCACGCATTACATAAAGACTGTGATTTATAAATGTATGATTTATTTTGGAATGATACCTAACATGACGACTCATAAATAAAAGACAAAAATTAAGAGAACAATAATAATGGTAATAAAAAGTCATAAAAAAAGTTCTAAAAAAACGAATACTCAAAAAAAAGTAGTTTGAATTTAGCACAGAATGTATACTATAGAATGTTTTCAAAATCGTAATAATCGTCGAACTCGATTTAATATTTTCCTTCAGTTAACTTACGCATTATTGTAATTATTTATCAGTGTTTATGATTTATCTATCTACAAACACAGCATGCTCTTGTCCATAATTATTAATTAAGCATGCATAAATTCACGCATTGCATACACACTATGATATATAATTTTATGATTTATTTTGGAATGATTCCAAACATGATGACACTTTGAAAAAAATTAAAAGCACGATAAAAATGGTAATAAAAAGTGACAAAGAAAGTTCTGAAAAAATAACCGAATAACTCAAAAAAAGCATTTTTAATTTAGTACAGTATGCATGCTATAGAATGTGCACAAAATCATATGTGTTTTCATTATTATAATAATGCTGTTCAACACAGGCTAGGAAATATTTTAGATTGTTATGTTTGTATTCATATAAAGAAATGTCTTTGCATTATTCATATATATTTTATTTTAAACATATTTAAATTTATTATTCAATGTATATTGACTAAAACTGGTATAGTTAATTATTTAATATATTAATTATTTTAATTATTGTAAAATTAAGCATATGAAATGTTCACTATTATTTATTTTTATAACTGAAATATATTGAATTTCTTTATATTTTATGTATATAAAATATAAACAATATTATAATATTTTATATGATATGAATAAATATATATTATATATTTTATATAATATGAATTATTCATATATTTTATATTCATGAAATATTAGTTAAACTAAAATCGATCATTCTAAAGATATAATGATTTATTTTCCACATATTTAAATTTATTATTCAATGTATATTGATTAAAGCTGGTATAGTTAATTATTTAATATAT
Source organism: Pardosa pseudoannulata (assembly GCA_032207245.1). Classification (NCBI taxonomy): domain Eukaryota; kingdom Metazoa; phylum Arthropoda; class Arachnida; order Araneae; family Lycosidae; genus Pardosa; species Pardosa pseudoannulata. Next base: position 67,966,633 of record CM063505.1, on the reverse strand, counting down.
TAATTATATTAATTATTGTAAAATTAAGCATATAAAATTTTCACTATTATTTGTTTTTATAATTGAAATATGTTGAATTTGTTTATATTATATTATATATATATATATTATATATATATATATATATATATATATATATATATATATATATAATATGTAAGCAATATTATAATACATTATATTATATGAATATATATATATATATATATTACATATATTTTACTTTATATTAATTAATTATATGAATTATTCATATAATATTTTATACCACATAAAATTAAGCATATGAAATGTTCACCATTATTTATATTTATAATTGAAATATAAACAATATTATAATATTTTATATTCATGTAATACTTTATATTACATGAATATATATATTATATATTTTATATTATATGAATATATTATATGAATTATTCATATAATATTTTATATCATGTAATAATTTATATTCATAAAATATTAGCTAAACTAAAATCGATAATTCTATAGATACGATGAAATATCAAAGCATTAATACTTAACACAGAAACAGAAACGATTTATTTTACAATTTATTGTATACCACACAAAGGAATTAGTCAATATTTGGATGATAAAGGTTACACGTTTCCTCTGAACCATTGCGATAACTAACTTCAGTGACGGACATTTTTATGTCACAATATACAAGAGTGGAATAAATGTTTAAAAAAAAAGTTGAATCAGAATTGGAATACAATTCATACTGAAAAATGGCCATTATATAAAGTTCTCTATAAGAATTTGTGTCGAACTTATAGCAAATTATTTTTTGGTACATCGAAGTAGGTTCAGTACTAAACCTGAATGCCCAGCAAATTATCCCAAATATCATATTTTGGAATATTTCTGATATGAATGGATACTCAAATGGATGAATAGAAATAGAACAGAAGCAAAGAATACGAGTTTCCATATATAATTTAGGAACATCTATAAAATATTTAATATTCGGATAATAGTTCGGATACACTGTAACAATAATCACGACAATAACATGCATATAGAGACACCCAAGATGCAAAAAGTAAAATGAAAAACAAGATTTTAATAGTAGAACACAACTAGAAAAATTTATCAATATTTTCATCGACATTTAAAGCAAATAACAAATAAACATTTATTCCCTTAAAACGAACTCACATTTTAACGGTACGTAATACATTTAGAGATGAAAAGTATTCATTCACTAAGCCTATGTTTGATTCAATTAAAAATAAAAAAAAAGTTCTACTATGTTTAGGATAACATTTTCTCACTTATCAGTGCCAATCTAAAGAAATTTTATAATAAAATTTGTTTAGTTTTGTTGCAGGAAATGACATTAAAATAATTAAAAATTTACACTATAGGTAAGTAGAAGTCCATTAACTCTCAAAATATTTTCTTTTTACATTTATAAATTAGAAACTAATTTATCATATACAATAAAAGCTCTCATTATAATTCTGATAATCTTAATTATATTGAAACGAGAGAATATATTTTATTTTATATAATGTTAAAAGATAATTATATCTTCAGTATAATTTTCTTAATATTTTTAAATTTATTTTTAAATTTTAAAACAAGAGATATCTCTACAGTTTGAATTTACAGGATAAAGTAAATATTTTACTTTAATTTGATATAAAGTTCAATTTCTAATATGAAAGTTTCCTATTTATATATTATATATATATTTTTTTATAAAAAATGCTATTATATAAAAATATATTACTTGGCAAAATGATATATTCTGTAAAGCTAAATAGTTATTAAAGTACTTCATTATAAAAAAACTGTTTTTTGTAATGATAAATTAAATAACAAGTGCTATAATGTAGATTATAAGTATCAAAAAGTACTATGTCGCCATAAAAATAATATCAAATAATTCAAAATGTTCGAGAAAGTTTTGTTCCGCTTGATGATCTCACAAATCTCAGATGACTAACTGTCTACGCTCTAGGAGTCTAACCGTCTTATGGTTCTTTGACTGACAATAGAATTGTCTCAATTATTTTGATTAAAAAACAGAATTCAACTTACTTTTCATTAACCCTCTGACTGCTCAATTTGTAAAATGAGATCTCTTTAAAAATTGCGTATTTTTGCATAATTTAAGTATAAATATATTATATATATATATATATAATATTATATATTTATAATACATTTAACATATGTTTATATATATATATACATTGTATATACATACATATATTTAACATTTTACATAGATATATATAATTATAATTATATATTAATATATATATATATATTATATAATAAATATTTATATATATAGATATTTACATATATATGATTATATATATATATTTATATATATATATATATATATATATATATATATATATAATATATATATATATATATATAATTTATATAGATATATATATATATATATATAATATATATATAAACATATATATATTATATATATATATTATATATATATATATTATATATATATATATATAATATATATATATATATTAAATATAAATCATATTTATATATATATTATAGATATATTACATATATATATACATACATATATAGATATATAATATATATATATATATAATATATATATTATATATATATTTATATATATATATATATATATATATATATTTATATATATATATATATATTTATATATAATATATTTATAATATATATATATATATATAATATATTTATATAATATTATATATATATATATATATATTTTATATATTTTATATATATATATATATATATATATATATTATATATATATATATATATATATTTTATATTATATATATTATATTGGAGAATTGAAATACTAATTCTTTTCTAGAAAAGATTTTTTATATTGAATTTTATAATGAGAAAATAAGTTGTCAGAAAAACTAATTTCAGATGTTATCACATAAAAAATTAATTTTACAATAAATTTCAAATTTAACATAGTTTCTATTTATAACTACTATCTATCATTCTGTTATCTAATATAACTATAATAGTTCTAGTCATATAATTCTATTTACCTAATTAAATATCTAATACTGTGTATAATTTATTCCACTGGTTAAATGGTGAAAAGGCGGAATGTGCTTAAATAAGGAAGAAAAACACATGCCCGCGAAAAACGCGGGATGAGCAAATTTTGCTACATTTGAATTGCCCGTGGAAATCGCGGGATGAGCAGTCAGAGGGTTAAAAACTATAAATGGAATATTCTTAAAGAGAATATTACATTATTTCAAATTTCTTTATATAAGATAATTTTCATAAAAAGAATAAATGGTTTATACTTACATAAAAAGTGGATGTTTTTGAAGAAAAAATCATATTTACTCAGTATTGTTTAACCATGAGAAAAAAAGTATTGCAGCACTTCTAACAACAATGCTTTAAGCGTAATTAAAAGACCTGTAGAAAATAAAACTATAATTTGATTAATTATTTTATGACCTAAGCCACCGCAATAAAAAGTGTATTTACAATTCTGCTTTTTTTCTATAAGTTACAATAAGTTTTTAAAATACTTCAACATTATAATTTAAATATTTAATTAAATTATATGCAAACAAAGTAGCAAAATATAATCATATTATTATATAAGGCAATACCAAATGATTTTTCTATTAATATTCTTTTTTAACTAAAATAAATTAATTTATATATGAAGGAATTCTTTAGGTATTAGTTACACTTAAAAAAGTAAAATGTTTAATAAATCCATAAATAAACTAAAGAGGTTATTTAAATATATATTATTACTGAAACCAGCAATTAAATTATATGGCACAAATTTATGAAATATCCTTGTAATAACTAACAGTACTATTTTTTTATATTATATACAAAAAATTAAGCAGAAATGTTTTTTAAATGTTTTAGTTTAGAAAAACAGATTTGTGTCCCCATTCCCTATATTATTTTATATAATTATATCATAATTATAAATGTTTAGTTAATTTGAATGTTTGCTTTTCCCCAATTTTATCTTTCATTTCAAAATTTGATCTTTTTAGTCACCAAAAATATTTTGAAGAAATTTTATTCCTTTCCAATATTTATGTATTTCATCTCTGTATAGTGTAAGAAAAATTCTTTAATATGTCTGCCTCAATGGCACAAAGTATATTGAAATGCACATATAAATAGCAAAAATGCTAATTGGAGAGGTAATATACAGAATTTTTTCAGTTCTTATGTGAAGCAAAAGAAGTACTGCGATTTCAAAAATGTTAGTTATGCACTGAAAAATGCATTTAACTCACCTGTGCCAGTTTGGTCTAATTTTGGCATTATAACTATACGTCTTATATCTATACTAGGAAACGAAACACAGAAAATGTTTTAAAAATATATAAATACATTTTAAAAATCTCTAAATTAATTTTGACTGGTAATTTTGACATTTGTACGTAGGTATGTGCAAATATATATATCACATATCTCATAAATGATTAGATTTTTTTTATTTTTTTCTGTTCTAACTTCTAAAACAATTAAACAGAAATATTTTTTAATGTTTTAGTTTAAAAAATAACACTTTTGTGTCTCCCTTCCTTATGTTACTTTATATAATTATATCATAATTATAAATACTTAGTTAATTTGAATGTTTGCTTTCATGTAATATTATCTTTCACTTCAAAATTTGACCTTTTTAGAAAGTTTATTCCTATAATTACGCGTTTGATCTCTATAGTAAGAACAATTGTTTATTCTGTCTGCATCATTGGGAGAAATGCATACATAAATGGTAAAAATACTAATTAGAAAGGAAATTTTCAGTACTTTTTTCATTTCTTATGTGAAGCAAGAGAAGTATTGTAATTTCAAAAATGCTAGTTGTGAAATACATTTAACTACACCTGTATCAGTTTGGCCTAATTTCGGCATATGTCTTAAATCTAAACTAGGACAAACAACCCAGAAAATATTTTGAAAATATGTAAATATATATTTTGACAATCTCTAAATTAGTTTTGGCTAGTAATTTTGACATTTATATGTACGTATGTGCAAATATATATATCACATATCTCATAAATGATTAGATGTAAAAATTTGATTTTTTTTATTTTTTTCTGTTCTAACTTCTACTTTTATATTTGTATTTTTATTGCAACCCGCATTCCATATAACGAAAAACCCTTATATAATATATATTTATGCCACTGGTGGTGTTTAAAATCTAAAACAATATAGCACAGATTGAGGAATAGCTTTATGTTGAATAATAGCTTTTTAAGTAAATTAAAAATTTTAAATAAATTATTTATAGAGAATAACTTTGAACTTTTACTGTTTTATTACTTTCTGGTACATATTACTGTACTTTTTAGTTCA